>CM061531.1:307238176-307838176 GCA_030545055.2 Neoaliturus tenellus | reverse complement strand
CGTTATGTTAAAAATTATTTTAAAATAGTTTTTTTTTTTAGTTTAAAGATGGTTAAAATGTAATAGAACCATATCACATTATCGTTTACCTATAGTTAAACAAAATAAAATTTTGTTAAATGGATTATGACTGGATTAAATGGATTTATGTATCATGGAAACTTTTAATTGCAAGTATGTCATAATTAAATATAAAACTTACTTTAAGTTCTACCACATTTTGGTAAAGTTTTACAAAGCAATATTATTTGGTCTCTGATCTACTAACCATTTTGTATGATTTTTTATTTTATTTTGGTCTCTGGTCTACTAACCATTTTGTATGATTTTTTATTTTATTTTGTGTATCTAAATGTTCATTATTTCAGTTACATTGGAACACATCTCTAAACCGGTAAATTTCATCGAATTTTACAAGACACAAAACAGTTAAGAAATTTAATTAGCCATATAAGTTTGTAAGGAATTGAAAACAAATAATGTGGTTATTGCCATTTTACTGCAGAAAACAATGATTTTGAATTATATCCTAATCCTGCAAATTTAGGCAATTTTATTAGAAAAAATTGCTATAACTACATAATTTGTTGTCACATTCTTAAAAATTTTCTATCAGTTTTAGAAATAAAAATTACGGAGTGTAATAAACAAAATGGTGGCTAGTGCTATATGTTCACATGAACTTTTTAGTTTATTTATTTAGATCCAAGGAATCTTGTTGCTTGCCTTAGGATATTCTAAAGCACCTTATAGAGGGGGGGAAAGTAGAAAAGGCAAGTTGGCTGCAAGTATTCTGTCCTTTACGTCACTTGCCATCTATTTTCCGAAAATTAAGGAGGAAAGAACTTCTATAGACAAGGTAAGTTTGCAATAAGTGCAACAGGCAAGTACGTGCAGCCAGCAACTTGCCTTCTCTACCTTCCCCGTCTATGAGCCCCTTTAGTTGCCTCATTTTCAAGATTCCAGCCAACATGTAAATGCCCAAAATTAAAATAAAAAAATTGGTCGATTTCCGACAGAATTTTGTAAAATCAATCCATGGTCAGTGTCTAAAATATAGTTGTAATGCTTTTTAACTAGTATTTTGTTACTACGTTTGATTTGAAATTTTATTTGCATTTTTACGATGGTTCTAGGAAAAACAATCACACAAACGTTACCGGTAGTCACGTTAGTCATATCAGTAAAACCAACGTGCTCATAAGGATCTTCAGTGCTGCTAACTTCTTCTCAAAGGTTCAAAGAGCACAGAATTAGTAGTGTAATTCCCTCCTTGGAGGAAAATTTCCTTTATGCCTGGTGAAATTTCATAACTAAAATAGTATTCAATGGACACAAAAGAGTTTATTACTGTTGGTAAAAAAAAAAATATTTTTATATAACAGTAAAATGATTAACTTAAAAATATAATGCTATTAAATATTTATTTATTTTTTTGGTGAGTATCTTTAATTATTATCAATTTTTTATTAAACAAAAATAACCATTGGAAATTTGCGGAGCGACGTGGGTTTTTAATAAAACAAAATTCAAGGATACACTGGCATTTTCAAGGCGTTTTCAAGGAATTTTCAAGGCCAATTCAAATTCAAGGTGTTTTCAAGGTTTTCAAGGTTTTTCAAGGTTGTAGACACCCTGCTACTGTACTCCCCCCCCCCCCCCCCCGGACCGCTGACCTGCCACGGCGCCACTGAGCGCCCCCTCCACCGGTGTGGTGGCGTGCCCCGTCACCGCCTGGATGTGTCTCTTGAGCGCCTCCCAGATAGGGAACTGGATCACTGAGAATGGAACGTCACGGATGACAGTGCTGAGGAAGCCTCGGTACAGTCCCGCCACGCCCTCAGACTGCACCGCGTGGCGCAGGATTGCGAGCGGCGTGACTCCCGATGTCTGTCGCCGCTGCTTCACCACCTCCACTGGCACCTTGACCAGGTTAACCACCTGCCATTGGGACAAAACAAAAATACCCGTTTGTGCTGTGATTATAAGTAAAGTACAGTAGACAATAGATTATCTGATAGTTACCAGACTGGAAGGGTGTCGGATTGCCAAAAATGTTGGCTAAGAAAAGGTTTGTTTTATGTTACTGAATTAAAACTTATTGTTTAGTTTTGGTGGTCAGCTGCCTCAGTAATGAAAGACGATCTATCGGTTGACATGCCGGAGAGGGTCGCAGTAGTTTATACCAGAGATGCGATGCCCTATTATAAGTAGCATGCTACAGTCCAAACCAACTAATGTAAAACAAAAACTATGAAAAAATATGTAGTATGATTTTCAGGAATTGGATAAAATTTAAAACAAAGTCGTGTGATATTCCTTTTTGAGAGATTGAAAAATATTACATTATGATTTGATAGCAGTAAAAACAGTGAGGAACTAGTTGAAAGTCGGACTTGAAAATTCTATCACAACATATACTATGCAGTCGATTGTAGAAACATTTTTGCATAAAATTAAAGTGCATTTGCTAAATCGTGAGGAATCGAGTCAAAGCCCTCTACCAATGTTTCATATGGATAATTCTAGAGGTTTTACAAAACTAGAATGATTATTTGTAGGTATTTTTCTCAGATTTACAGGTGGATGTTTGTATACGTATCCAAAACAAACATCCACTTGTGATAGAGTATTTTAATCTATTATGTGAGTATGGACATAGGCCTAGCTCATAAAATATTGAAATTGGGAAAAAATCCCCAAAGTAGTAAAAAAACTAATAGTTTATAATATTTTTAGGTTTTATGATTACAATGTTTATTTTTTTATAGTTTTCAGGAAGTTTTTATCTTCATCTAATAATAATAATAAATTTTATTCCGCTGAGAATAATTTACATTGTATAGGAATTTACATTTTATGAAGAATTTACATTAAGTTTTTCTATCTGTTTCACGATTAAAAATTCACAATCCCGGATTTTTTAACAAGATTTTTGCTAATTTATTTAATACAACAATGATCCTAGGCTTAAAAATTATATTCAGTTTGAAGACTGGATAAATGAAACTTCATACATGCTTAAATATAAATAGCAATCGGATAAACGTACCACTTCAGCTACAGAGGCACTAGCGACATGGCATAACGGACTCCATTGGCCACTCAGGTGGGGTGAAAACCAACCTTTAGACTCGTTGTATGTCAGGAAAAATATAGCAGCTGGCAACATATTAAATTAGAGACAGTTTAAGATATTAAATGACAGAAAATTACATGGCTTTAGGTAGTTTCATCATGCCTTTAGGTAAATCATGCCTTGTTGTATTTTTTTTATCGTTTACACCAGGGGTGTAAACAATGAACAAACTTTGTTGCATTAATGAGACTTTTAGTTCAAGTGGAAAAAATGAGTAAGTGCGAAAAATGTACTCTTCTATGCATAATTCAGCATGTATTCAGCATGATAAATAATAATAATTTACTAAAAATCTTACAAAATGTAGAAGATATACCATAATAATGGTAAATTGATTAAAAAAAAAAAAAAAAAAAATGCAAATTCACAATATGTTTCTTTCTTGGAGTATTTGTTCAATTAAGTAACTGTCCTTACAAATCTACTTTGGGATTCCACAACAACAAAAATAAATAAGCACCTCTTGTGGTTAAATTAAATTCTGAGATTCAAAGAATTCTATCTAGAATTTATATTTTCTCTAGAGGCCTACTTAATAGGATTCGGAATATTTATTATCATTATAAAGTAGGTACATGCATGAGATGAAAAAAATTAAACATCATTCATGCGAATTAAGCAATAATAGCAATAAAGACTCTTATTTTAAATTTACCGCAGGGTGCAGAGCCCGCAGCAGTCGGACCAATGCCTTTGTAGATTTCTTTGAAACCTCCAGCTTTCAAGAACCCTTGTTCACTCTGAATCCTGGTCTTCAACGTATCCAAAGGGAATAGAGTAACATCAACAATCAATCCAGCAATAGCACCGGCCTGAAACAATTACATTGAATAGCTTTAATAATTAATTTTTACGCCATAGAAGTAAGCCTTGTCAGTTTACTGAAAATAATATAGGCTAAACGTATTTCGTCCATCAGTTAAAGTGACTAAAACCAGCTCTGGAATCAGGACTAGGGAGTAGTAGGTCTATTGAAATGTAATAGAGAAGGACTGTCTCATACGTTATTAGCATCCCAGGACAACTTTAAAATTGGTTTATACTAGTTGTGAAGTTGACGTTGGGTAGAGCAAACGAAGTTGTCATAACACTGTGGTAAGTCTTTTGGCTGTCCACTAAGACAATTTCCCTTCCTTCATAATCCATTCATGATCAAGGGGGGGGGGGGGGGGGGTGGAAATCCCTAGCTGGAAAATGAGTGAACAGTCGGTTGGTTGGCCGTTTAGAGGGCAGAGCGAACCGTTGTCACTGTACACGAGGGTTGGCCCTCTGAATGGTCAAACAGTCGTCTGATGTCCCGTCTCTCACCCTTTCTGTTCCTTCAATATCCCATCCTTCCAGGGGCTAGTGCAAAATGCCCATTAGAGGCAGACGTGCGTAATGGTTCGGGCCGGGGTCTCCTTATCCACCAATAACAACAACAACAACACATACGTGACTAGCCTGATAACACAAAAAACAGCTGGGTTATGGACATAAGATGGATTACAGTACGTCTCCAGCCTGAATCAGAAGCAGCATTTTCAACAATCAAAGGAATGAAATAGCCCTTCTTAGTTTTTCTCCGCAGCCCTGATCTGGCAGCATACATGAACCTGTGAAAATGACCTGGGCCGCCGAGAGGGGGGGACAGATGAAGGAGATTGCCCCGGGCCATAGACAGAGGGGGCCACATCTTAAATTGTTCGCTATTTAAAAATATTTTTTTTTGTTGTCTATCACCAAGTTTTAAGAATAAGAAAATAAATTCTGCGTTGCAGAGCACCTGAGTCAGTATGTATTAAAACTAAACACTAAAATAAAAATTAGATCTCTCTTTATAGAGCTAAGTCCAGGGCGCTAAGGCATTGCAGCCCAGCTTCACTTGAGCTATGCAGACTGGTCAATCCTTCGGGGAAAGCACTCAGTGGGTCTCTGCGACTATGTGCTCTTTTAGTGAGACTTGGCTTTGCAAGTCATTTAAATTACATAACATAATTTTTGCAAACATAATAAATTAACATAAATTAATTAAAGATTTAATATAAAAATCACACTCAAATAAACCTAACTTAATTTTTTATAATATATTAATAAATTTTTTAAAGACTTAATATATTTCAAATGATTACCTAATAAATAAAGAACTACGGTAAGTTTTACCTACTAAATTTATGACACGTAATGGTCAAGGCAACAATTATATAGTGAGCGGTTTGTCTTCAAATTAAAAAACCTTCAGACAAAAGTGTAACCATTTCATCAATCTGGTGTGGCTCCCTTGTATGCTAGTTATGAGCTCTTACATTTTTAAGTAGGTTATATTTATAATTTAAAACACAGCAAAAGTTGCAGCTGAGAATGGCAAAGTGTTTCTGCAAAAGATCTACAATAAATGTCATCTGACAGACCACAATTCACCGAGATTATGTCGACTTCGGCACATGAACATAATGATAAACTATTTGATGACCACAGCCTTGACACCCGATGTATATTTCAAAGTACCGGTAAAGCTTTACTTACAGTTAGCCTATAGATGTCCAATGTTGTTATTTGCGGAAATGTTTCGAACCATTACAGTTCATCTTCAGCCGCTTTTTATGATAAAACTAAGCCAATCTTGCGATAGTTGTCAAACGGGGATTCCCGACACAAACACGTACATGGACACCACACAAAACAAACAGTCACATTTATGTTATACGGTTTATGTTATTATTTATTAAATGTGACTGTTTGTTTCGTGTGTGTCCGTACATGTATGTGTCGGGAATCCCCGTTTGACAACTATTGTAAGATGGGCTTAGTTTTATCATAAAAAGCGTCTGAAGATGAACCGTAATGGTTCTTAACATGTCCCGCAAATAATAACATTTGACATCTTTAGGCTAACTGTAAATAAAGGTTTACTTTGAAAGACATAGCCATCCTCGTTTAATTCGTCAAAATTATTTATGTAAATTATGTACAAATCTAGAATTAGAGCTAATTGTAGGACTAAGATAATTTTTAAAGAGCTTAATTCCTGTGTTTTTATGGAAGAATAATTTTCTATGACTAAATGATTACGGTACACTATAATGGAAATCCCTCCACCCCTAAGTAATTTAATTTGTAAGTACAGGCTATAAAATCAATGTTCAGTTCAAATCCTAGTAAGTTATAGTTTATTAATTTTTATATGATTAATGGGTGGCATCTATCTCACCCCCTCCCCCCCCCCTTAAACATTTTTTGCCTCTGAGGGGGGGGGGCCTTTAAAAAGAATCTGCCCTAGCCACAAGAAGTCTCTCGATGTTGTCATTTGCCTGCAAATGACGGTATCAAACAAATGCATAGGATGAGAAGTCTATTGATATTTTGTCTAGACCCCCAAGTTATGGTCTACTCAAGAAAAAAGAACATGAGGTTGGCAGAAAGACTAACTTAGACACGTTTCGGTTATCATAGCAACTTGACAGTTTCAGGCTGTAGTGAGACCACTAGACATAGCTCTTGATAAACAAAACTTTTTAACTTTTAAAAATTGCCCTCGGTAATAAAGTATGGATGTAAGTAAAACTTACATTTTACTGACGGTTCACATTTTTACTTTACAGTGTGGGTTCGGTAAATCTTAAAGAATAACGATCAAAGAAAGTGAAGACAATAAATCAGATTTGTCATTGTTGTGTTGCGAATGCGTGTTTCAATCAGGCCTAGTCAAATGCCTATGTCATTAGAGTATTTTTATTTGGTGATTCATACCAGAGGACAGGTGCAAATATTTCTCGGGCCCATTGGGCCTGCGATTTCCTAAGGCTGAGTTGAGGACTTGGGTCTGGGAGGGGCGAATCTTCGTTATCCGACTTCATTGTTAGGCGAAACTTCGTTATCCGTCTCCACCGTTATTATCGATGTGGAAATTTCGATATTGTGATAAATATTGCTATTATATCGATGAAACAATTACATGATACGATTATGATTTTATCACCTGATTTAGTTTCTCGTTCTAATATAATGAAATAAACCTTTTGACAACAAAACAAATACCGTATATATTCAAACAAGTAACTGAAAATAACAACAACAGAAAAAGTAAAAATTGTAGCTAAATGTAACCTGTAACAAAGAACAACACAAAATAAACAACCCAAGTTTGTAGTGTAGCTGTAGGCCTACCTAAATTCTAACTGTGAGAAGAAGCAGACTTCGTTAGATCTAAAATGGCGTCACACAAATGCTGCCAAATACAAATCAGAATTTTTTTTTTTGCTATTGTATTGAGGGAATATGCATTTTAAATGTTTCCAAACACCATTGATTTTGTTGTTATAAACATCACTGTCAATTAAAGTGGGACGTAGGTTTACGGTTACAGTACACTGTTAGGTTAGATTATTATTATGATACATATATTTTCTCAGTGTCGTTGTTGATTCGATTGTTTTCATCGCTCAATTTCAATCGTAATATCGAAATTTCCACATCGATAATAACACTGGAGACGAATAACGAAGTTTCGCCCATTGTTATTATCGATGTAGAAATTTCAATATTGCGATTATTCAATAGTTGTAGTTGTTTGAGTTAATCGTCACTTTTATTGACAGGAATGTTTATGTCAACAAAATCAATGGTGTTTGGAAACATTTAAACACAAATTCCCTCAATACAATAGCAAAAAAATACTTTTCATATTCATATTTGGCAGCATTTGTGTTAGGCCTACGCTATTTTAGGTCTAATGGCTTAGGTCTAATGGCTTTGAAGTCTGCTTCTTCTTACAATTAAGATACATCTACGCAATAAACTTGGGTGTAGGTTATTTTGTGATGTTCGTCAATAATGTTACAGGTTATATTACTAAAATTTTACTTGTTTTTGTTATTTCCAGTTACTTGTTTTCAATATACCTAGGCCTATTTGTTTTATTTTCAAAAGGTATTTTTGATTATACTCGAACAAAGCTAAATCAGGTAATAAAATCGTAATCGTATCATGTAATTGTATCATCGATATCGCAATGTAGAAATTTCCACATCCATGATAATGAAGGTGGAGTCGGATAACAAGGTTTCGCCCTGGAGGGGCTTGAGGTAATGTATGAATAACATAAATAATTTGAAATAAAAACTGTAATTTTTTTAAATTTTAATTTATTCTAACCATTATAATATATTGGGGAGTTAAAACATAACTTACAGTAAACGAGGTTATGGCAGAGGGTATTTCTTCGTTGTCCATTGAAAAAGCCTATAACTTGGGATAACAAATTTTATTTGATTTGTGACTTAACTACCTCATTAGATACGGCAACTGATAATTACTTAAAGTGAAAGTTATAATTTAATTTGAAATTTTTCACCAACACTAATGAGTCTCATGAAGAGTTGCAGACAACATGGATTTAACTGAAAAAAGTCAACATCAACAAACCGTCAGCTGGTAATTCAGTTTTGTCAGCTGTTTAGTGTCGTCTGCTCATACCATCATATGTTTGCAGGGTTTTACGATTTGATTCAACCAATCAAGTAGCAATGATAGAATCAACAGAAATACATGGTTGTGTGGTTGTGAGTTACCCTTTGAAACCGTTGAAAATTTTTGACTACTAAGCCAGAATAAGTTAAAGATAATTTCCAAAATATTTTAGATTATTTTTATTTGCTCTCAGTGGCTGCGGTAATGAATGTTTCTTAGTACAACCAAAATGTCTAAAGTTAGGTTACAGTGTCATCATTTAGTTGTAGGTTAGGAAAGTTACGATTAAAAAAAAATTTATTTATTGTTACAAGCTACCTATTGTTTATCGCTCAGTTCATTCAACAAGAACCACTTTAAAAATGGCGAAGAATTTCCTAAAGAGTAGTCTGCAAAATGCTTCATTCAACATAATTTTTCAGGTAGGCCTAGGCCTTTTCATTGAATTTTTTCTTAGTTTCCAAACAGAACATTGGGATACAGTACCTAAATCTTTTTGGTCATACTTTACAATGTTTCATTGGTCATTACACCTTTTAGTGCTTGAGTCGATTTATCATATTCATCCCTCAAAATTAATACCGTAAGTTTCTACTGGTGTAGATCTAGTGTCAAAGGGATGATTTGGTTTTTTCATCCGAAAAGTGCTAGAGTCCAATGTATTGGCTCGCCGCCACTCATGATACAATGGATGTAAATGAGAATATCTGTTAACTTTTTGTTTAATCTATATTTATGAAAGAAGATGTTGGTATATATATGTTTGTATTCGTAATCGATGGCCTCAAAAACCACTGGACCATTTGCCATGAAACTTGGTACATACTGTATGTGGAAAATTTCATGGAGAAGGTTTGTAAGCTATTAGTTTTTGTATAGCCCCAGGGCAGTCATAAACGTACCCAGGTCAAGATTTAAAACTCTTTTAGCTGTTGTCATGAAGCAATGAAACCATTATTTAGGTTGGCATTACCCACATAGGAAAAAAAGCTTGATTCGAACTTGATTCAAGCTTGATTTTTGAGGCTTGAAGGTTTGATTCAAACCTTACCAATCGAGCCTGAAAACTTGATTCAAACTTGATTCAAGGCTCTTAGTCACCGTGATGTGAAATCGATTTCAACTTGAATCAAGTGTTTCATTCAATTCTTTTTCAAGTCACTTTCAAGCCTTTAAAGTCTTGCATAATCTTTTCAAGTCTTTTTCAAGCATCTTTCGAGCCCTTTTCAAGTGTTTTTCCTCTTTCGAGCCCTTTTCAAGTGTTTTTCGAGCCTCTTTCAAGCCTTTTTCAAGTCTTTTTCGAGTCTCTTTTGAGCCTTTTTCAAGCCTCTTTCAAGTACTTTTCAAGGCTCTGTCGAGCCTTTTAAAGCCTCTCTCGAAAATGTTTCAATTGTTTTTCAAGTCTTTTGCAAGTCTTTCGATTCTTTTTCAAACCTTTATACATTTTTTAGCCTCGTTCAAATATCTTTTAAGTCTTTTTTGATCTTCTGCAGCTGATATTACACATTAAAGTGGAATAATACATCACGTGGTTAGTGTAATTTATTTAGTTTAGTTTAAAACAGAAATGAGTTAAGTACAAATTAATTAGATTAACTACTTAAGTAGGGGGAGTATCTCGATTATTAAATTATTTGTAGGCCTAATTTGTGAAACTGAGTTAGGCATATGTAAGTTTATTCCATATTCTCAGTAAAATTTAAAAGTAATTTTTTTATAAGTTCTTTGTTTAGTTAACTTTTGATTATGTACTCAGAAACCCCGTTTTAAAACCACCGTTTTAAAAGGTATGTATGTGTTTGAGTCATATATACATTTCATACCTTTTAAAATGGGGGTTTTAAAACGGGGGTTCTGAGTACATAATCAAAAATTTACTAAAAAAAGAACTTATGAAAAATTACTTTTAAATTTTACTGAGAATATGGAATAAACTTATATATGCCTAACTCAATTTCACAAATTAGGCCTACAAATAATTTAAAATCAAGATACTCCCCCTACTTAAGTAGTTAATCTAATTGATTTGTACTCAACTAATTTCTGTTTTAAACTAAACTAAATAAATTACACTAACCACGTGATGTACCGTATTATTTCACTTTAATGTGTAATATCAGCTGCAGAAGAACAAAGAGACTTAAAGAGATTTGAAGAGGATAAAAAATTTATAAAAGCTTGAATAAACACAAGACAAAAAACTTACTGAAAAATCGGAACAGTAAAATACACATCCGATAACTTCGGAGTCTGGTAAGAAAGTAATGGCGTTGGCCCGTCTCGTCCCGAAAAGTCTATACAAAATCGATGAGAAATCGATCCTCGGGAGCCGCGCACTGCATTGTGGGACAGCGTTGGACGGCTTGTGATTGGTCGGGACGTCGAGCCGTGAATCGGTATCGATTCGAGTTCGATTCGTAAACGTGAATTGAGTTTAATGGATAATCAAATTCAAGGCTTACATTGCAATTGAAGGGAGAGGTAAGTTCAAGCCTTCTTTAACTTTTTGGTGCTTTCGAATCGGAATCGATTAGATGATTAAATCCAAGGCTTACATTGACATTAAAGGGAGAAACAAATTCAAGCCTTGATTATCTTTGGTTATTTCGAATCGGACTCGAATAGATGCTCAAATTCAAGGCTTACGCTGCAATTAAAAATCGAGGAAAAGTCAAGGCTCGATTCAAGCTTCCTTGCTATCTGGGTACAAAGCATGCCGGGTAGTTCTCTATGTACATAGCAGAGTCTAGTGGCACTGATTAAACCAAAGTTTGTACAATTTTGTATCACTGTACCGTATGGATAATCTTAAACTTACAAAGTTGTGAGAGTTTCTAGTAGCTTTTTATGTTGTTTAAGCCTCTGTAGTACAATTTGCTCAAAAATTCTTAGTAAAAAAATAAAGCCGTGGTTTCACTTACCCCGGCATTTTTTTATAAAGGGCAAGTGCAGCCCCAGACCTCAGGGTAAGTGCAGCCAGTGAAAATTGTTTTTATTATGCCTATTTAAAGTACTCTTTCCAAGCATTTCCTCTAAATATTTCATGCTTTAACACTATTATTTTTCTTTTGTTATTTTTTAACTAAGTGCTTGAAATTCTTCTATTTTTTTTTTAATACGTTGAATTTAATACGGCCACAACCATGAGACTGGCGTTCCAAGTGAAATATTTTCCTTACACAATGTAAATAATTCATAAAATGTAATAAAAAATTTTTTTGTACCACAAATTGATTACAAACTATGCACAAAAGGTCAGGAAATATTCCAAACATACAACAACTATGTATTATTCCATTAGTTATAATAAAGAGTAATATCTTGGAAGTTTTAGAGATTTTTACGGTGCCCGGTTCTTGACCACAACAAAGTTTGTAACTTCTGAAAAATTAATGATATCTCAATGATTTAAAAATCTGTAAACTCAGTGAAATAAACGGTATCAGTTAACTGACACATACTTTCTCCCAAAAATATAAAAAAGATGTTAAAAGCTTCAAACATTAATGTCTTGATGACTCAGTCGGATAGCTACCGGCTGAGCAGAGCTCGTTTGACCCTACGCGCGTCTGTGACTTTTAACAATGTACTGCGTTTACCGCTAAACGAAAAATTGAATTTTCTCCGCAACCACTTGACGTAGAGCAATAATTTAAAATACTAGATTATTTAGTTTTTTGAGCTTGATTTAATGGTGATAAGTAAAATTTATTTCAAGACAACAGCTATTTTGAAAATCCAAAAAATTGATTTTTGAAACACTTTTTACTCTATAACTTTTGAACGTGAATTTTCTCAGAGATGCGGGTGGTGTCATTTTATTCGACATTTTAAGCTTAATAAACCACAAAATTTTAATCAAAATCGTTAGAGCCGTTTTTGAGAAATTTTGATTTTTGACGATTTTTGAGGGTTTTTGGGGGTAAAATACCCTAAAAAATCAAAAATTCAAAAAAATGAAAAAAACGCCTGGAATTATCGTGGATTTGGACCCATGTCCCAAATTTCATTAAAATCGGACCATTAGGGCATTCTCTAGCTCTGTTTACATCCTGACACACACACACACACACACACACACACAGACAGACATCACTCCGAAAACCACTTTTTTGGACTCAGGGGGAACCAAAATGGATAAATCCACCAACAACTCAAATTCGAAAATTTTGACGAAAACAATACTTTCTCCATATACTATGGTATAGAGGAAGAAAGTAAAATGGGCTATGAGCCACTTGCCCCATGTCCCTCTATGTTTACGTTAAAGGTGAAATCCAGGCCATGGCTGCACTTACTCCTGGCTAACACCCGGGGAAGTGCAGCCAGTGATCATGGTCACAAAAAACATTTTCTATTGGACAAACGGTTAAAGGGATTTTAAAATCGATTATATCACCTGAAAGACAATAAAGTAGGGATAAGACATGTCAAAATTCATTGAATAATATTGAATTTGGTAAATTTAGCTCAAAGTTGAACTATGCAAAACTAGGATAGGCTACCATAAATTTTTACTGGTAGGCCTTGTGGCAAAGGGATGATTTGGTTTTTTTCATCCAAAAAGTGATAGAGTCCAATATATTGGCTTGCCGCCACTCATGATACTTACTATGGATGTAAATGAGAATGTCTGTTCACTTTATGTTAAGAGACTCCTTATCACCCCTGACACCCTACTGAAAGCCTGCCTGAGCAGTAAAGTGCATTGGGTTTCAAGGAAATAAGCGCCTCGGGTTTGGGTGGAGCACGGTGTGGTGATTTGTTTTTTCTTGAAGTTTTTTTAACAGATGATGCTTAAGTTTTTAGTTTTTGTATTATGTACATTATGCATTAAATAAAAATTGGTTTTTCATAGGAATATCGTAAAATTTTCATACTTTTTCTTATGTCTACTCCTTTCCCGATAACCTGAAATTTTCAAAAACCTGGACACTGTATAGTCCACATTAGTCCCGGATTGCTGGAATCTACTGTAATTATCCTAATGTAGGATGTAGGTTTTTTTATTGATTTCCAAACAACAAACCAATTTGTGTACATGTGTATGCAGATAATGTTTCGATGCCTGACATTCCTGATGAATGCATTTGTGCTGCGACACGTGGAGCAAGCCGTCATCGGAGTGATGAACGTTCGTCTGCTGCTGCTCGAGTCCACCATCTTGTTCTTGAGCAGGGAAGCGTTCCGAAGAGCCTGCCTGACCAACACCACCTCCCACAACTGGGCTCAAGTCATCAACCTGCTATGGCTCATGTGAGTAAACGGGGATGGGTTGTCAATTATATCCAGAAAACGGACAAGTTCATAAACTAAAATTTTAAGTAACAAGTTTTTATTTTATTTTTACTAATTGATACCTCCATTGTTTTCTTATTGATGTGTCCACAAAAGACAACAAATTCGTAATAACATTTACAAAATTAATATGTCCAAACGTTTGGACATCAGAAATAGTTAATGATAGCAACAAATAAACTTGTCATTAGTTGAAAGTTCAACTGATAATTCAAAGGCAAAATTATAAATGATGGCTTCAATCATTTTATGATGACTTTTTAAAATTAATTATTCCTATCAGCTATCATGGTGTAAGTTGGATCTAGCAGCTTTATTCATTCTACTAATATTATGAATGTGAATGTCCTGTTGTTCGTTAGACTGTCACACGAAAACTACTCAACCGATCACCATGAAACGTTGTACACATATTCTTGGAGGTACTAGAAGTAACATAGGATACTTTTTATTTTAAAAGAATTATTTTTTTACAAAAGATTAAAAAAAAAAAACTTTGTATAATAATCTGAAAAGCGATTTATTTTTTTTTTATTGGTTGCTAAGAAACAGATTCTATGAAAAATTCCAATTTTAGGTATTTTACCATATTGATTTCTTATACATAGGGTGACTGTGACGGCAAGTGAGCGTAGCGAACGAGCTAAACCTGACGGCGGGTGAGCGTGACGGCGATTAAGCGTAGCGAACAAGCTAAATCTGATGGTGGGCGAGCCTTATTCTTTTCTCTGAAACACCAAGTAATGATCTCCGCTAATTATGTAATGGGTACAATGCAAACAAAACCGCGGGTAAAAGCTAGTTAGTCTATATTTCCAGAAGGTAAGAACTTAATCAGTTGTTATCCAAGTTTAACCTTTGTTTCTCATGTGTTTAGGGTGCCACTGTGCAGTGTGATGTGCCTCGTGTTCGGTTGGGTTTGGCTCTACGTCCTGGAGCTCCCCGACCCCAAGATCACGCGCCACTACACCATCGGTGTCTACGCAATTGCCATCAGCTGTGTAATCGAGATGTGCGTCGAGCCGCTGTACCTCGTCTCCCAAGCATTCCTATTTGTTAGATTTAGGGTGAGATGTCAGATTTGCTTTGAAAGTTTAGTTTACTTTTGATCTTTGGCTATGTGAAGAACGGATCAAAAGGAACTTAGATTGTCAAAAGTTCTTTTGAGTATCCAAAAAAGGAATTATTTATTTTAAAGACAGTGATTTATTACTTTACAATTATTAGGGTCTCTCAATCATTAGTTTTTAATTCAGAGTTGTAGATAATATTTAGAAGTATTCAATTCCCCTAAATCCCTTATCAAAGATTAATAAAACTTCTACAGGTCAATTGAATTAGGTATGTATGTTTACTGTCGTAAAAATAAATTCATGAAACTGTTATACAAATTTTTCTCTGACTTTTTAATCTAATGTTGATAAGCCTATATGTAAAAATCTATCTACCAGGGTGATTGAAAAGTCACTGATTATACATATATATAAACAGGGTGTCCAGCTTCAACTGTCCGAAACTTTTCCATGTTGTTCAGCAAGCCAAAATAAACAAAAAAGTTGATATAACCATATGTCCTAAAATGCTTCGTTAACCCGCTAGCCGCCATTTCGTTGTTTACACTTAATAATTCTTATTTCCATAACGGATGGATGGATTGTGTTCAAACTTGGCATGGACCTTTGTTGCATTAATGTTTATTAAAGGAAAAAAAAAATTGTTTTTTTCCGTCATAAATTTTCAAAATGGCGGCCATTTTAAATGTTTAATCTCAATTATCTCAAAATCGGTAAATTTTATCAAAATTTTACAAGACACAAAAAAGCTGCAAAATTAAATTATTTAACTAATGATACCAAGTTTGTAATGATCTGACAACAATTAATGAAGTTATTGAGATTTTTGTGTATAAAATCATTGATTTTCCATTATAATGCATGCTAATCTAGGTTAATTTATAAGAAAAATCACAATTACTCCGTTATTTGTTGTCAGATCATTACAAACTTGGTATTATTGGTTAGATAATTTAATTTTGCATCTTTTTTGTATCTTGTAAAATGTTGATAAAATTTACCGTTTTTGAGATATTTGAGATTAAAAATTTATAATGGCCGCCATTTTGAAACTTTTTGACGGAAAAAAACTAATTTTTTTTCTTTTAATAAACATTGTTGTGACAAAGGTCCATGCCTAATATGAACTCAATCCATTTATCCGTTATGGAAATAAAAATTATTAAGTGTAAAAAACAAAATGGCGGCTAGCGGGTTAACGAACCATTTTAGGACATATGGTTATATCAACTTTTTTGTTTGTTTTTGCTTGCTGAACAACGTGGAAAAGTTTCGGACAGTTGAAGCTGGACACCCTCTATATATATTTTTATTCTACAGGGTGTTTCAGAACTCCCTACCAATATTTTAGGGCATTGTCCCTGGGTTAAAAACATATCTAAATATCATATTTAAATTGTCCGGAAGTCTTAAGTTACTCACTCAGCCGCCATTTTGTTTTTTACACATAATAATTTTTATTTCCGTAATGGATGGTTGTATGCAGATCATATTTGGTGTAAATCTTTATCATACCAATGTACATTTCCAAGAAAAAAATTAATTTTTTTCATTGCATATTTTCAAAATGGCGGCCATTTTAAATTTTCAAACTCAAATATCTCAAAATCGGTAAATTTTATAAAAATTGCACAAGACACAAAAAAGTGGCCAAATTAAATTACCTAACCAATTGTGCCAAGTTTGTAATGATCTGACAACAAATAACGGAGTTATTGTGATTTTTCTTCATAAAAACATGGATTTTGCATTGAATTTAATGCAAATAACGCCATTTTAACAGCAAAATCCATGTTTTTATGAAGAAAAATCGCAATAACTCCGTTATTTGTTGTCAGATCCTTACAAACTTGGCACCATTGGTTAGGTAATTTAATTTGGCAACTTTTTTGCGTCTTGTACAATTTTTATGAAATTTACCGATTTTGAGATATTTGAGTTTGAAAATTTAAAATGGCTGCCATTTTGAAAATATGCAATGGAAAAAATTAATTTTTTTCTTAGAAATGTACATTGGTATGATCAAGATTTATACCAAATATGATCTGAATACAACCATCCGTTACGGAAATAAAAATTATTATGTGTAAAACACAAAATGGCGGCTGTGTGAGTAACTTAAGACTTCCGGACAATTTAAATATGATATTTAGATATGTTTTTAACCCAGGAACAATGCCCTAAAATATTGGTAGGGAGTTCTGAAACCCTGTATGTAAATTTTAAATGTAAACATAATAGTAAATGGGAGGTAATTTGATACCGTACCATGAATAATGTTTGGTGTTGTTGCAATGTCAGCTTGCACTGAAATTAATGCATTAAATTTCATTAGCATGACATTTTGAAATCCTTGTGTTACTACGTGTACGTGTTGTTTGGCAGGTGATGATGGACACAATTAACGTGATCGTGCGCACGACTGTGTTCACCGTCTTGGTGCTGTGGTGGCCGGAGGGAGCTGTGGTCGCGTTCTCCACTGCTCAGATAGCCGCTGTGCTCGTCTACTCCGCTTGTTACTACCTTTACTTTGCCAGGTAAGAAAATAATCAAAATATTTAGTTACAAGTGCACAATGATGTATACTCCTGGATCTAAAGCTTCCATTCAAAGCGATCTCAGTTTGCAGTCTGAGCGGCAGAGCACTCCTCCTACCACTTTATGGATGAAGCAGCTGCTGTCCGTATACTCCAATAATAAAACTCTTCACTTCTGTCTTTGGCTTGTTTGGTTCTTTTCAAAATAACTGTCATTTAAAGGTACACATTCTGATTATTGCAAATTACATTTTCCATCTTGAGAAAAATTATTTTGAGAAAAACTATGTGTTAACCTTTAATACCTAGGTGCATGGGTTATCTAATAGTTTTTGTGGTAATTATATACTGGTAATGGTGGTGAAAATGCAGGAGTTATAAATAATGGTTTGTTTACTTAAACTTATCTATACTTATTTAATACGCAAAAGGTTTTATGCTAAGAGAACTCCGCCTACAATTTGCAACCAATATTAAAGATTTTTGTGTCATTTTATAAAGCTTGTTCTATAGTTGTTCCTATAAAAATTGATGAGAATTAGACTCAAATTAAAGGTGCTATCCATCATTGAAATTGTCCTGTCAACGACACACACTTATCACTTGTCAAATCAACAGTGACATGGAGAGCCGCTAGGATGTTCCTGTCAATGACACACACTTAATTACTCGTCAAATCAACAGTGACATGGAGCGGCGATAGGATGTTCCTGTCAATGACACACACTTAATTACTCGTCAAGTCAACAGTGACAAAGGAGCGGCGATAGGATGTTCCTGTCAATGACACACACTTAATCGCCTATCAAATCAACATTGACAAAGGAGCGGTGATAGGTTGTTTTTGTCAATGACACACACTTAATCACTCGTCAAATTAACAGTGGCTATTGAGCGGCGATAGGATGTTCCTGTCAATGACACACACTTAATCACCTGTCAAATCAACATTGACAAAGGAGCGGCGATAGGATGTTCCTCTCAATGACACATACTTAATCACCCATCATATCAACAGTGATAAAGGAGTGGTGATAGGATATTCCTGTCAATAACACACACTTAATCACCCATCAAATCACAGTGACAAAGGAGCGGTGATAGGATTTTCCTGTCAATGACACACACTTAATCACCTGTCAAATCAACATTGACAAAGGTGCGGTGATAGGATGTTATTGTCAATAACACACACTTAATCACCCGTAAAATCAACAGTGACAAAGGAGTGGCGATAGGATGTTCCTGTCAATGACACACACTTAATCACCCGTCAAATCAACAGTGACAAAGGGCCGGCGATAGGATGTTCCTGTCAATGACCCGATTTAGTCGTATTCATAGCTGTCCAGAAGGATTGGATTATGTTTAATTGCTATGAGGTGAGTTGTTTTGAATTGGGAAAAGTACTTCAGACAAATTGAGCAATAAAATATTTAACCTAATCATTGCAGTGTGCTGTAAAGTAGTGTCATCCACATAACAAACAAGCACTAGATTGTGTAGCAACAGACAAGCACAACCTTCTCTTCTGTATTCCTGCATCCTTATATACTGTTTTAACTTTTTAACACAATGAACAGGTCAGTTTCATTGTCATTGATTATTTTCCCAGGTACCTCCAGGAGAGGAGGTCTCGTCCGCATTCAGCCGTCGGCTCCCCACGCCATTTGCAGCGACCTACATCCTCTGAGGACGACTTTCCCTTCACCCACATGAGCGAGTTTCTTCCGCGTAAACTGCAAAACCAGGTTTTTTCCTAAATATTCTAAAAAATAATATTTGTTTTACTATTATCTTCCAATAAAACCACACAGTTAGTGTCTTCTATTCTACTTAAGTATTGTAAATAATAAACTAAGTACGGTTAAATAGAAGTGAAGAGTAGAGTGAATCGCTCTTTTAGATTCACAAGGGAATAGGTATAAATATTTTAGGGTATGTGTGTTCGTAACCTTCATCGTCTATACTAAGAATCATAGAAAATTCCTTTCCTCTCTATTTATTGAAGTAGTCACAACCTAAGCAACTATGCAACTATGCAAGTACTGTAATTTTTTTTTTTTTTCAAGAATTCACTTTAAGTTTTAATGAAGCATTTCCTTTGAAAACTTTTACAAAAAACAAAATATGGAAATCAATATAGTACGAAAATTAAACAAGTTTTTATCACTCAAAAAAAGGATTATTTGGACTCTGTAATGAAACATTTAGAACATCATGTAAACCTCTTTTTAAAAATTTAAATATTCTAACTTTTCCTTCCCTTTATATTCTCGAGCTAATAATCAATGTTCACAACAACTACAGTGAATTTTCAGTTTTTCAACCACAACATAGTAATAGTCATAGTCAGTTATGTAGGGGTGGGCGAGTAGTGGTTTTACAATTCGAGTCGAGTCGAGTCGAGTAGTAGTGTGAAAAGTTTAAAATGAGTTTAAAAAAATAATATTAAATAATAAAAGTAAAAGTATTATTAAATTCATCTTTACGCATGAGAACACTGAAAGATAACATCAATTTAGGGTACGACAATAAGAACTACTTAGATAAAAGTTGTTAAAAAAGTAAGTATATTTATTTACAGTTTTCCTCTTACAATGTATAGTACAAATCAATTTCTGAGAATTAGGCCTAAGTAAAAAATTTCATCAACAAAATTAGGGATGGACGGGAATGGATTTTTAGTTCGGGACGGGAATTTTTATTTGCCGTCCAATTTCGGGACGGGATTGCTCTCCTCGAAGCTATCAGGAAATATTCGTTTTGACTTTTATCTCAGTGTCGTATAAAGAAAAATGAATGTTAAATATCAACTGGTTCTGTTTCCAAACTGTTCCACTTGTTTTTGTATAAGTTACAATGAACCTCCTTTAGTTGAAAAGATTTTAAATATCTAATTTTTATATTTGCAGTATACAATAAGATAAGGATACAGTACAAATTTTCTTGTAACCAAAAAAAATTAAAATCAGATCACTAAACAATATACATATAAAAATGTCCATTAAAATTTTATAAAAGTTTTGTTGAATGAAATATTAAACGTTTTGTAAAATAAAAAGAATCAACAGAAAAATTATGTACATCAAAATATAGATTAAAACAAATGGAAAAATTGTAAAGAAAACAAAACTGTATTACATAAATAGGCCTAAGGCTTGCTCAGTTAAAGAATAACAAAAAAACAAGAAATTGAAATTATAATAAATATTAACACTAAGGAATGAAGTGGTTCAACAAACCAACGCCATTTATACCCCCAAGAAATGTTCTTTTTTTATTTATTGATTTAACTGAGACAGGTTCTTACTTAGAGATTATCATAAAAATTGAACTTTGAAAATATCCACTATAAGACCTAATTATTTTTATTTTTACTAGAGAACCCGTGCTGCTCCGCAGCATTGATATTAGATAGAGATAGTGATAATTTAATAGTTCTAACAATTAATTAAATTAATAATTCTTAGTATTTGGTGTGCCTACTACGAACTACAGTAGGCCTATATGAAACTGAGTTTAAGAACACAAAAAATTACACAACAAAAAAAACAATAAACACCATCTCTTTTAATCATCTACAGTAGTTACACGATTGAAATTAAGCAGATAATTTTGTTGACGTGTTAATAAACAAAAATAATTAGCTCTTTTATGTGAACATTGTTTTAGTAGGCCTATGCATCAATAAATCCAAAATATGAAACAGTGAAAGGTAACGGAAAAAAAACTTTGGTATGACACATTAAATAACAAAACACAATAAACATATACTGTGGTTTCTTTTATTTAAACATATGTTTAATGGAAATTGTAAAATAATTTATGACAGGGAGGGATGAGTTGCAAAATTAAAAGGATATGTAGAATTTTATATTTAGTAATACCATTGACTATGTACACTAACGTGAATAGACCTCTCATCCAATGCATTTAGTTTGGGGCCAAAATTTGGAAGTTTCGTGTACGCGGCGCCAGAGTCGCTGCCATCGATGTTATTATTCAGCTGGGGTTTCGGTGCTGCCAAAACATTTTACCACAACATAAAAATAACCCTCAGTGATAAAACATTCCATCCTTGGTTGAAAAGAGTGGTAATACTGATTTATCTATCATATGTCACTTGTACTTCATGTGTGCCGCAGAAGATTGCACCACACTCAATAGGTTTCAAACACGCCTATGCTATGAGAAGTCTATTCACGTTAGTGTATATAGTCAAAGGTAATACGCTACATGAAAATTTGTAAACAAAAAACCTTTTTTAGCATTAAAATGCGCGTGTGAGTATGTAGGAGCAGAGTTGCAAAATGGCTTTCGATTTTTAATCGAGGCACTATTACTCGAAAAAGGCATGTACAACTAATTCGACTATTTTTAATATGAATTTTAAATTCAAAATCAAAAGCCCAGGTGATAGGTTTTTACATTGAAATAGAAATTTACAGAAAACCAGTTGACAGGAGTACCTAACAACAGACTTATGCCAAAACCAACGATGATATTTACCTACTCTATAACTGGAGGTTGCACTACGATGAATTTGTTTTAGGAAAAGCGTACTGTTTATTTTCCTGCGAATTCGCACGCATTCACCCAGTATAAACTTAATTATGGAAACTTAAATGTTCATCAAATATAAACAATAACTTAAAGCCAATCGTAATTTACAGCAGTTTACAGACAATTAAAAAATGGAGCTAATAAAAACTTTCAGTTAATAAAAGGGTATATATTATTAAGAAAATTTACATTGGTTGTTCTCCTTGCGTTTATTAAACAAAATTGTGATTGGAAGTCAGCAATTTATTTAAGATTATCAGACCAAAAATAATTCCACAACCTAATTAGAACTGGATAAAAATGCCTTCAATTAAATTCAAATCCCAGAAGACCATAATTAAAAATTATGTTGATATAGCGCATCATGCTTGCCCGATTTTTATTATCATCAGGAGCTTAATGGAAGATGAATGATCCACAACTTTTTTAGATAAAAATAAAAAGAATTTCTAAATTGCACTTAAATGTGAGCCTAACACAATTTTTGAAACATATTATAACGTCTCAAAATTAACCGATTCTAACGATCAATATCTCAAAAGAAAGCCAAAACTTCAAGGATTATTTCATGAGCAAAACATTCAAAACATCTAAAATTTAAATGGAGCTATGTATCATCGATTGGAGATAAGTCGTAAAAGAATTACAACTTGTGTTGCTTAGAATGCAGTAGCAGAAAGACCAGGATTCACCAACCTGGGAATACTCACAGTGGTTGCTATCTTCATACTTCAAAATATAATGTATGTAGATGAAATAAACCAAAGATCCAAGAAAACCACGATCTACACCACTATACCCTCGTCATGGCTCCAAGCTCGTCCTCCCGGTACACCGTACTACTCTGTGGGAGAAAAAACCTTCCTATGTTGCCTGTAAACTGAAGAACCACCTTCCGGACAGCCTGAGAAACTTGACTGGCAATAAGCTGCACAAGGAAATAAAGAAGTGGCTGGTGGAAAGACCCTTCTACTCACTAAAGGAAGTTTTTGGAGATACTGAAGAATAACTTGTATTTTATGTATTTTGACACTATTGTAATTCTTAATGAAGGCACAATAAAGAAAATTGTATTGTATTGTAGCAAACTTCAATTTCGTCCGATTTTTATACTCAATGACTCATACGAAATCTTGTATTCCAGAGATGGTTCTTGGACCAAAACATATAGCTTAACATAATTATTACTTTAAACATTTATCTTCAATTCAATTCCAAATTCTGGAAATTATCAAATTTAATGTTTTTTAGGTTGAGTAATATAGTAAAAAAATAAATACCGATTCTAACGATCAATATCTCAAAAGAAAGCCAAGATTTCAAGGATTATTTGAAGACCAAAACATTTGAAATATTTTAAATAGAAATGGAGTTATGTGTCATAGATTGCAGATAAGTCATACAAATAAAAATAAATTATGTTAATTGGAATGCTGTAGCAAGCTCCAATATTGTCCGATTTTTAAATTCAAAGACTCATTTGAAAGCTGGTATTTTAGAGATGGTTCTTAGGGCAAAACATATAGCATAACATAACTATAAATAGAAAATTTTATCTTTAAATCAATTAAAAAATCCCGAAAAAATCACATTTATGTTTTTAGGTCGAGTAATATAGTAGATAACTGAATTCAAATGTTTGATGGCAAATCTGTGCATTCTTACCTTTAATTTAAGACCAAAATTATCAAAATCGGTCGGTTAGAATGGCCAAACAAAACCGGAAAAGGCAATTAAAATTTAACTCCCATAAGAAATACACAGGGAGGAAATTTAATTTGTGTGTAATTCGAGTAATATGATAGGAAAGTGAATTCCGATGCTTGATGACAAATCTGTGAATTCATACCTTTAATTTAAGACTAAAATCATGAAAATCGGTTGGGTAGAAGAGCCAAACATTACCGGAAAAGAAAAACCCAATTTTTTAAATATATAGATGTATTCATTTAGCTATTTTTGCTACATTTTAAAAAAGGAGTGTATGATGAAAAAAACAATGAAGGTTTTAAGTTATGAACCTCAAAATTTAATAAATTTATTTGTAATGTTTAATAAAAAAAATATATATTTAATGGGATTTGAAGTTTTTCATTTAAAAATTATATTAATTTATAATAAGATACTTTTAACGTTATAAAACAGTAATTCAATTAAAGATTCATTTATTTAACAACACTTTGCCACTTTCCTTTTGGAAAGTCACACAACTTTGGTTGACGTTTTGTTTAATTTGTAAGAATTAGACAAATTCAAAGAGCCATCCCTTAGTTTTCTACGACAATTGGTTCAGAAAGTAGCATTTGGTACTAGGAGCCAAAAACACCCCTCTTGAATAAATTACTGCCGGGCGTCGATAGATAAGCTGAACAATAGATCGCCTCGGCGGCCGGCCGTGTTTTTGTGCTCGTTAGCGAGATCGCCGGCCGCCAGACGCATAGGCGTGCCCAGGACTTCAGTAGTGGTGGTGCCAACTGGGAAGAATTGAATCTTTACTAATGCTATAGATGTACGTATGTATGGTATGGTATTGAATTGATATTAAATCAATGGATTGGTTGTTTTGAATAATAAATCAATAAAGTATACAACCTTATATTAGTAACTTTTATTTAAATCTAAGTACACAGAACTTGAATAATATTAATAGACAAACAAAGCAAGTTGTTTTATGTAAAAAAATCAAGTTAAGGTTTGAGTTGTTTTGTTATTTGAATTTAAAAGACAAGACTTTGGTTAAACTGGTGGCCGAGCAGCCGAACTATCGCTAATAATAATCGATTTTTGCTACATTCCAAAAATAGAGTCTGACTTAAAAAATATCGCAAACTGAAAATATTACAGAATGAGATAAAAACTAGGCCTGTAGCAAAATGAGACAAAAATTATCGTTAAATGAGATAAAATCTATCATCAATAAATAAGAAAAGCTATATCTAAAGTGAAGACAAATTATAGTTTAATATAGGCCTAAATAAATTGATAAATGCCTTATCGAGCTAAAACATAAAAAGGATCCTAAAAGCTTAGGCTAGGCTACGTATCTCACAAAATTTCAAATAGTAGGCATACACGTTTCACATTTTAGCGAATTTCCCATAGGGAATAAGCTATTACCGTAGGTCTCATGGAAAGACCCAAGCCCGGGACCATGTTACTTTTTCGTTTTGAGGTGCCCAGAGACCAAAAATAATAGTCATTAAAATTTTTATATATATATGTATGTATGTATGTATGTATGTATGTATGTATGTATGTGTCCCTAGACACGATAACTCTCGTAAAAATGGTCCGATCAACACCAAATTTGGTAGAAATGTGTAATCCTACATTTATTCAGATGAGTTCGTAAACCAGACATATCGACCTACCGGAAGGGGTAGTTTTGGGGGGTTTTGTACCCCAAAAATGGGTTTTTTGCATTTTTCATATGTAAATTTTAAAAATTTAAAATTTTTATTTTAACCATTGGATTTAGCTCAAAAAAACACACAATTTAGTATTTTGAAGCTTTGCTCTATCTCCATTGGTTACCGAGATATTACAAAGTCTAAAGACAGTACATTGTCTTTTGGGGCTCCAATGTTAATCTTATGGAGAATAAGGATGTGTTAATATTTCACTTATTAACCAATATTTTTGGATGAAACTTAGTATTTAGCTTCATTTGGTTGAGATTCATCCATTTAAGGTAAAAAATCTTGGTTTTTGTACTTATCATGGCAGCAAACCTACATACTCTTTTCCCATGTTAATCATATGGAGAATAGGCAAACTCCTTTATTTATGGACAGATATTGATGAAACTTACTATATGGCTTTATATGGTCGAAATAAATTTTTTCTATGCTAAAAACCTACTTTTAGTGTCCCCATGGCAGCATACCTGCATACTCTTTCCCTATATCTTAAGGAGAATAGACATTTATTTCCCTATTTATGAGCACGTGATGAAATTTTGTTTACAAGTTTAGATGGTCAAATATTACAAATTTGGAAATTCGCTGAGTACGCAGGCCTGCTGCGACGGGGGGTATTTTATAGCGTCATCCGACGGTCAAAAGCAACTTTGTTTTTCCATTTTCCCAACTATCATAATTTATTTTAATCAAATCATAAAATTAATTCATATTTCAAGAAAGCCTAAAATAAATTGATAATATCATTGTTGCACGCTCCAATTTATCTGCGCAAATCTGGTTTGCACAAACCAAATTTTACAGACCATCGTAACGTGTAAACGGCAGATTTGCGCAAACGATTGGATTGGAGCGAGATAAATTGGATGTTGGAAGGTTTGTGTAAATTTTCATCAACCATGCGATCAAATTGGAAGGTTGGAGCGACAGTTTACGTGTAAACGGTCGTTCTTGCCATTTTGCTCAAAGCTAACCTAAAATCAGTGTTCCCACGAATCAGTTCAGTGTGCGCTGTTATACCCTCCCAAGCGTCATGGCCGAGTCTCGTGAATTTTTAAGAGTTTATTAAGTTCTAACTAAGCTTAAAAGTTCTACCTAGCATCATAGTTCTACATAGTCATCCTCAAGTAATTTCTCCAATCATTCGGTTCATCGTGCAATTCTCTTAAGAACCTCAATTAGGCCTATTAGCAAAATTTGCTTCGTTTCAGAAGCCAAGACAAATATACACCATTTACTCCTAGGTTTTCGTATTTTCCGGGTTACTATTCTTGCTATACAAATTGCATACACAGACCACAACATCACCTCCTCCATGATTTCGAACACAAAAGGTCTACTGGCGTTTGCAAATCAGAAGGGAGGTTTGAGTATAAATATCGTAGAGTCTAAACGGTCGCGCCTGTGGAAACCTGATTTGCGCAGATATTGGAGCGTGTAAACGTAGCTTTAGCTCCCGGAATCTGTCGGGTTTATGAATGCGGATGCGGCCGATGGTGCGAGCAAATTCAAACTTTTGGAATAAATTTTTATCTGGCCTCGCTTTATCACGGACTTGGGTATTTTCTTCTCTATCAGTAATTTAACAATATATCATATTACTTGGCCTTCCAACATCGTTTTGTTTACGGTATTTTTTACTTTCGCAAATATTGATATTAGAAAATTATCTCACCTTCTTGTTGTTGTGCCTCTTCAGTTTTCAAATTCTCGACATTCTTTGCTTTCTTTAGCAACCATTTTTAAATAGTAAAGCTCTTCCCAAAATTAAATTAATAAACCTACTTCTTTACACACTGAACACCAAAGCCAGACTGAGTCTACCTAACTGGCAATCCGGCCGCTGGTCTACGCCCTACACCCGCTAGTAGCGGTGAACTGATAGTTCATTTACGTATTTGTCGCATTTTTTATTTGAAAGTTAGTTTAATACATTATATTTGATTAATTACTAAATGAAAGCTAAATTTTAATTATCATATAAGAATTTGTTTTGAAATAGAGTCGCTAATTATTTTCTGTTGTTCTACTAAGTGAAAATCGCAATTTACACAAACCAAATCTGGATCTAGTGGTGGTGCCGCGGCACCAGTGGCACCACCCGTGGGCACGCCTATGGCCAGACGTAAACAACTATTGTCACGGCTGCGGGCGCGCGCCGCCGGGAGTGACGACGACGACTACTCGACTCGATTCTCGAGTATTTGCAACTACTCGACTCGTGTTCGAGTAGGACTAATTACCCGAGCCACTACTCGAAACTCGAGTACTTGCCCACCCCTAAGTTATAGTAATATGTACTGTGCATAAACTGTAAAAATTTGTAGATTTTTAAAATGTTCCTTGGCTGACTCGTTATGTTTTAATTTAAGTTACAACACTAGAAATAGACAAGTTTTAAACTACCCTATCCATAGAACCTCAGCTTTGTAAGCTAGTCCCTTTTATTCCGGTCTAAAGTATTATAATAAAATTTGAAACTCGTACAAATGTCTCAGCAGCAACAGCTTCAAAATCGAGATCAAAGAGAAACTTTTAAGTAAGGTGTACTATTCAACAACCGAGTTCTTCAAAGATAACAATATCTAATATCCATAGCTCTGACACATGGGATGTTATCTGATTTGAACAACAAGAAGTTTATTGCTATTGTTGTTATTATTGTTTTGCTTATTATTAGTTGAACTTTATATTTTTGCTGGTAAGACACCTGTTGTGGACGTTGTGGTATCATGTAAGGTATTGTGTCAATAAAAAATTTCATTTCATTTCTGAATAGGGATACGGTAATACGTTGTTACTATAATTGAAATTTGTTTATTTAAAATTTCTTTCTAATAACACTAAGATCTAGTTTGAAACATATGCTTAAATATGTTTTGTGTTGGAATACTATATAGAACTATTTTATCAAGTTAAAATTAGCGGCTGTAATAGTATTTTGTGAAATTAACTGTGGAATTCGCCTTCAAAAGAATGAAATTAATAATGATTTTAAGTTTTAGAGAGCCACCTTTGCCAAATTATTCATATTTATATAAATTAGAATCAGTTATCCGGCCTTTAGTGGCGGACGGCCGGGTCAGATATTGAAAAAAAAAAACGGATAAGCTGGAGTTATAATCAATTTAAATTATTAAATTGATTACCCCCGGAGTTTGAGTGATTTTAATTTCTCCGAGGCCAAATTATAAAAATATCAGTGCACAGTTTCAAATACTTGTTTAATGTTTGGTATGTATCTGTAAAATACCATATAAAGCTTTGTCATTAACTGTTTATTCATTGAGGTGCAGTGGATGTCATATGAATCAGGACATAAGTTTTCATGAGTTTTTCACTCATGTCGTAACCTTGCACACATCATTAATAAATTGTATCACCACAACACTGTCTACGTAGGTTATAGTGAACTGATGTAACTGACAGTACCCGCCGTAGTTTACATTTTTACCCGCCGTAGTTAGTGCGCTGCGCCACTAAATGGGAAAGCTAGTGTGATCTTCATCAGTGCTCAGTCGGCTCCCAGCTGTAGGCTAGTACTGTTTAGTACAGTACATTAGTGTGGAAATTTTGTAGACTGAAAAATTTGAGTGATAAATAATGCGACTGTAATGTACTTTTAGTATAGTATTTAACTATTGATGGCAAAAAAACAAAAGCATTAGCTAAAAACTAATAGATTAAATTAATTGTATATTTTATTATTATTCTGATGACCTTGCCAGATAAGCCGGAGCCCGGATAGGTCCAAGCTGGGTAACTAAGAGTCTACAGTATAAATAATTATAAAAGTGTTTTCATTCATAAAATGAAACAACTGTGTTCTAGCCAGCGGTGGATTGGAAGCTGTGCGTTCTCACTTGGAGCTTCTTCAAACAGGGAATCCTGAAGCAGATTCTGACGGAGGGCGAGCGCTACGTAATGACTCTGTTCTCCGTTCTGTCATTCTACGAGCAGGGAGTTTTTGACGTGGTGAACAACCTGGGATCGATGGCCGCGAGGTTTTTGTTCCGTCCGATCGAAGAGAGCGCTTACTTCTACTTCTCCCAACTAGTCAACAGAGACAAGCCGATCGACGACCAGAACCCTGTGAGTTCACAGTTTGTATGCCAAGATTTGTATCAGAAGGAGAGTAGCTTGGAAACATACAATGTATACTCAGTAGCGCCATGAAAGATACTTGGATTTAAAAGTCTAAATAGTTACCTCGTAAAAAAATAAAATTAAATAACTGTTATTGAGAATACAAATAATTTTGAAGGAAATCTACTGTGGAGTCTAAAATGTAAAGAAGCCCCAAAGTACTTATGCGGTAGAGTCCCACTTATGTGAACTGATTTTCACTGGATTTAAGTTTAGATAATTTTCATAATAGGCGGAGTTAACATAATGCAGGTATACTCCATCTGTTTACCACAATGGTACTCCCTCCCTATGATCTCTGCATTAATTGGCGTTCGGACCAATAGAGGTGCAATTGCGTCTAATGACTTAAATTCTTAATATCAAACTAATACAAACAACAGTGATTTCCCCCGCTTTTTGAAAAAATATTTTTTTTATGCTGATCACACAGCAGAAGGCATTTGCTAGCAATGGGACCTTGTTAAAAAGCAACCAATACCATTACACAACAACTAAACAAAGTTATAAAGTTAGACAACAATAAAAGCATAAAAAAGTGGCCACAATAGCATTTGAACTGCACCTAATTACTGTAAATACTGTGTACTATTGACAATTGGGAATCCATGGTTTGTAAGTAAAGGAAAGACTGGAATATTTCTTACACTAAAAGTGTTTGGAGTACTGGTAAGTGTAATTCCGAAAAAGCGGGGTTCGTAAAAGCGGAACGCTATTGTATCGTAAACCTTATTTTTGCTACAAGTTCATAATCTAGAGAAGATCCATAGACTAATCATACTATTGATTTTACTCATTATAATTTTTTGTCAATAAACCACAAACAGTGCAATTTTTAAATCTTGAACATAATTTCCAGTACCAAATGAAGGAGGCAGCGTTGGTGCTGCAACGGCTGCTACGTACTGTGGTCAGCCTCGGGTTGGTAGCCCTGTGTTTTGGCCAGGCATATGCGCGGTTGGTACTACTGCTGTATGGAGGCCCAGGGCTTGCTGCCGGGTTGGCACCACTGCTTCTCAGAGTCCACAGTCTCGCCATCCTCCTGCTGGCCATCAACGGGACTACTGAATGTTACGCCCTCGCCACCATGGACACCGTCCACCTGGACCGGTAAGAGACTGCGCTGGTTCCACAAGTTTGTGTGAGCAATGCAGGTTAAGTTTAATCTTAGAAGTTACTGATGAGAATTCGTATTTTACCCAGTGAATCCCCCTGTTTTTCATATCTTTTGATTTACAAATACAGTAGACCCTCTCTTCTGACTCTCACAAAACCAGGTCTAGATCGAATAACGTAAAAGGTTAGTTAAATCTGGCAGTGACATAAACATTCCGTGGCAACATAAAGCATTTGTGACATAAACAAACGAGAATAAAAAGAGATAAATAAATAATCACAAAAAATAATTAAAATTTGAAGGATACCAAAACATTAAAATTAACAAGTAGGCCTATTAAAGTTTAAGAAATAATAATAACAACAATTAACTAGTTAAAAGTCAATCTCACAGCCATTAAGGGTCAAGAATTCTTGAATGGAATAAAAAGGATTCTTGAGAAGCCATGCATAAATTTGCGATAAAAAGTTGTCCTAGGCAAATCCAAATGGCTTCCAGGCTGTTGCCGCCAGAACCGACAGATATTTATGCGACTCACTGTATTAATTAGAACTGCAATCACAATAATATTTTTTGAGATTCTGCAACAGCATCTAAAGAGAACTGATTGAATTTCTTCACTTGTAAAGTAAAAACATTCTTCAATCCTTTCATTAAATGGTTAAAAATATTCTTAATCACATACAGACAAGCCAAACATATTTGAATTCAACCCTCAACTCCATTCTTTCAAGACCTTAAAACAGACTGGCTGCAAGAACTTTCCTAGCCACTTGCCGATAGTACTTACCCTGTGTATAGGAAAACAGATGGCAAAAGTGTCGTAATGAACACTACTTGCAGCCAGCAACTTACCGTCTCTACTTTCCCCATCTATATTTAACTACCTTTAAGGGGCTTGTAGACGTGAAAAGTAGAGCTGGCTGCAATTATTGTCCATTACGTCACTTGCCTTCTGTTTTGCTATACACAGGAGGTGTTTGTTCTAACAGCTATTTTACTCTACTCTAGTTACAAAGTAACAGTGGTCCAGTGAGCATCGTGATTTGGTTGTTGAGACCTGGTTGAGACAAACTTTAAAACTGGTACGTCTGACGTTGCCATACTCAACGGCATTATGGCACCTTTTAGTGAGCAACGTGGAGGACTACTTACAATTCTTTTTTTTTGGGTCCAAAACTTTAAAACAACTATATTGACTCTGAAATAAGAGCCCAAAGGACGTCCAAGATCAGCCATAACTCCACACAACGTTGAACAAGCCCAGTCCTAATCATCCCGCATCGTCCAACGTGAATAAGGCAAGCTGCTGCTTTTGGAATCTCAGATCTAATAGTAAAGTGAATTTTGCACTTTTACCCTTACAAAAATTCAAAAGTTCAAAAATTAAGCCTCAAAACTATGGTAAATGCCAAACTTCTCAGAATGAATAATTTATAAAGACATAAACTTAATATTGTGGGCTGGTTATCACGAGGCTTTAAATTGCCTCACTCGTTCGACTTTGACCGAAATTCTGACTGACCTTCGACATCATTTGGGATTTTTTAATGAGATGACAGCCATTATGAAATGTTTTGCCCATGAAATTATTTTACTACGAAATGGACTAGTCCTCCGGGACACAATAAAATTTCTGCAAAATTTGCTTACTAACGACAGAATCACTACTTTGAAAATTTGTCTAAAAAAAAAGAACTCGCAATGCTCATTTTAACACTGTCCTACGTCAATTCATATGGATTTTAGTGACATAGAGAACGAGCCCCTCCCCACAACCCCCCACCACGCGACTTCCAGACTGTAGCCATGCGGAAAACCGATGCTCCCTAAGTTCAGTTTTGACAGGAAAATTCTGGTGGCAAGTGATCACGTGACCCACTACTTACCGCGGCCAGGCGAGTAAAATCAAACATGTTTGAGTTTTCTTGCCGCCGGTAAGTACTTACCGGAGAAAAGTATCTCTGTTGACTAGGTAAGTGCAACTGGCATGTACTTGCAGCCAGCAACTCGCCGTCTACTTTCCCCGGCTATAAGGTTTCTTAATCAAAGTCTTCCTGTCTGTGGGTATAGTTCGATAGTGAAGTCATCCTTCATGAAAGCCAGTGTAACGTATTAGGCTCCCACTTTGATGTAGTCGGCTTTCCTATTCTTGGAAACACCAAATTCCAGCTGCTGGAAATTGCTAGGGAGCTTTTAAAAAAACCTGATGACTCTGTTTGAAAATCTTGTTTAAACATTTGGTACTTTGAATTGCATTTGCTGCCTGGTGTTAATTATGTGGACATTTGCCCTGGTTCTCAGGGTTATGCAATTACATACACAAGGCAGAGATAGATTAAATGCCCAAACAATAAAAATATTGTCTTGAGAATCTTGAGCACGATATTCACTTTGCTGGTTCTCACAGTCCATTTCTGTAACTTGAGTTCATCAAGAGCAATGACCCTGTAAAAGACATGACAAAGGAAAAGTGTGTTGTCAGGAATTAATATCAATATCATTGCCTCTGAAGGCAATGATATTACCAAATAACCCCAGGTAATTCAGGCAATTTAGGTTATTTCCATATACCAAATGGGGGATTGTCGTCCTCAAACTGACCTTTTAAACCAGCAACCTAAAATTACATATGAAGTGAAGGCATCTATGAAAAATACTAGTTGGTTATAAAAAAATGTTTCGTAAATAAAGCTCAGAAAAATTACGAACTTACAAATTCCATCTGAATAAATCTTTTACTAATCTAATTAAATTCTACGAAAGTAACTTGTTGCAGGTACAACAGAGTGATGGCCGGTTTGTCTGTGGGCTTCATGCTCGTGTCGTGGCTGTTGACTAGGCTTTTCGGCAGTGTGGGCTTTATTTTGGCCAACTGTTGCAACATGACGGCCCGCATCATTCATAGGTAAAGCTAATATTATGTTCTTATGTACATCAAAATATTAGCTGCTGTCAGTACACTCGTTTATCTTAAATAATGTGAGCACAGCCGCCGGAGAAAACTGAGTCGTCGCTTCAATCAATTTCAGTGATAAATTGTGGCTATTTTCTTATTATAAAACATTTTCAATTTGGACTTGCAGATGCAGATGTATGGTAAATCTTCTGCTAAGAGTCATAGCATATTTTTTCACAAAATTTACATGGTAGGCCTTCAAGAATAGTATCAGAACAGTGTTCAATCTAAATTAACAAAAATTCCAAATTTTCATCACTCTACACAGAGAACAGCCGTTTCTGCTCTGTAATTAGTCTGCAAAGTTGGTGTTTTCTAGTCTTTTAAAAATTTTCTGAAAAAAAACATCTTTACATTTTTTCTGCGCCAACCTCTAAAGTTTTCTGCGTAGTAAAAAATTGTACTAATCCAAAATATAAAATCCACTAAATGAACGAACAAATCAATGCACACATAGTAAACTTCAAGACGATCGCCAACTAACCCACGTACTAACATAAATATTGAACAAAAAGTGTTTACTGGTGCAGGAGGTGTAAGTAAGTGTGGTAGCACTGACTAGGGCTGTGATGTTAGGCTGGGGGGTGATGTTGTTCGCGTCGGCAGCATTCCATTAAAGCTGCAAGTACTCCTCGGGTGGTGCTAAATGAACAACTTTGGCAGCTGAACTATCACGCACGTGATCTCTCAGCTATGCCAGCTGCCAGACAAAATGCAAATGGCCCTTTCCAGGGCCATAAAAAAAAAAAAAATTAAGCTGTGTTAGGTCTATAAAGAGAGATCTAATTTTTTATTTTAGTGTTTATCTTTTTACATTTACTGACCCAGGTGCTCTGCACCGCAGAATTTATCTTCTTATTCTTAAAACTTGATGGCTGGCTAAATTAGCCATACGATATATATATATTGACTAGGGCTGTGCGCCCAGCCTAAGCCAGGGGGGGCGTCGCCTAAGGAGGCGTTGTTTGTGCCTGTGTGAGTGCTATTATGCGTATTCTCCATATGACTACACAAGAGAGCTGGAGCTACATAGCTGGCTTCCGCCGCCCTGACCCTGGAAGGCTGCAATAGAATAATTAGTAACACAATCGTAGGCCTAGACGATTTTGGATTTCCCATAAGAGTAACATGGAAAACCTTTTTGGTATTTTCTCCGTAACCAGTGAAGCTAAGTTAAAGATTCAAAATACTAAATTATTTATTTTTAAAAGCTCTTTTGAATGGTTTCTTTAAAAATTGATAAATTTTTCAAATCAAAGTTGAAAAACCCCAAAAATCCAATTTTGACCCTTTTGAAACCCCATAAAAAACCCTGTTCCCATACCCTGATCATCCTGTTTTCAATCTTAACCTGAAGAACGCAAAATTTCATCAAAATTGAAGGTTTCTTGACAAAAATTTGTTGAAACTGACACACATGTATATAGATATACCATATATATGTACATTTATATAAATTTGAAGGAATGATATTTTTAGCTTCTAGGGACCGCAAAGCGAAAAAATAAAATGGTCCTGGGCTTAGGTCTTACCATGAGTACCACCGCAATAGCGTATTCCCCGTAGGGAAATTCGCTAAAAAATTTATGTTGTACATTCATAGGCCTATACAGCTGATGAATTTTGTTGATAACATAACATTTGTTTAGCGCTTATAACACTATGACCAGCCACTCTCTAATTACCAGCCGCAACTGAATGGTACAACTGATGTTACACTGTGTTTTCCGCAGCGTGCTGTTCATCCGCCGACGTTACGCCGGGACAGTGTTCACGCCCCTCGACGGCCTCATCCCAGGCAGAAGGTTCTTGGTTCTCGTATTTTCCTCGGCCCTCATCACCATGGCGTCTGAGGTTAGCAGTTTTTTCATCATACTTCATTGTTACCAAATCTATGCTTATTTAATACGCTAAGGGGTTTTTTTTTGTGTAGAAAGCTCCTCCTACAATTTTCAACCGATTTTTATGTTTTTGGTGTTGTTGGATAGGGCAGGGTCTGTAGTTGTTTCTGCCAAAAACTGATGAGAATTGGACTGAAAATAAAGGCGCTATCTACCATTGGAATCTCAAAATTTCCTATTAAAATAACGTTGGAATTGAATAGAGCATTTTTAACATCTGTTAATCTTCAGCTGTAAATATGTGTAGTTTTTGGTGATTAGCTACTCACAACATAACATTGGTTGGATGTCATTGATTTAGAACTAAAAGTAACATTTGGATTCTATAAAAATAAATTGCAACACGTATACTAGTTAGTCATAAAAATGGTAGGTACTTAAAACATTCACAATAAATTATTTTACGATCTTAGCATTAATGAAAGTATAAATTTTATTTAAGAATAGGTCTTTCGTCAATTTGAAGGATTATTTGTCAAATATTCCAATGCAGGAAAGAAGGAGATTTAAAAACAAGACTGTGCAAAAAGCTGTGAATGACTAGGGATAACAATAAAAGTCAAATATTTAATTTAAAATCAAATACGTGTGAACATAATTGTTTACTCAAATTATATAGGACATATAACATTTAAATCAAACAGTTCATCTGTATTTTGTATACTTATTTTAGTGTAACAATAGTCAATATAACATCATTGTTATAACATCACGCTGAAACCTCATTAATTCAATGAGGTTTCAGTACCTACGAAGTACAAATCAATGAGTTTTTACTGCCTTGTCACTGATCACAATGATGTTGTCAGGCGTATTTCTACGAGACGTCCAAGCTGGCGCATTTCCTGGTGGGAGCGACGTGCCTCGCCGCCACCTGCGCGACCTGGCTCCTCGAGGAGCGTGACCTCGTCAGCTTCGGCGTCGACCGCTGGCGGAGACAGTCACTCAAAGTGGATTGATAACACAACATTTAAGCGGGGAATAATTTATTTACAAAAGTGTATAATTGTATATAGTGTACATAGCCGATGTTAGGCAGAAGCGTTGGTTTTGAAAATGGCGGCTGTGAGCGTAGAACTCTGTTGGATCAAACATTTCCTGTAACATCGGGCATTGAATGAATAATGTGATTTTATCGATAATTTATTTTTAAAACATTTTAACAAAAATATCATAGTGAAGCAGATTTTACTCTTTGACTTTTTACTTATAAATAATTGTGTAAAAACGTAACAATAAGACTTTCTACTTTTAACTCAATGCTGCACATATTTTTACAATTTTCGCCACAGCACCTTTATTGAGAAATTTAGAACTTGAAATCACGGATAGCTTCATTACTCCCCCAAGATTGCACCAACATATGTGTTCCGTTTGGTCAAGTTCTTGAATTTTTAGAAACTACGATATGTTTCAAAATGCAATACGTATAAAACAATGCAATAAATATAAACCTGTACCAATTTGCAAAAACTGTTCTTTTGAGCCTTGAAGATGTTAAATTATTGTTCCAGCTGCAACTCTATTGTTAAATTATATATAACTAGCATTACCCGGCATGCTTTGCAATGCCAACCTGAGAAATTTTTTACACTTCAGGTGAGCTCGTTCGCTACGCTCACTCGCTGGAGGTCTGGTAATATCCTCTAGTTTTTTATTACCAATCTTCCCTTAACACCTTGAGAACAGCTGTTTATAGAATTAATTTTCCTAAATGTAATCATATGTTCCAATAAAAATTGTTGCTTCCGTAAGAACAATAAATCTAGAATGAGAAGGAGGTAGGTGACATCAACAAAAACAATAACAAAATCGATGACGTCAAAGGTGCAGCACTTAAAATATTCAAAGCAAACTACTCATGTGTCAAGATCAACAATATGACGTCAAAGGTGCAGGAGATACTCTAAAATGCTTCAATCAGCTGTTAGTGTCACCTACCTTGGTTTGTTCTACATACATTGCATAAGAATAACTTTGAAGACGTGTGGGGCGGAGCCCTATGGAAGGATTTGGATAAAAAGTATCTTTTATGTTTTTCCTGTTTCTATTCTACCTCCCCAGTAAGTTACCTCCCAGCCAAGTCGGTTCAGCCATTCTTGAGTTATAAATAGATAGTGTAACTAGCACAAATTCTATATATATAAAAGAAAGTCGTGTTAGTTACACTACTTACACCTCGAAAACAGCTGAACTGATTTGGCTGAAAATTGGTGGGAAGGTAGCTTAGAACCAGGAAGAACATGAAGGATACTTTTTATCCATATTCTCCTAAAGGACTCCACTTCTACTATCTTCCCACACACCTTCAAAGTTACCGTGTTATTCTTATGGAAGCAACAATTTTGTATTAAAACATATCCTGTACTCTAATACGAGTAAGGTATATTTGTATGTATGTTTGCACACAAATCTCAAAAGCGGATAGAAAATCTTGCTAAACCGAACAGGTATTCGGTCCCGTTTAATTTGAATAGCAGGACTCTGCTGTCACTGGAACAAGTATATTTAAGTATCTATACATTAATATGCAAGCATGTTTCATTTCCTCCTTTTTTCTCAGCTCGTGTGCATCGTAGGATAAATCCGCGCATACTGTTAGAAAGGTATAGTCCTGTAGATGAGCAGAATCGCATTCTAATTCACATCAGACTCCAGGGCTGCGCCCCACAGGCTTTCAAAGTTCCAATGTTAATCTTATGGAGAAAGGAGAATTGACTGAATCATTAGACAGCTGTTGTAAAAACAAGTGCTAGAAAATTAGGAAGAACAGATGTTTTAGTTCTAAAATGTTTCTAAGCTTTTTGGGTCCAGATCAACTGAAATTTTGATCGAATTTTGATCAGGAGGCAATCTCTAGTATTTCTGATTACAGAATATTCTAATCATGGAATAAAAAGTTAAATCAAGGATGATGATTAATAATTCTATGGGAATTGTTAATCATCATACTTAAGTTGCGTGCATGAGATCAACACACTTTTACTATACCCCGTTCAAAATTAATGTGCCATTGAAAAACATAATTTTTTTTTCCCCACCACAAGTTCCCATAGTACATTCCTAAATTACCCTTTTTTTCTTCGCAATCAGATGTTAATTTAATTCCAACGTTGGAATTCAGAGTAGATAATTATAGAGCTGATGGTCTTGTTACTTTCCCTAGTTTCCGCTGTAAGAGCTTCTATTTACATCTCAAACATAAAAATAAGATTATTTGTTTTTTTTAAAAGCGAAACATTGGCATAAAAACATTGAAAAACAAGTGACATAAGACATTAAACATCTGAAACTCAGTGATTGAGATTAGTTAGATTCTTGGCAGTGGGAGGAACAGAAAAAATTGGGAGAATTGAATTCCGAGTTCCAACATTCATTTTGAACGTGTACCTGTACCTGTACTCAATACCTGGCTATGATTGTTTTTTCTTACTTGATTTAATTAGGTGTATTACCTTGACTTGCATTCATTAAAAGCATTTTTTCAACGGATTGTTGTTGTCTGAAGTCCACAGTTGTGAACTTGTAGGATAATACGCTGGCGATATGGGGATCAGGAGACCCAAATTAAACTAAAACTAATATTAAATTTAGGCCGGGGGATTCACACACAGCTATGAGTGATTTTACACAGGGTAGTAAACCTAGTTAGAGAGGGGGCGAGATATTCATTGTACGCAGGGTGGCATGACCTCGTATGACCAATTTTAAACCAATACAATCCATTCTGTAAAGTATAGTTTTAGAAAATTAATCCTAAAAAACATTAAATTTAGTTTAAAAGTTAGATCATAACAGTTTGATATGCAAGCATTTTAAGTTTTTTTTTTTTTTTTTTTTTTTTTTTTTTTTTTTTTTGCACTCGAGCCTGCCCCAAAAACAAGAACCAAAACCGATCTGATTAAAAATTGTACTATGACATTAGGAATTACTGAAGCCACACAATCGGCTGTAATTCAATACATTTAAAATGTGACCTTTGCATATTACCCATAACATTTATGTGCCAAGTAACATACTTGTGATAAATTTTCTCTCGTCCTAAAAAACAGTACAAAAATAAATATATGTATCCACTGCAAAAATTCTGTGAGGATTTTTGGATTATTGAGGCATTGGTGAACAAATTTTATATCAAGAGATATCCTCATTATCATGGGGTAATTTCTTTCCAATATGAAAATTTATAATTTATATTGTATTTATTTCTAATTTTAGTGTAAACTGTATCTCTTTAGGTTGAGTAAATTATTTTCTTGCATTTTTGTGATAATTTCTGTGGGGTTGTTTTGTGTGTACTTTGTGATTGTTCCTAGAATAGTACAGTGTGATTTGTCATTGTTTATTTGTGATAATATGTTCAGATCAACAATATACAAATAAGTTCTACTGTTACAAAAAGAAAACAATTTTGTACCCGAAACCATTTTCTGCAAAGAGCAAATATTTTTAATAGTATTAGAGACAAGTGTTTCATGTACAGTATATTTAGTTCCAATGTACAGTTTATTAGGTGCAATACACTGTGACATCAAATTGTTTTAATTTTGTCTAAGTACCGGTAGCATTGATAAAACTTGAAAATGAAGTAGCTTTATTTAAATATGTATAAATTAAAATATATTTGTAATAGACTATTTTTATACTAATAAACTAATTGCCTAACAACAATGAACAAAGTTCTTGGTGATAATGATTATGGTTCGTTCACCTAAGAAAGTTATTAAGTCCCTATGTTATCATCCTTCTTTGTTTTTGACATTAGACATATTGTGCAGGAGATCACATTCCGAATGTATCACATTTTTTATTATGAACAAGTAAATATTCCATTTGTTTTTGTTTCAAGAAAAAAAATAAAAATTTTAGAAAGTTAAAAAAGTATTACTTTATTTCCCTGCCTTTTGTCTAGGTGGACTAAAGTTTCATTAGTGGTGTATAGAATCGAGATGTCTCAATTCTGAGTCAAGTCCAACCTTTGGTATCAGTCGAAAAACTACGGAGGAGCTTGGGTAGTAAACTCCATGTTTGGGAACGAGTCGGCAATCTTTGTATGAGTTTGATTTATACTAATGGCCTACCTGTTTTCGCCCTCCAGTAGAATGACGGGGGGAGGGAGGGAGGGCTCCAGCTTGGCCACTTGATGAGCGACGGCGGCCACTAGGCCAGTAGCCTCAGGCTTGGCACGGCCAGCCACTGCAGACAAACATTCATTATCATTAGCTGTGTGTATGTGATTAAAATATAACAAAAAATAGTTTAGTTCAGAGGAAATTATAAAGTTTTTCTTTTAACAGAGAAAATACAATATTTACAGATCGTCTAACACTTATAAAGGCAGTAGAAGAGATCAAGTCAAATTCAAAATACAAATCCTTTTAATGTATAGGCTAATATAACTTTTTGTTGTTGAGCAATGTTTTAATTAAAATAATGTTCTTCTTTTTTAATTTTTTACTCAAAGATTTAGCAAATTGACTCCATTAAACGTTTATATTTACATGTTTTTTATTTAGACTTATAACATTAATGATTTTCTTAAATTCTATACCGGTAGGAAAAATATTAATAAACACATTTTCTTAATTATGACGGTTTAATTTTGATAATATGCCTAAGTATTGTAGCCTATTAATTACTGAGCAAAATCATTCCCTTTAAAAAAACATACTTTTTTATCCTTTTTTGCTAGATAAAGAATTGAAAGGTTTTACACCTTATTTAAATGAAGAATTTTGAAAGAGTCTTGAATTATGGGCTGGGAAATGAAAATTTTTGTATTTATGTCTGGTATTACAGGGTTGCCACAGACATTAAAAGTCACGAATATTCAGGATTTCTGAGTTTTGGTCAGGAAAAGTCAGGAAAATGTTTGAAAAAGTGCCGAAAGTCAGGAAAATTTTCATTGGCACAATCTGACCCGTCTCGATTTTGATTGCCTCCATAAATAGGAAGTACTAATGTACTGGGTAAAATGTATTAATTTTATACATTAATTACTTATTAATAATTTAGTTATTGTATACTTCTAGTTTTTTTCATAGTGTTTATAGTGTTATAGTGTTTTTCATTTTATAATGTTAGTTTTCACATTATTATTGTAACACCCTGTTTTATTTTTATCAATGACTTTTGAAAGATACCTTTGATTTTGTTGAATTTTGGTATGAGGGAGGGTGTAGGGTGTAGGACAGCGTTCTTCAGGTTAAGTTCGAAAACCAGGTTGATCGGACTATTGGAACAGGGTTTTATAGGGTTTCAAATAGGTCAAAATGTTGGTTTTGGTAGTTTTCACCCTTAATTTTTTTTAATTTATCAATTTAAAGAGACCAAAAGAACTTAAAAAAAAGAAAATAGTATTTTGAATCATTTACTTAGCTTTACTGCATTTCTCAAATTAACGTTTATATTTTGATATTTATAAGCAGATCTTTCTCTTTGCATAATGCTCTAACTATGCAAATTTTTCCTGAAACAAATTTAATTTCAATGTCTACAGGCCTAATAAAAAAAATAAATAAAAAACCAGTCTTATTTGTAAAACCCCGCGGTTCCTAAAAATCAGGAAAATCCCTCAGATTAATCAGGAAAAGTCAGGAAAAAAGGCCTAAAAATTCGGTGGCAACCCTGGGTATTAAATTTATTACCATTATTTAAAATTCTCATATTAATGTTATCATTGAAGACGTTCATGAGCCTTTTGAAATTGAATAAAGAAGGCAATGGCTCTATATCTTTAAGTTGGAATAACGATTTTAGAAAGGGTTCTAGTGTGCTTTTTCACGTTAATTATTCTTTTTTTTAATTAAAATATTTTTTTCTTACAACTGAATCTCCTAAAATTCAATTCCATACATTTATCTTAAATGAAAATATGTAAAGTAGAGATTTTTGTAAGGGGTTTAAGTCATTTAGGCCCTATATTGCATACCTTTAATACCTTTAACTGAAATGGCGACCTAACTCAATAGGTAGTTTAAAGCCAAGAATGAATGAGAGATCGTGTAGGATGATTGTGGCGCGATCTTGTAGTCTTGTTACTGACTAAGGCCGACATTCTCCTTGTAGACAGGACTGTTAATTCATAGCCCAACAGCCAATGGTATCTAGGGACCCACAGTTTAACGTTGGATCCGAACCACAATTTTGACCTCTTATATACGAATTGGTCTATTAATGAGGATGGTCCTTGATCCCCACCTGGGAATTTTGCATCAACAAGCCATCACTTATAACTATCCACAATTCGTGACTTCCAAGTTGCTGGATTACAGAACGTCGCCACCGTCCCAGGATAAAAAATGAACAGCATAAAATGCTTTATGTAATTTTTATAAAGTAAACAAAATAACATCACTGATATTTTAAACTAATTTTACAGCCAAAACTTATCATAGTAACTAAAATCTACTTCACTTTAAAAATGTATATGAGTCACTGAGAGTAGTGCACTTCATTATGAAATGCATCAAAAAAGAGCCAACCAGACTTTCGGTAATAAAATCATTTTAATGATATTGCTCCCAACAATTGGAAGCAAGAGTTTTTGTTAAAAACAAAACATTAAAAAATATTGTGCATAGCCTAGATAGTTTAGTGACAAAAATAAAGATTGATGAAGTTAGAATTGTAGCCTACTTCAAACTAGGCCTATAAGTTCATCAATGATACTTAAAATAAATGGGTTTTCAATTTGGTGTTCAGTTCATATGTGTTCTTGAGGGGAAATTATATTTCACTTTTAACCATGCAAACTGAGCTTTTATAAATTTGTTTATTTTGTTTTAAAAAGTTGTTTTAATAAATCGTTAGGCCTGAATAAACGAGTCACATTGAATAAGCAAGCATGTACCGGTACCTAAGTTATGTAATGTCTTATCCACTAAATAAAGAAAGATGTTGATGGTAAATTAGGCCTACCTGCCAAACAAAGTCCATGTTTATCAGCAAGCAAGCATCCGGTCACATCCTCATCTTTCATTCTGTAAAAAAGATCTAAGTTAGCTTTTTGGAATTTACAAGTTTTTATGAAGTAAGCTCTTTTTAGGTTACGACTATAGGCTAATAAGTTTCATTTGGGACATAAAATTGGCAGTTTATTTATTTTATTGTTCACATGGTTTTCCTTATTACCCATGTACCGTAATGGTTTCTTTTTACCAAGGGAGCTCGTTTTAACTTTGCTGGAGCCAGTTTATAGCCATGACTTAGTGATGAACCACTGTCATCATGCCAGCTGGCTGGGTAGCTGAGTGGTTATGGTGCTCGCCTTTGCATTTAAAGGTTGCCAGTTTGATCCTGAGAAAAGTTAGAAGCTTTTCAAAGGTTTGACTCAGGACCCAGTTGCCATTTGCCATTGGGGTGGTAATTAATGATGCTTTCTAAAAACTGGTGGGTGTTAGCTAGTAACAAGACTGGGGTTTGGACCGTTGTAATAAACACTGATATAGAAAATTTTAAGTTTTTTTTTTAAAGGATTCTCTATTAACATAAATTAAGCCTAAGACTACACCTTACTAAACATAAGAATTATCATATTGTTAGTAGGTACTCAAAGACTAATTTTTTTAGCGTGACTTACAGGCTTTGTAAACATGATTCCAGAGGAGATTCCATTGTTTTAGGACTAAGGATTCTAAGAATTATTAAGTTAGGTCCTTTGCAAAATATTAACCTATCTGTCAAAATAGGCTAGCCTAGCCTATTTTATTGAAATTGATCTTAGTTATTCAAAATATAGCAATTATTATCTGTTTAATGGCACAAAACGCACACAAAAAATTAATTAATCATAAAAACATCTAAACCGTAATAAAATGTACTTTACACCAATTTAACTACACGACACTACATGACAGCTGACGACTGACAGTAGTGAGTGCTGACACTGACGTCACTGACTTTGGCTGCTTGATTGGCTATATACTCAGTCAGCTGACTACAATGTTGTTCTAATGATCGTCATCTACAAAGCCAAAGATGCTTCTTCCTTTACAGACCTTGGGCATACAGTACTTTGAAGACTTTTTTTTGTTAAGTTTAACTTGGTAGCTTTCTAAATAGAGTTAGCATAAGGGGTTATTGCATTTATTCCTTTTAAGAGGATAAATAAATAAATCATTATTTTTATTTATTTAACCATTGAATATGGAACTATGGATACTTGTGAATTAACTTGTACTCGTAATTTTTTTTATTCATGACGTCAGTGACGTCACCGTGAGACGTAAGAGAACTATCTGTTCGATAATTCCTTCCTTATGTGACGTGACATGGGCTGTGACTTGGAGTTTTGTTGATAAATTGCTTTTTGATCATAAGTTTTTTCTCATTAGCTTTATCAGTTTTTAACCATATATTTAATCTATTTAATTCACAACTTAGAACATCAAAATGATCAATACAGGGTAATAACATTTTAGGTTATGATAACCTAATTTAAATTTCGCATTTAATTAACTTAGGTCTAGTTAACCTATGATGAATAGACCTAGCCTAATTAAGGGTTTTTTGTTTATGTCTGATATTTTTGTCTTGATGAAATAGTCTATTTTTATAACGTTTGTATAGGCGAATCTTCGATTCACTGTGTCTTTGAATCATTAGAGTACATTATTTTTGTAAGTCGCATATCTGTCATAGGCCTAGTTCGGGTGCAAACATAATTAACTTATTGGCCTAGGTCAATAAGCGTTTTACTTCTTTACAACTATAGTTTACCACCATTAACTTAACACAGTCCTCTCGTATTGTTACATCCAATCATAACATCGAATGCGTCTTTGCCCAGATTTATGGTCTCCACTCGTCTATTTTATTGGGCGGAGTATACATTCCTCCCCAACAGCCTTCCAATATATACTCTGGGTTTAGTGATGCTGTGGATGAAGTCATGTTATCCGCTCCCAATGATCCTTCAGCTCTCTTCCTGCTGGGTGATTTTAACTTACCGGATGCTGAATGGTCCACCGAGAGTCTCAACGACAATCCGAATGTATCTCAACAGCAACTTATAGATTTAATGTCTTCGTACGAACTAAAACAAATCAACACCATCCGTAACTCCAGAGGCGTGCTGCTTGACCTTGTGCTCACCTCTTCTACCAACTCATTTATTGAACTCGCCTATGATATTTTACTTCCAGTTGAAGAGGCCCACCCCCCACTTGGGTCATTCCATGCCAAATCAACCAATAAAAAAATAATTTTAGACCTTAGGTGTTTCAAAATGGGTAATATTTGGCTATTTTGTTCTATAGGCTACCTCAGAGTAATGAAAAATACCAAGTTTTAGATTTTTTTGACTTTTCGTTTATGAGTTATAAATTTTTGAAAACTGAAAAATCGGCAGATTTTTGGCGTGTTTGGAAACCTTTAAATAGCTCTAACTCCAAGACCATTCAACCTAGAGAGTTCAAACTTTCACCATTCTCTTTAGAATTCTAAGAGCTTTAATTTGATGTGCCACTTGACTATATTAGCTAAATAATTAAATTTTTCAAAAATCCAAAAAAAGTTTTTTTAAAAAATCTCAAAATCGAAAATTTTATTTTTTTTGGGAAAAATATATGTTTTTTGTACTTTTTATTAGAGTGCATGTGCCAAATTTCATTATGGTACTCCTATGGGATCATATTTAAAAAAATATTTACTAAAGTTAGTTCAACCACTTAACACGTATAATGCATGTAAGTTAATGTAACCACAGACTATAGATAAGCGACATAACATAATAAACATAATGAGTTTCAGTAAAGTAAAATTTATAAAAAAAATTACATTTAGGCCTATAGAAAAATCTTTATTATATACTACAGTAAAATGAGTACACAATAATAATATTCACAGTAATAAAGTAACAGTGTTACAGAATTGATTTTACTGAGCAGCATACAAACTTACGATCGTATTATATGTCAAATGATTCATAAAGTCATTTAGTTTCTTACTTCTTGATATTAGATTTTTAAAATTCATTGTCTTGGCCTTTTAGAGTTTTTTTTTTTTTTATTTATTTTTTTTTTTTGTTTAATCACTTGAAAATAATTATTATTTATTTATAAAATATTTACAAGTATATTAGGCTATATATCCAAGATTGTTCGATTACAAAGTTCAGTTTTATTTGTGTACCATTTTCTGTCATATGCACATGCAAGAAATCCATTTATCTCTTCAAATGGCACATCATCATCAGATGTTTTAACAGTGCCACACAACTTTATTATATGCAGTATTAATCCTACCACGCCAACTGGTAGGACTTACAGATTATCTGCAGATGAGATGACTAAAGCTTCTCAAATTTTATGGAAGAAGAAGCAAGCACTGTACTCGTAAAATAATCACATTCTGGTTTCAAGACAGTGGCTTGTGATTATTTTAATTAACTCGATGATAATGTTTTTTATTGTAAATAAATTGAACTTTGTAATCGAACAATCTTGGATATATAGCCTAATATACTTGTAAATATTTTATAAATAAATAATTATTATTTTCAAGTGATTAAACAAATGATTTTAAACAAAAAAACTCTACAAAGAACAAGAAAATGAATTTAAAAAATCTAAGAGTTAGTTATCGTATGGCTTTTAGTGAAGGGAGATCAGCAATTAACTGATAAAAAATCTGAATAAAAATAAAAATCTAATAACAGAAGTAAGAAACTAAATGACTTTATGAATCATTTGACATATAGGCTAATACGATCGTAAGTTTGTATGCTGCTCAGTAAAATCAATTCTGTAACACTGTTACTTTATTACTGTGAATATTATTATTGTGTACTCATTTTACTGTAGTATATAATAAATATTTTTCTATAGGCCTAAATGTAATTTTTTTTATAAATTTTACTTTACTGAAACTCATTATGTTTATTATGTTATGTCGCTTATCTATAGTCTGTGGTTACAATAACTTACATGCATTATACGTGTTAAGTGGTAAATATTTAGTAAATATTTTTTTTAAATATGATCCCATAGGAGTACCATAATGAAATTTGGCACATGCACTCTATTAAGAAGTACAAAAAACATATATTTTTTCCCAAAAAAATAAAATTTTCGATTTTGAGATTTTTCAAAAAAACTTTTTTTGGATTTTTGAAAAAATTAATTATTTAGCTAATATAGTCAAGTGGCACATCAAATTAAAGCTCTTAGAATTCTAAAGAGAATGGTGAAAGTTTGAACTCTCTAGGTTGAATGGTCTTGGAGTTAGAGCTATTTAAAGGTTTCCAAACACGCCAAAAATCTGCCGATTTTTCAGTTTTCAAAAATTTATAACTCATAAACGAAAAGTCAAAAAAATCTAAAACTTGGTATTTTTCATATTTTCAAATAGCATTACTTGTAAGAAAAAAATCATTGAATTCTGAGATATCAAGTTCCAGACCATTGGTTGATTTGATATGGAATGACCCACTTAGTCTCGGTGTCAGCATCTGCACTGATAGAAATTATGGCACCCCAAACACAACTCCTGACTTTAAAAGGTGTGATATGGAAGCGGTTTTCCTGGAGCTCAGCAGAGTGTTCGGTACCACTTATTATGGCATTATTGACATCAAAGGCTTCTTCGACAATTTTGTCTCCACAATTCGAGAAATCGTACTAAGACATACTCCGATGAAGAAACTTGGTCCCTCAAAATTCCCCTGCTGGTTCGACAGCCATTTGAAACGGCTCACAATCCTGAAGAAAACCTTGCATGCTAAATACAAGGCATCTCAATCGCGGCACGACTATGAAGAGTTTTCCCGTGTTCGCCTTCTATGTAAGAATATAAGCAAGGAACTGTATGCACAGTATATCGATCGTGTCAACAATGCAATTCCACTCAACATAAGATCTTTCTTCAGCTTCGTAAACAACCTGAAATCCAACGGTGGCAGTGTGAGATGTTTCGAGTTTAACGGCCAAAAAGCTGAGCGCCCCGAGGATATATGCAATATGTTTGCTGAGTACTTCTCTTCTGTGTACAAACAGTCAGCGGTGACCCCTCCTGTTTACGACTTTGGTACTCAACTTAACCTGAACACTTGTGTGTTAAACTGTGCGGATGTCCAACAGAAACTATCTTCTCTTGACCCAAATAAAGGTACCGGGCCTGACCTAATTCCTCCATCTGTATTAAAGTTCTGTAGCGTTCTTCTGGCTCCCCAGTTAACACATGCATTCAATCTTCTACTTCAAGAAGGAATATTTCCGGATACCTTGAAAACTAGCTTTGTTGTACCCATTCCCAAAGTTCAAAACTCTTCTGACGTGTATGACTTCAGGCCAATTGTCATTCAACCCGCCTTGGGGAAGATATTTGAGAGCCTCGTCTTGGACAAAATCAAGAACCCTTTTGACAACCTTCTCTCCCCCCATCAGCATGGGTTTTCAACTGGCAGATCTACCACCACGAATCTAGTTATCTACCAAAACTTCTTGGTATCTAATTTATCTAATTTATTTAATTGGTATCTAATTTTGGTATCTAATCCGTGATCTAGGCGTGATGTTTTCGTCAAACCTTGCATTCCATGACCATCTGGATCTAATCTGCGGCAAGGCGTCCAAGGCACTGGGCTTTATCATCCGGACTTCGAGACACGGCCTCAGCATCACTGCAATGAAATATCTTTACATCTGCCTCGTACGCTCTGTTCTTGAATATTGCAGCATAATATGGTCTCCATACTCCGTTGGACAGATCGACCGTCTACAGAAAATACAAAGTAGATTCATTCGTGTCATCGGTCTCAAGCTGGGATACGAGTACATCACAGTCCCCATCAACGATATTGAAATTCAACTGGGACTTCAACCTCTACTACTGAGAAGGGAATTAGCTGACGTCACTTTCCTTACGAGAGTTCTTAGTGGTGATGTTGTCTGCCCTGAACTGCTGGGTCTGATGAACTTTCGAGTGCCTGGAGGAACTCGTTCACGGAGCCTCTTCGCCCTTCAAGCCTGTGCCAACAACTACCAACATCACAGCGTGGTCCCACGGCTGCACAGAATGGGAAACTATTTGTCGCACCACATCGACCTCTTCAACACATCAGTTGAGATTGTCAAAAGAACTTTTCTTTCTCTCAAAGACAATTTGTAATTTATTTCTGTATTTCGTTGTTTTGCACTCTTTGTTGTAAATTGTTGTTGATAGTTTTTTTCACGTTGTTTTGTTGAATTCTTTGCATTGTTGTTATATTTATATTGATATTATTGTTGTTGTTACATCATTGTTGTTGACATATTATTGGTTGTTATATATTTTGTTATTATGTTTGTTTTGTTATCATATTAGGTTATATTGTAAGCATTACATTATCCATCTGACTTGCATGTCACTCTGTAAAAATGGCGTATGCCGTGTACAATAAACAACAACAACAACAAACACGTTGGGCGCTCGTGGTAGGGATCCCGGCCATGGCTGTACGGCGCTGGGTGTGCGTGGTAGGAATCCCTACCACCCTCCTATTGTTGTTTTATAGCCTTGGTGTGCTTTCAGCACTTGAGCTAGGTGGACCTAATTTTTGCCGCTCCTGGGGAAGTATGTTAGTGTTGCTATGCACGTGTTCGTTTTATTTATCAGAACCAAACTGGACCCAGCTGGTCTTTTCTAGTGACAAATGTAGCCTAACTTACATCCTGTCTGATTCATTTTGTATTTTGTGACTATCTACGCCAGAGGCATTTTTTAACGTTTTGACGGGGAACGGTCCAAACGTCTTGTTACCCTATCTTACATCGACCAGTTGTTAGAAAGCATCATTAATTAATAGCCCAATGACAAATGGCAACTGGGTCCGGAATCGAAGCTTTAAAAAGCTACTAACTTTCCTCAGGATCGAACCGGCAATCTTTGGATTCAAAGGCGAGCATTAATCCACCTGTCAAATTATTCACCTTAAAATATACCAGATTGCATTGTTGCTTCAAATACACCCATTCTATACTCATTATTCATTCAAGATTTAAGATGTTTACTGTCGTAAAACATTTAACAATAAATGTATTGTCAATATAGTTTACATAAAAACATAATAATTGTAAAGGTTACAGCAGATTAATTAACATACAATGCAATGGGCACAGAGACAATAAGAAAAAATACGGTACGGTACCGTATGATAATGCACAATTTTAAAAAGACGAGAATAACTTATCTAGTCTAAGACACATAAAAAAAAGAGATGAAAAAATATGGTACACATTACAGGTAGCCTAGGTAAGCTTAAAGTGACATTTAAAATCAATACAGAAAAAAATCATATAGGTACTGTGTACAAACACGCATTTGTCTTAAAATATTTTAAATTCATTTAGGCCTAATTCACTTTGAAATATGCCCTTTTAGCATCAATGTCTTAGAAAGTAATGAGTTGATAAGAAATAAAGTAGGCTATTTAAATAACTTAGCCTCTCACAAAAGTTGTCACACCAAGGGTTGCCAGTTCAATCCTGAGAAAAGTTTGTAGCTTCCAGGTTTTGATAAAAGGTTCCCTGTTGTCTTTTATCATTAGGCTTATTAATTAATCATGCTTTCTAACAAGTGGTCGATGTTAAATAGTAACAAGACTTGTGTTCGGATCGTTCCCCGTCTCAATGTTAAAAATGCCGTTGATAAATAAATAAATAAACAAATAAATGCCTTTGTTGTAGATAGACACAAAAATAAAAATGTTTGTAGTAATTTTCAATGCTAGGTATGTAATTTTAGTAGGTTAGTGCATTCAAATCCATTATGTCTTAACTTATGTCACATCGATATAATTTCTTACTTTTATTCACAACATACGAAACTCATTTTTATTTCAGTTTGTCTCAAAACAAATCATATCTTTAATTTTTGAATAATTATATTAGCCCACGTTTAATAGGCATCCACTTTTGGACTGTTAAATCAATAGGGCTAAACTCCTCTACATTGTGTTGCAACTTTATAATTAAAAATGTTTCAACTATTTACTCATTACATTAATGAAATTAAAAAATTAAGTCTATCATACACCAATCACTAGGCACTTTTCCTTGGCTAAGGCTGCCAAGGAGAGATTTATTTATTTATTTTCTACGATTTACACCATTTTACAAATCATTCAGAAATAGCTTAGAATAACTTTTATGAATATGACATGCTCATTACAAATTCAAAATTGTTACAAAATTAGCAAGACAGTCTAACAAATCAAAAATTTACAAGCTATTTTCACTAGATATGAGTAATAACAATATGGAGAGCAGAAACACAATAAATATTAATGACAATAAATTAAGCGCAACAACAGGAAAGTGCTTAAATGTTAAAGTTACTAACATGATGCTAGAAGTTATGCTACCTATAAAAACTACTTCAAGCATTCAGCAGTCGAACAGTTTATAATACCATACAAGTATTTAGGCCCAATGCAAAAAGAATAGAAAAAACCGGTCCTACACCTGCACATAGATAATATTGTTGCTGCATTGCTAAATAATTAGGTGTACAAATTTTTTATTAATTCCCTGTAACTTATTTTCTGTAAAAATTATTATATTTAGGCCTATGCGGGACTTTTGGAAAATGTTATATTTTCTACGTATTGTAAATTATGTTTGGAGGAATCAAAATATTATTATTTTTGTTTATTATTACCAGTATATATGGGACGACGCAGAAAAGTTAAAGGAACAGTTTGATCTTTCTTGGCAAATCACCTGCACGAAAACTGTAGGTAGTGAGTGGCCCTAGGTTATAGCCTATTACTTATTTCTTGATTTCTAAGAAAATACACCAAAATTCCACCATGAACAGAACTGTGCACTGTGACCTCATGCCTTGGTCTTTTAGACCTCGTTAAATTTTTTAATTTATCTACTGTAGCTTTAAATAACTTAATCTATTTTTCTTTACAATACAGTCAAGACCTTTATTTTTTACATGATTCCTTAAAATTAAACCATCATTAACATCAATCGTGTTTCCTCCCTCAATTTTGACATTCCTATAACAAACTTAGGCCTATACACTTTTAACAAAATATTTCATAAATACTCTACTGTAAAGTAAGAATTAGTTCATATTCAATTAATTTATCAATATTTAATTCAGAAATTGAAAAATAAGGTGCAAAATAACGGCAGTAGGTTCAATGGCAATATTAAATATAATTAATTACTAATACCGTACTGTTAATGTTATGTTTTATATCTTCTTTTATCAGTTGGCGTTATCAATTGGAGAGACTGACTGTTACTTCAAAGTTCAGTTTCATTATCAAAGGTCAAGCTATAGGAAATGATCTTTCTTTATACTGAAATATTCTTTTGCAGAATCTTCATTTCTAGTTTATTGTTCTGTTCAATGTATCAAACACATCATCAGCCATGACCACTTTGAGGTAGCCTATCTTTTATCTCCTTCATATTACCAAATATATTTAAATTAAATTCACTTTAATTTTAAATGCTAAATCTATACAGTTTGTCAAAAATAAAAACTTTTCTGTTGCCTCTTCTTTAAAGTTCTGTTTAAGTATTTTTAACTTAAATTAGAAAAAAATCATTTAAAATAATGCAATCTATAAATTAGCAGGATAATTACTCATTGAGAAGAATTTAAAAATGTATTAGCCTACTTAACTTTAAGTGTTTGTATTGTGAGGACAATCGAATTGTAGCAATTCTTTAAAAATGTTTATGGAAGTGTATATAAAAAAACACAGTAAATGGTTCTTTTTTAAATAACAAAAATGTCTTACTTTTATGGTAATGTCAATTACCTCACAATTATTACAACGGTGTTTTCTAATAAGGAATAAACTGATACATTTATTTTTCACACTAAAAACTTTTTTACACTGTAGTTTCTTCATTTGATTCTTAAAACTTTTAAATAGGCACAAACGTTTTTAGATAGCAATAAAATTTTTTAACGTTTCAATGAATTGTTTTACTCAAAAAGTAATAGAAGCTATTTTCCCACTTGGAAAATTAATTTTTAATGATTATGCACAGAACTTGACAATTTTAATGTTTACTAGCTGATGCCCGGCATGCTTCGCAATGCCACACTAAAAATTATTTTATTGTTTCCATGACAACAGTTGGAAGAGAGCTTTAAACCCTGCCATAGGTACGTTTATGACTGTCCTGGGGCTAAGCCCTGACAGCTAGGAAAAAACTAATGGCTTACTTGTAAACCTTCTTAAAGGCTTGACTGATTCTGAATTTAAAAATTACATTAAAATTGTGTCAAAATACAGCTCTAGTTAGAGGATTACCGGGACGGTCCAGGGATGACAACCGGTGTAGGCATTGTCCTACAACCGAGAACTATACCCTTGAAACATTGCCAAATGTCCTTGGACAGTGTCCACACGGTAACCTCTTGAGAAATATCCGACACCACAGGATCAGATCAATAATTGCCGACGAATTTAGGTCAAATATGTATGAAGTGTTTGAGGAAGTATGGGCAACGGCAGATAATGACTCAATTTGTCAAAGCGACATAATTGTCTTGGACAGAAGGAAAAATAAAGGGTATATAATTGATCCGACAGTTCACTTTGAAGATAGCAAAAATAAGCCGGAAGACATGCATAAGGAGAAGAGCAAAATATACTGTCAAACAATTAATTTTTACAAAGAAAATTAAACAATTGAAAATTTTGAAATTTTTGGGTTACTAATTGGGAGGACAATACCAAATTTTGTGATGAACTTTTGGCAAAAATTTAAATTGGATCAGAAGAAATTATATCTGGTTGCGGTGACAGCTGTGAAACACCCAGCAGTAATTTTAAGACATCATCTGTACAGTTAAAAAGTCATTTGTATTTGTAGTCTTTTTTTAAAGCAACCTACGATGGTAGGAAGATTGTTGATTTATTTAAAATAAATTATCTATATACCAAAATCCTCTTTTATAAATGAGATGTAATGTATTCAAACTAAGCTTATTTTTTAATTTAACTTTTCGTAATGTTTTTAGAAGAGAAAAACTATTAAAATGATACATAATCTTCACCTAATATCGCATGTGACATCAAAATTTAATTTATTCTACTTATAGGGAGATTTTTGGGATATTGTACTAAAATAAATTACAATGCCTGTGCAAGTTTTAAAGATTGAATTAATTTGAGTGAAATTTGATATGAGACAAACTTGTAAGAAGTTGTGCTGGTCTTTCTTTATGACTAATCAGCTGTTTAGTTTAAAATGTCATGTTGTTGTTTTGATTAACAGAGTTTTGTATTATTGTTTACCTTTACTGTTTATATGTGAATAAACTCATTTGAAAGAATTCACTTTCTTTATGTTTACTTTTAAATATAAATTTCACGAATAGTACATGGTGTCAGGTATTACTGAATTATGCCACATAGAAAGATTAAGAAATCACAAAGGTACCATCTTGATAATGAATTTGAAAATGACTGTGATGATACAAATGTGGCTAACCAGCAGAGTTCTACAGAAACCAGAACGACTGGTCAACCGGAGAATGTTCTTCCTCATGGCAGGTATGTTTACGTTCCGCCTCCTTTTGAGCGATTTTGTGAACAACAGGGAACTGATTGGGCTTCTTGGATCAGAAAATTCAATCGATATAGACTCACTTCTCTGTTGAATTATGAACCTCAGGCAACTCAGGTCAGTGCCTTATTACTTGCCATGGGTGATGATGCTGAGCATATCTTTGACTCCTTTGGGTTAGATAACGCCAGTTATGAGGAAGTTGTAAGCAGGTTCGATGCTTACTATGCTAAATCCGTCAATGTGATATATGAAAGAGCTCGATTTAATAAGAGGAACCAACTTGAAGGTGAATCTTTTGAATTGTATCTTACAGCTCTATATAAACTAATTAAACATTGTAACTTTGGACCACTAAAAGAAGAAATGTTACGTGATAGGATTGTGGTTGGTGTACGAGACAGCAAGCTTTCAGAGTCATTGCAGATGAATAGAAATCTATCATTAAATGAAGCAGTAGAAAAAGCTAAACTGTGGGAATCAGTAAAATTTCAGCAAGGTACAGTTAGGGGGACGTCAAGTGACATTAATGTTCTCTCTGCCAAGTCTGGTAAGTCTGGTGTTTCTAGCACCAGTTCAAAATCTAATCAAACGAACAATAAAGACAGTAGACCTAGAAGTTTTAAATGTTTTCGTTGCGGGGACACTAACTACCACGCTAAAGAAAATTGTCCAGGTTACAAAGTACGGTGTAGATACTGCAACACGTTAGGGCACTTTGAACGATGTTGTAACAAAAAGAAAAGGGAAGTTCAAGAGGTCCTGGCATCCGAAGATGACTTTTCAGGTAATAACACCGATGATACAGCTTGTCTTGGTACGGTTGAATTTTCAGTGCAAAGCATGACTATCTCTCCACCATATGAAGTAAGTTTAAATGTAAGCAAAATCCCAGTAGTTTTTAAAATTGATACGGGGGCGGACGTTTCTTGTATACCAGAAAATTTGTGGAGAAAGAGTTTTTACAATATGTCATTACAACCATTCGATGGCTGTATCAAATCTGCCGGTCAGTACACTCTAAAATGCCTTGGGAAATTTTCGTCCTGTTTAATACTAAACGGTAGGGAATGTGAAGAAGAACTATATGTGATTCGAGGCCTTAAGCAACCCTTACTTGGTCGTACGGCCATTAATGCTTTATCCTTGATAAAATGCACTGAATTTCAAAATGAACAACCTCTGAATGTTGCATCCTTAGATTTTCCCGATTTATTTTTGCCATACCCGGGAATTTTAAAAGGGGAACCCTATGTAATAAAAATGAAGGCTGACGCACAACCCTACGCTGTAGCTGCCCCCAGACGTATTCCTTTACCTCTTATTGATAAGGTAAAAAAAGAATTGGTTAAAATGGAAGACTTAGGTATTATTGAAAAAGTCAAAGAGGGGACTGAATGGTGTTCACCAATCGTGATCGCTCCAAAAAAAGATGGGTCGGTTCGCATTTGTGTTGACTTTACAAAGCTCAATGTACATGTTGTTAGAGAACGACTGATTTTGCCCTCAACAGATGAATGTTTGGCCAAAATAAGGGGGGGTGTTGTTTTTTCTAAATTGGATGCAAGGATGGGATTTTGGCAAATACCCCTCGCTAAAGAATCTCGAAATCTGACAACATTTTTAACCCCATTTGGGAGATATCGTTTCACGCGCTTGCCGTTCGGTATATGCTCTGCTCCAGAACATTTCCAGCGTCGCTTATGCGAAATTCTTAATGGAACAGATGGCTGTGTAAACATGATGGATGATATACTTGTCTATGGACGCACGATGGAAGAGCATGACGAGCGTTTAAACAACGTGTTAAGCAGATTACGGGATAACAACATCACTTTGAATAAGGAGAAATGTGAGTTTAGAAAACATTCTGTTATTTTCTTGGGGCACGAAATTACCTGTGAAGGTATTAAGCCTGATAAAAGTAAGGTAAAAGCTGTACTCGACATGCCCCCTCCAAAAAACGTTCAAGAACTGAGGAGATTTTTTGGGATGTACAATTATTTAACCAAGTTTGTCAAAGATGTTTCGAGTAAATCACAACCTTTACGTGAGCTGCTGAAAGAAGAAGTAAAATTTTATTGGGGCCCACTGCAACAGAAAGCCTTTGACTGTATGAAGGAAGTGCTAGTAACAGCACCGGTTCTTTCATTGTATGATCCCAATGCTGAAACTAGAATTCTTGCAGACGCCAGTTCTTTCGCTTTGGGAGGTTGTCTGGAACAGAGGCATGGTGAAACGTTTCGTCCTGTGATGTATATTTCACGGGCATTAACATCAACTGAACAGGCGTACGCTCAAATAGAGAAAGAGGCCCTTGCGGTTACTTGGGCTTGTGAAAGACTTTCCTTGTATATCACAGGCAAAAGGATCGAAATCCTTACAGATCACAAGCCACTGGTTTCTTTATTAGGAAGTAAGCTCTTGGACACTCTTTCGCCACGAATTTTGCGATTTCGTCTTCGATTGCTAGCCTTTGATTATGATTTGAAGCATGTTTCAGGCAAGAGTTTTTATGTACCAGACACCCTCTCCCGAGTTGAAGGCTTGGGAGTTGACGACATAGAAATATCAGCTTGTGAAATTTTGGAAGAAGAGATAACGAGTTTTAAAGAACACTTACCAGTAACCGATGTTCTTCATAGGCAAATTGAAAACTCTTCAAAAACTGATCCTGCTATAAATTTGATAAAAAACTCCATTGAAAATGGTTGGGTTGCTAATGGAAAAATGGACCCCAAACTAACCCCTTACTATAAGTTTCGTGATTCCTTATCTTGGAATAATGGATTGCTTATGATGGCGAACCGAATCGTCATCCCTCACTGTTTAAGGCCAATGATTTTGAACAAATTACATTCTGGTCACTTGGGAGTTACAAAATGCCGGCGTCTGGCACAAGATACTGTTTGGTGGCCAGGAATATCTAATGACATCAAACAGAAGGTTACTGATTGCTATACATGTATGCTCCATAGATCCCCCAAAAAGGAACCTTTGATTAATACTCCATTTCCTGATCTTCCGTGGTCCCTGATTGGTTGTGACTTCGCCAAAGTTAAGGGACAATTGTATCTTGTAGTACAAGATTACTATTCAAGATATTTAGATTTAGTACCAATCAAATCGACTGCTGCAATACCCACTATAGGAATATTGAAGAGGCTTTTCTCCCAGTTTGGTGTTCCACATACTCTTCGATGTGATAATGGGTCTCCCTTTGATAGTCAAGAATTTAAAAACTTTGCAAACGAATGGGGATTTATCATTACAACCAGCAGTCCTAATTACCCACAGTCCAACGGACTAGCTGAATCAGCCGTGGCAACAGCAAAGAAAATTATTCTCAAATGTAAAGATGTGCAAGAGGGTCTTTTGGCTTATCGTTCGACACCTTTGGAAAATGGATACTCTCCTTCAGAACTGCTTATGGGCAGGAAAATAAGAGGGACTGTGCCTATTGCTCCTGTTAACCTTGTCCCCAAAACACCTGATTTTCGAGTTCTGAAGTCCAGAGAAGAACAGATAAGAAATAAAAGAAAACTTCAATTTGATAAGAGACATGGTACGAGGGAGAAAGAAGACCTAAAAAATGGACAAATGGTTTATGTCAGGGACAAACAAGTCCGAGGCAAGATAGTTCAACAGCATGAATATCCAAGATCATATATCGTGGAAACGGAAGGTGGTGGACGATTAAGAAGAAATAGGATTCACTTGTCGGAATTTAAAGACGAATCTCGAACTAACTCTCAAGCTAACAGGATCTCTACCCCATAAGAACAAATTATCTTTCTTAAACCCCTTCAGGGACTCGATTTGTGAGGGGAGGATGTGCTGGTCTTTCTTTATGACTAATCAGCTGTTTAGTTTAAAATGTCATGTTGTTGTTTTGATTAACAGAGTTTTGTATTATTGTTTACCTTTACTGTTTATATGTGAATAAACTCATTTGAAAGAATTCACTTTCTTTATGTTTACTTTTAAATATAAATTTCACGAATAGTACAGAAGTAACAAAAATTAATGTCCAATCCCCAGTAAGATTTCAATAAAAAACTTACCTGTATCAAACTTAAAGAAATTAAATTTTTTTTTTAATATAGAAGCATGATGATGCCATGAATTTATTGGACTTAGCTACCAACTGGTTTAGCTAGTCCTATTAATCTGTTAGGTTCATCACTCCCCTGTCACCGCAACAATTTAAATTGTAGTAGGGTCAAGTGGGGTAAGTGGACGCCCGGGGCAAGTGGACTCCCAGCTAATAAAAAATTGGTTTATTATTTAAAAAAATTCAAAACTTAGACAAAGGTATTTCAAACTATGCTCTTTCAAATTATAATCACTAAAAAAATGTCTGGTTATTATTACTGTGTGTTTTGATGAATTTAAAAACATCTTACGTTTCTACTCTAAACGCAAGTGCCACTCAGAAAATTTAAAAAATTACCAAAAATTCAAATATTAAGATAATTATTTTAAAATTGGTGATCTGACTAATTTTTTAAAGAGGAATTCAAAAATAATATTTTTATTGCCCTACAAAGTCATTTTGGAGGACTTGGAGGGGGGGCGTACACTTACCCATTGTTAAATCGCTGTTGGGGCAAGTGTACTTTTACCAATGGGGCAAGTGTACACCCCCGAAATTGACTTTTTAGGGCAATAAAAACATTATTTTTTAATTTCCCTTTAAAAAATGAGTCAGATCACCAATTAATTTTAAAATAATTATCTTAATATAGGCCCTATTTGAATTTTTAGTAATTTTTTTTTAAGCGGCACTTAGGTTTAAAGTTACTTCACCAAGCGGAGGTTTCCAAAAAACTTCCAAACTATTGTATTTTTCAAGATATTTTGATGAACAAAAAAACAAAATAAAGCTCATTTTCTGTTCTTTAAGACCTATTAATTGTCAATTCACTGAAATAGTGTTATCTCTAAGTTTTCATTTACTTTACAATTTCTTAAAAAACTGAGTTTTCCGTTTTACCGTGCGGAGGTTCACGAAAAAGTTCATAACTCCTGGACCGTTTGAGATATTTTGATAAATAAAAAATCAAAAGAAAGCTTATTTTCTCCTCTATAATCCACTTTCCCCAACATCAACATATATGCAATGCAAAGCTACATTAAGGGGGGGGTGTACACTTACCCCAGATTGAAAGGCAAGTGTACGCCCCAAACATCACTTTACAAAAAAAATTCTAAAAAATACAAAATTAACATTTTTAACAAAATAAAAACAATACATATACAAAACATTCCAAAGAATAATCATACAAAATTTTATGTTTATATCACTGACATGTGTTTTTTAATCTGCAGTCAAAGTGGTACTATGTGATTTGGGGGGTCCACTTACCCCACTTGACCCTATCCATTCTGTTAGAAGATATACCTATTTTACAAGAGGTTACCGTCATTGACGGTAATTGCCGTTGCTACTCTACAAAAGAATTTTTAGAACCAACAATGATGTTGCCCTTAAAGCCTAATGGGCTCCACTATATATTAGTCATAAGTAGTTTTATGCACCTCTGACTTTGCCCATTTCATGTCCTGTACCTGATCAATGGCAATAAAGATTCTTGATTAACTGTGGTCCTGGTTTTAGGAAGCTCGCTGGTCGTACCATTTTCATCACGGGAGCAAGCCGTGGCATTGGCAAAGCAATCGCCCTCAAGGCAGCGCGGGATGGAGCGAATGTCGTCATCGCAGCCAAGACGGCTGAGCCTCACCCCAAGTTGCCTGGCACCATCTACACTGCGGCTAAGGAAGGTGAGTTTTCTCATTTCTCAGATACTCTATGTTTAAACTTTAAATATCTAGTCTTAGTCAAATAAAATATTCAATTAGGCTATTAAGAAAGGTTTTTTACAGTTAAAAAAATGTGTAGGTCTACAGTATTCTTTATTCCTGCAACTTGTCTATTACCACTTAAAAATTAATTATATATTCGTATCCTCGATGAGACGAAGGGTACTTTTTTCTTAAAATTAAGAACTTTTTGTCTTGAGCATAAAAAGTAATGATATACTAATATAAGCTGATACTGTTTTATGTTTTGAATTATCTCAATTGTAACAATTAAGCACTGTTTTAACACCCACATACACCTGATATTTTCCCTACATTCTCTTATAAATGTTTACAACCAATTGGCTATGGCCTTAATGGAGTCCAATCTGAATATTTAACTTCAGGTAAAAAGAATTTCATGTGCCCTTTCCTTTCTAATGTTATAAAAACTGTAAAAAGCGGTTAAAAACCATGAGAAATAATATTGTCCCTAAAATCCCTCAGTGTACAACACACAAGGTCAGCTAAACTAATAATAAAATAAAATTTATTCAAAAGAATAACACTTTCCCAATTTATGGGGTTGCCTCCAAAGACAAAGTAAAATAGCTTAAATCAAATTACAAAATTTTTGACATCATATGGGCTACTTTTGTGAGCTCTTTAGGCCAAATAAATGGTTTCTTAAAATATAAACTGAATATTTTAAAGGGGTTATCACAATTTCTTCGATGTTAGATTTTGATATTTTTAATTTGTTGAATATATCTGCGGAGAATTTTGGAATGGTTCCTCTTGCGCCAATTAATAATCCAAAAATTTCTATGCTACTTAATTTATATTTTTCTTTGTAGTAGTTGATGGTTGGTTGATAAATCTTCTGTTTTACTTCATGAACTTCAATTGGTTGATTTTTATTATTTTCAAATCTTATGGTAGGATCAAAGATGTACCCCTTATTACCTTTGATGGCTATAATATCAATCCTCCTATGGCTTCCTCCATCAGCAATGCCATGGACTTCTTCATAGGTATTAAAACCACTTTCTTTTAATGCATTGGCAATGATGGACCGGACTCGATGGTGACGTGTGTTGCGCAGGGTTTCGTTGTACTGACAGAAACCCAAGACGTGGCTAAGTGTTTCAATCTCACTGTGGCAATGCCGACAGTGGTTGTTGTCTTGGGATCTGCCAGGTAGCGCACGTACTGCTGCAACATTGCCAATCATTTTAATGCTGTCACGCCATTCACTGGAGGATAGTCCTTTGTGGTTCCAAATCCATTTAATAAAAATTTTAATTTTAAAAAGAGCAGTATTTAATACATTGTTGCCAACTGTCTGGTTGCGATAAGACTCCCTCCCCTTCACCACTAAAACTAGTAAAACTACTAAAGAAAGAGCTATTATAAGGTCACTCACTGACCTGCCCTGTGTGTACCAACGTCGTTTGCATGCCAGTAATTAGGTTAGGTTATGTTATATTAGTTAAAATACCGGTACCGTAACCTATTTGTACTTGTTATTGCCATTTGTACCTTTTTCATCGCATTATTCCTAGCATATTTGCCGGAGTTCTAAACGTTGTACAACTTATCAAGGTACAAATTGTACTAATATAATTAAAGACCTCTTGTTTATTTGAAAATCGTTGGTTTTACTATTGTTTAGCCTGTAGAGTTGAAATTGAAGTGTGGTTGCGCTGATTTTACAAAATTTTTATTAGAGATGGGCGGCTTCAATGAGCCGGTTCACCTGGTGATCTGCTTGATCTTATTTCAGCTTGTAAAATGAACCGGCTTAAAATCACTAAATCACTAATTTGAGACAGGGACCTCACATAGTGGGTATTTTAACCTGAATATGAATGAGAGATGAGTGTAGGATGATTGTGGCGCGATCTTGTAGTCTTGTTACTGACTAAGGCCGACATTCTCCTTAGACAGGACTGTTAATTAATAGCCCAACAGCCAATGGGTAAAAATGATCTTTTTTTACAGCTATGACTTGAGTTGGTCAAGAGCGGAGATCTACATTTATGTGATTTGCCTGCTAGAACTGCAGATATATTTCGGCTCTCTTAGATCAGAACTAAACTAAGAAATGTTAAACAAAAAACCGCATTAGGCCTACCGTACAGTAATCAAATTGATTTTTATTTGAGTACTGTGGAAATAATAATAATGTACCGGTATATAATTAGGGCTCAATATAACAAAGCTGTAAACTTTTAATACTTTTTTAATAAGGTTCGAGAGGACCTGCTGTGCAGTCTAATCATATTATATAGTATATCTCGATCAACACTAAACAATTATTAATAGTTGATAAGACGATGTAATTATATTTATAGTTAAGTATTTAATTAAGGTAAATTAGAGACTAGACCTAATAAAAAATTAACGGAGTCAATTGTCCTGACTTAATTATCAGACAGTTCATAAAGCTCAAAATTCTGAAAATTACAGCTCAAATGATTTGGATATTCCATCAGAATGTTTGTTACTTTTGTGTGGCCAGTGGAAGACGCCGGCGGCAAAGCCCTTCCCTGCGTGGTGGACGTGCGCGAGGAGGCGCAGGTGGTGGCGGCCGTACAGCAGGCGGTGGACAAGTTCGGAGGGATTGACATCCTGGTGAACAACGCCAGCGCCATCTCCCTCACCGGCACCACCGACACAGAGATGAAGCGGTACGACCTCATGCAGAACATCAACACCCGCGGCACATTCCTCGTGTGAGTACCGAATTTGAAATTTGAGTACCCTGGTCGACTCATGTGAGTACGTCCTGTGTCTTTTGAAATTCATGATATCAATGGCTGGAAATTGGACGAATTTTACCTATCGATTTTAGTGCTCAAAACTATGTCACTATATTTTGGTAGGTAAGGAAACTCCTCCCTGTTTCAGTCATGTTTTCTATTACTACTACTAATGATTGTTTGTACTAGTACTAATGTTTGTTTAATCTAAGTTAAGCATTATACTCAGTGTTTCCAGATTGACAAAAATTCCAAAGCCATTATTTGTTACAATGTTCAGGGATGGAGTATGAACGTTTTGGTGTAGAGTGTCAGTGTGCAGAGTGCAGAGTACTAACCCTTGTCACAGATTGCGGCACATTCAATGGGGGGAACCAAGAAGATAGCTTATAAAATATCCCTCAGGCTATTACTATAGATAATCATGTCGTGCTTGTCTACCTAGTCTTGTCTCTAATGACAAAAAAATTTTTTCAATTGTGTTATGACCTTTGAAATGGTTTCATTTTTTAGAGGGAATAAAATATATTGACTAAAGCATTGCATACTTAAAAATACAGGGTGTCTCGGAACTCTCTGGAACCCTGTTGTATATTTGTTCCTTGCATCGAGACAAGAAAAAAATCATACAAATAGGGGTCAAAAATTCATCGTTAAGCTGCTAGCCGCCATTTTGTTTTTTTCACATAATAATTTTTATTTCCGTAACGGAGGGTTGTACAGTACACTCTCGTTCATCGAAACTAATGTGGCGGACGGCTGGTTCGGATGTCAAAAAATTCCGATGGATGAAGCGGAGTCCTTTGTGAGTCATCATTTCCGCCTGTACGGTGACCTATCGTGATTGTATTCACTCTTGTTTTTAAGATAACACAAGAGATTTTATGAAAATAAGGCACTCAAACTGTGAACATGGTAACAATGAACCTATAAAAACAACGCAGGAAATAAAATCCAAAATATTTATTCTTATATTCCATATTCATATTCCACTCATATTCTAGTCAACTGACTTCCACGTAACAAAGGTGCAGTCGCGACGCGAGACAGACTGAATGACAGTTTGGGAAGCGGTCGAAGCGGATGTTCACTTCCTGCTCCCTTCCTCTTTCTATTTTTGTGCGAATACTCCACGGCCTCGTAAATCACATCGATGGGTACAGATTATGGAAAACGCCTGATGACGTTTGATGCAAAATGTGATACTTCACTGTTGTGCAGATATAACGAATAGAAGTTGAAGGCACTACAACTGAAAAAATATTTATTTTGTAAAAAAAATTAATAATATCCAGATTTTCAGTTCCGATGAAGTGGAGTTCCGATGTCGCCGAGTTTGATAAATGAGAGTGTACTGTATTCAGTCCATATTTGGTATGAATCTTTATCATACTCGGTAAGTTTTATAGAAATTTTACAAACATAAAAAAGTTGACAAATTAAATTGTCTAACCAATGGTACCAAGTTTGTAAGGATCCGATGACAAATAACGGAGTTATTGTGATTTTTCTGTTTAAATGGCCTTTATTTGCATAAATTATAATGAAAAATCAATATTTTTATGGAGAAAAATTGCTATGACTCCGTTATTTGTTACTGGATCCTTACAAACTTGGTACCATTGGTTAGATAATTTAATTTGGCAACTTTTTTGTGTCTTGTACATTCTTATAAAATTTACCGGTATTTTAGATACTTGTTCGAAAATTTAAGGCCTGCCACACACTGCAACAGACGAGGCGAGGCGGGGCGAGGCATTTTGACTAAAGGCGTCTTGAGTGACAGAGAGAGCATTGGCGCTTATGGAGCCCCACTTACTGCAACAGACGAGGCGAGGCGAGGCACGAAGACGCGGACAGGCGTCTTTAGTCAAAAAGTGCAACAGGCAAAAATTTCGTTTCGTCGACAGTCACTAACAGTCAAAGCGTCCTGCGCATGCGCAAAGTCACGTGACACCCGCGTTACCTGTCGTCTGTCTGTTTACAAGGAGTTTTGGCTTCTTGAAGTAGTTTAATTTGGATTAAAACAGTTGTTTTAACACAGGGATTTGTGACAAACATGGATTGTATAGGTGAAAATATTGATTGCATCTGGATGAAGTTCCACAACATAATAACAGGATGTGGCGACCATTCACCTTTAGTGAATTGTTTTCTGTCATATGTTTTTAATCAACACATGTTGATGGGGGGGAGTGGGGGAGACCCACATGTGATCAGTCAGATTGTTGTTTGCTCCTGGATTTTATTAAGTTTTTTAGTGTTTAATCTCAATTTTATTTAACAAATTTAGTACCAAAGTGTGTGTTTTTAATTTTTTCATCATTACAAGGTAACAGTTTATAGCAAATTTACAAATTAAGAGAGAAAACAGTAATTTTTATTTTACTTCTGAAGAATAAACCTGCAAGACAATCAGATAAGCCAGGCCAGTTATCAGTTAGTTGCTCGTGCAAGGTCTGAGCTGACCTTTGAACTGTAAACAAGACCACTACCTGTGAGGCTGTACTTCTACACTGGCTTTCCTCTTTCCTTGTTTATCTGACTCAGATTCTACAAGCTAAGCTTAAAAATCAACACTGTTGATTACTACAGCTACTTTATTTCATTTCATATTTGAAAGAAATTTTTATGTAAATATATTTATGAAAATATTGCTTAGTATTCTATAGTTGCTTATATTAATTGTTTAACAAAATATTTGCATGGAGAATTCTTTAAACAGAACACTAGGCAATAAATTGAAGGGATGGAAAATTGAGGAAACTCTTAGGAAAAATGGAGTACATAAAGGTAAAATAACCGACTTAAAAGTAACAAGCCCTGGTGGAAAAGTTTTGAGATCTAAAAAAGAATTAGAAGAATACATTAAAATAAAAAAAATTGAACATAAAAATAGATGATTTTAATTTATCTTCCAAAAAACAGAATAGCACAAACAAGTCAGTAATAAATGAATCAAGTTTATTAAACATAAGTATGAATAGTCTCAGTCCAGATGTTACTCCAGAGACCATAGCAGAGAAAAGTTTTGAAACTCAATCTGAAAAGCAAGAGAATGGAAATGTGTTAAATCCATCCTCAAGACCTCAAGGGGGTGGAACAGTTGCAGTTACAACAACTTCAGTTCTGATCCCAAGTGCAAATTACTCTGAAATTGATAGAAAAAATAGGTTACTTGCTTCTGATGAGCTCTTAAACGGCAAATGGCTCACTGATGTCACATTGCATCCCTATTTGAAAATAATGAATAGTAGGTTCCTGGAAAATAAATCGAGTATTATAATAACTCCTCTTGTAGTACATCTGTTAAAAAACACGGAGGACTACAGTTCTACGCTTGACTCTCTCAACATTAAGGATATGAGTTTTATTATTGTACCAGTAAATGACTCAGAGGACCTTTCAAGTGCTGATAGTGGCACTCACTGGAGTACGCTAATATACAATAAGTCTGAAGACCAATTTTTGTATTTCGACTCATTAGCAAATTATAATGAAAGTTCTGCTATTAAAATTGCCAACAAGCTATCTACTTATCTCAATCGTACGATGCCACCAATCTTTTTAGCACTTCGCGGACCGCAACAGCCAAATGGTATTGACTGTGGGGTAATAATGTGCTGGACAGTGGAGTCTGTAGTGCATGATATTATCACTACAGGATCATTAAACTCACAGTTTATTAAAAAAGCAAAGTTGACCGAGTGCGACCTGATTAAACAACGTTCCTTGCTCTCCTATGTCATTGTCAACGCAGACAAAATCTCTGATGAAACCATAACTTCTCTGATGTTGGAAAAGGTTGAAAAAAACAAATCCAGTGATGAAATAAAACAGAAACCAACAGAAAATGTAAACTTAGATGATAAGTATAAAAAGCCAAATCAGACATCAAACAATTCCGAACCAAAGTCCAGAAACGACAAAAACTGGAACAAGATAAAATTTCAATCACGTAACAAAAGCAAATCTTCAGTTAATTCTAGTCCCTTACCCGCTCATCAAGGAATAGTTTTGAAAAATAGATATGAAGTGCTTAGTAACTTTACTGACACACAATCTTTAAACAAACAGGAAGTATATGAGACAAGAGGTGTAAAAAGAAACAAGAAAGAAAACATCATCAAAAAGAAAAACTTTTTAAAGTCAAGAGTTACAGTCTGCTCTGATAGCCAAGGGAAAAATCTCGCAATCAAAATCACAGAACTAAGCGAAGGAACAGTAAATGCTTTTGGTTACGTAAGGCAAAATACCAGATTAATGCAGGTTGCGGACTCAGCTGAGATTGACCAAGAGAATAATCCGCTACTTATTCTTGGTGGAACAAACGACAGTCTAGAAGGAAACTTTGATAATGTGTATAAATGTTTGGAGGACAAACTAAAACTGCTTACAGTAACCAGACCTGTGTTTTTGTGTACTGTACCTATTAGATACGACAAGGCTGAAGATAGTGTAGAGAATGGAAAAATACAGATGATAAATAACTACATCACGGAGCTAGCAGCACGGATTGATAAAGTATTTTTAATAAATCTCAACCGATTAAAGAGGCTACACTTTACCGTGCATGGCTTGCATCTTAACATTAAGGGCACATGTAAACTTGCTCGTATGTTTCTAAAAGCCCTCACTTGGTGGAAAACTCAAGAGGTACATAAACACTACGAAATTGCTCAGCTTCCTATAAGAATAATAGAAGCAGACATGAAGGAAATAATTCAAGAGTCAAAGCACCACAAGAAAAGTGCTTTCGCACATTGCATATCGGGCGATTTTGGCGGAAATAGACAGATGACTGCAGGTGTAGCGGTGACTTTTAGAGAACAGTTTGGAAAACCTCTTATCTCGGACTGCATAACAGATCACCTAGCGTACCAACAAGTTCCTGATGGAGCTGGAATCTACGCTTTAGTGACTAAAGACAAATACAACAACAAACCGAAAATAGAAGATTATGACACAGCTTTCAATGATTTTACTCAAAATTTTAAAATAAAAGGTTTTACAAAATTAATATGTTCTGCAATGGGGTGTGTTCGGGACAAAATATCTACAGATCATTTTGCTTCCAACATAATAAAATTTCATCAGTTGACAGGTGCTACTGTGGATGTCATATCCTACAACCAATGGTGGTCATCAAGAGTACTTTGGGGAGGACTCAACTACAATGAATTTAACACCTGCTTGAAAGACAGCATTTTAACCAAGTACAGACAAGCCACTTTATCATCTGATGTACAAGAAGAAATTCAACCTGTGACTCTGCAAACATCTTCAGAGGCTGAAACCAGCGATGTAACCAAGGAACAAGCGCAAACATTGATAATGGATCAGGCAGAGGCAGTTACCAGTGAAAGTGCTAGTGATGAGTTTCATGGGCAATATGGTGTCAGTGATCAGTGTCTCTCCCCAAGTTTAAACTAATCTGGTATGACAAAGAAAAATGTTCTGCTTTAATCATAGTACTAGAATAACAGGCCAAAATATTTTTAGAACATCAATGATGGGGATATGGGGTTATAATGAAAAATTTAGCCTAGAAAGTAATCATTGTTTAAAAAATAAAAAAATGTGAACAATTTCAATTTGAAGACTGATAATGCTTATAATAGGGACAAAATTCAACTTCAACCATTAAAAATATTACATCAAAATGTACAACATCTGCCGTCACGTCTCAATATATTGAAAATTAATTTTGATGAAATTCAACCAGATATAGTTGCTTTATCTGAGCATAAAATGACCGAAGAAGAAATTTTGTTCTTAAGTATTGAAAATTACAAAATATGTTCCTTTTATACTAGACATAATTCATTAGGGGGTGGTACATTAATCTTAATAAAAAATAATATTAAAAGTAAAAAAATTATTATTCCTGCAATTCAGGATCTCTTAGTGGAAAAGGAATTTGAATGTTGTGTGTCAGAAATCACTGTCAACAAGTTTTCATTTGTCTTAGTTTGCTTATACAGATCCCCCATACAACAACTCATTGACCTTTTCCTTGATAAATTTGATAGTTTATGTAGCATTCTTAGTGCTAAGTTCACAAATATTATTATTGCTGGGGATTTTAACATAAATGTTTTAAATAAAGATAAAACTTATAGGAATTTTGTGAATATTTTAAATTCTTACAATTTTGAATACAAAGTTGACTTTCCTACTAGAGTCACTGCAGAATCAGAAACTGCTATAGATAATCTTATCACTAACATCAAACATAAAAATTTAGACATATCTGGTATTATTACTTGTGTATCTGACCATGATGCACAACTTTTAGAAATAACTGGGATCCAAGAAAAAATTAGGGTGGTAAAGAAAAAATTTTGTAGAACATTTTCTAAATCAAACGTAGATGTGTTTTTAAAATTATTAGGTTCTGAAAACTGGTTAGAGGTCTATCAGGCCACTGTAGAGACTAAGTATGATATATTTTTCTCAGCATTCTCTCATGCCTTTGAAACTAGTTTTCCCAAACTATTGATTGAGGAAAAAAGTAAAAATGATAAAATTTGTTTTTCGGAAGATGTTAGAAATAAGAAAGATCTTTTGATACAACTTGAAAAAAAATACAGGATACAAAAAACCAATGACTTAAAACAAAAAATAAAACAATTGAAAAAAGATATTCAAACCCAAATTCTTAATGAAAAAAAACAACTATTTGACAGTAAAATCGCAAAATCATCGAATAAATCAAAATCAACCTGGAAAATCATAAATTCAGAAATTAACCAGGGAAATAAAACAATGGAAAATATCAAGATAGTTTTAGAAGGAAAATTAATAACAGAGCCACTTCTTGTGGGTGACATTTTAAATAATTTCTTTATAAATACAAATAATGAATTAGAATCCCCAAATTTTCAACCTCATATAACAGATAAATCAAACACCCCAAATACTTCAAATTTAACAAGTAGGCATGCTTTCAAATTTCAGGAATTAAGTGAATCATATATTGAAAAAATTGTTATGTCCTTTGAAAACAAGTACTCAGCAGGGATTGATGATATCCCTATTACCCTAGTTAAACAGTGTTTCCCAAAAATCTCAAAACCATTAACTCATATAATTAATTCATCACTAATATCTGGTATTTTTCCAGACAAGTTAAAAGTGGCCAAAGTTATTCCTCTTTATAAAAAAGGAGATGTACATGACCCTTCAAGCTACAGACCAATATCCTTGCTGCCTATTTTTTCAAAGATTTATGAAAAAGTGGTCTATACCCAACTAATGGATTATTTAGAGACTAATCAATTGTTAGATGATGAACAGCATGGTTTCCGACCTGGAAAATCCACTGTTACTGCAGGTATAAATTTCATTGAATCTATTATAGACTCAATTGACAAAAATGAAAAAGTAATTGGAATATTTTTAGATTTTTCAAAAGCTTTTGATAGTGTATCACATAGTACATTATTAACAGTAATTAATGATTTAAATATAAAAAACAAAGAATATAAATGGTTCTCTTCATATTTGAAAAATAGAAAACAGTGTACCCAGATTCAACGTAGTTTTAGCTATCCAAACAGCAATTATATTTATACTCAAGATTTTTACTCAGATTTGAAAATTATAAAATATGGAGTTCCCCAGGGATCTATCCTGGGCCCCCTGTTATTTCTTTGTTATCTAAAAGGGTTCCCCAAAATGGTGCAGGCAGGTGGGTCAGTTTGCCTCTATGCAGATGATGCTAATATTACAATTCCTGGTCAAAATCAGGATGACATTGAACTCAAATCATTCCTAAGTCTTCTAGGGGTTAAAGAATTTTCAGACAGCAAAAACCTTCTAGTTAATAAAAATAAATCAAATTTTATATCATTTTGTACAAAACAAACCAGATCAAAATTAGAGCCTAGCATACTTTTTGACAACTCAAAATTGAATCAATTTCAAGAGACAAAATTTCTTGGATTAATCTTGGATCAGCACTTAAGTTGGGATAAACATGTGGACTATGTAGTCAAAAAAATGTCATCTGGCCTGTATGCCTTACGACAAATGTCAAGGACATGTAACATCGAAACTCTAAAATCAATTTATTTTTCATTAATTCATTCACATATGTCTTATGGCTTAGCTATTTATGGAGCTACATCAAAGAAAAATTTAGATAGAATTCTTATTCAACAAAAAAAAGCTCTAAGGATAATTTTTAATATTAAAAAAAGAAACACAGTGAAATCGTATTTCTCCCAACTAGGAATTTTAACTGTTTATGATTTATATATTTTGGAAACAATTATGCACGTTAAAAAATCAAATATCCCAATTCAGAATCCAAATTCACATGGTTATAATACCAGAAATACTAGGTATGTCGAACCACACAGATCAAAGTTTTTTGAGAAAAAAACTAGTTTCATAGGCACAAAATTTTTGTTTAACTTGCCACATAGCATTTTTGAGGAAAATGGTATAGAAAGTTTCAAAAAGTTACTTAAGGGTTTTCTTTTATCGTGTTCATTTTACTCATTTGATGAGTTTTTTAATATTAATGGTTGAAGTTAATAAAATAGCGTATTATGTGTTTATTATTATTATTGTTTATCTTTTTGTAAAAAAATGTTTAAGAGGTAATTAATATATTTCTTTTATGATGAATGAATGAATGAATGAATGAAAATACTTCTTTATTGAGGCGAGTTTAGGGCCAACATGGCCCTTTCTTACAACTAACCTCTTAACTAATAAAACAAACAGAACTTTTTACTAAAAACAAAAGAAAACTTACTGACGATTTAAAATAAACAATAATCACTAAATAACTATACAAAAGCAAAATAAATAAAACAAAATTAAAAACATCTCACACACTCACACTCATTCCCTGCTACACCCAGGCCTAACGCACGCCCTCCCGCCACGCCCCGGTCATCCGGCTAAGATAAAGTTGTTTCAGCGCCACCGTCAGCCGGGATTGGTTTTCTATTGATTTGATGGGTATGGGTAGGGAGTTCCATAATCGGCAGGCAGTCACGGTGAATGAACGGTTAAAAACCGTGGTTCGGTGCCGGGGAATGCGAAGAGTTGACGAGCCAGAGCGAGTATTTCTTGCACCTCCCCCACCCACAAATTCGAAATTGACAGCAAGATAATTTGGAATCCCGGAATTGATAACAGAATGAGTAATTTTGATAATGCGAATCTCCCTTAAATCAGAAAGTTTTAACAAAGAACATTGGATGTAGTAAGGCGTGACACGGTCGTCCCGTCGAAGATTGAACAAATAACGAATGCAATAATTTTGTGCTCTTTGTAATTTTGTTTGCAAGGCCACAGCCATGTCACTAATTACGGAGTTACAGTAAGAGAAATGCGGAAAGGCAAGTGATTTGATGAGTAGTAGTTTGATGTGAAAGGGTAGAAGTCCTTGAAGTTTCTTGAGCGTGTGAACAGTCGCAAACACCTTTTTACATGTGTTCACAACTGTGTCAGTCCAGTCCAGAGTGTTGCTGATGATCAACCCAAGACTATTCACTTTGTCGTAGTAAGGTAGTAAAGTGCTGTCAACAGTAAGCTTGGGTGCAGTGTTTAGGTCAATTCTGTGAAGAAGACGAGGGTGACCAAGAATGATTGGCTTAGTCTTGTCAGGATTCAATTTGAGCCCGTTTTTGGCTGCCCAAAGAACAATGCCGTCAATGTCGTGGTTGATTCGAGTGATAGTTTCATTCAGTTCGTTGACTTTAAAATGAGCATAAATTTGTAAATCGTCAGCATAAGAATGAAACTTTGAGTGAAGTAAAACTGCAGAAATGTCGTTTGTGTAGACTGTAAATAGTAAAGGTCCAAGTATCGAACCCTGTGGGACTCCACAGGAAACAGGTTTACAGTCGGAAGTGGAATTGTCATAACACACGCACTGCTGACGACCCTGAAGGTAAGATCTCATCCAAGCAAGAGTACTGTCTGAGAATCCTATTATTTTTAGCTTGGCAAGAAGAATATATGATAGCCAAATCAGTTGTATTATTTTGACAATATTTGGGAAAAAGGTCCTAAAAATCAACTAAAGAGTATTTATACATTTATTATTATTATTATTTTGTTTAAATGTTTATTAATTTTGACTTCACTTGTTTTGTATCTATTTATGTCTTTATATTAAATTGTTTAAGGAAGGGGATTCAAAATTTTAATTAATTGGTCTGTATAGGAAAAGAGTTTTATTTTTTATTTGTACATTATTCTAGTATTAGTATGTTTTTATTTGACACTATTCTTGTACCACGATTGTACATTTATGAATAAAGAACTTTTGAATTTGAATGTTAATTTGAAAATGTTTTGTTTACTTTTAGTGTTCTGGCTTGGTATTATAAAATACTAATTAAAACATCCTTTCTCTGACTTCTGGTGATTTATTTCTTCCACATTGGTGACCCCGACGTGATAAATCTTTGCCATGTCAGAAGAGGCGCTAAAATCGCAAATTGCAGAGCTGCAGGAATACATTGGGGCTCTAGAGCGGCAAATTACGCAACAACGGCAAACACCTCCACCACAGCAAGATGAAATGGCTCAAGTCAACCGGGTTTCCCTCCGACTACCACCCTTTTGGCCCGAAAATCCTGCTGTTTGGGTGGCCCAAGTCGAAGCTCAATTTGCAATTCATCGCATCACCTCAGACAACAGCAAGTTCAACTACGTCATCTCTCAACTCGACCAGAGGTACGCTGCCGAAGTCCAGGATTTAATAACGAATCCTCCGGCCACGGGAAAGTTCGAAAAACTGAAGGCAGAACTGATTCGACGCATCGGAGCCACACAGGACGAAAGGATCCGCCAGCTACTGACACGGGCTGAGATTGGCGATAGGAGACCTTCTCAATTCTTACGGTACTTACGTAGTTTAGTGCCTAACACCGAGACCGTTCCTGACCAACTACTGCGGACCTTGTGGAGCGGACGTCTTCCATCTTCAGTTCGATCCATCATTGCGACACAACAGGATCTTCCTCTTGATGTGGTTGCTGAGCTAGCGGATAAGGTATTTGAGGTTATTTTACCAACTAATGCCCCCACCATTTCTTCCCCACAGGTCAACTCTACCGCTAAATCGCCAATTCCCATTGATAGAGTCGACATCTGCGACAAACTCGATCAGCTTACGAGTCAAATATCGGCTCTGTCAACTCGTCTTGATGACCAAGGGGGCCGCCGTTCATCCGACTTCCACAGACGTAGTCGCTCTCGGGCACTATCGCCCTCTAATAAAGAGTCTGCTGTCATCTCGCAAACCTGTTGGTATCATCGCCGTTTCGGTAGAGGTGCTCGACGGTGCGTTTTACCATGTAAGTTTTCCCCAAACTTCAACAGCAACCAGTAGTTGGGGCGTCTACTGGTTGCCACGCTGATGCTTTTCATCGCCTTTTCATTGTTGACAAAACGACACTACGGAGCTTCCTCCTTGATACTGGTTCGGATGTCTCGATCATTCCAACTTTCATGCTTCGAGTCAGGCCCCCGAAATCCTCATTATCTCTATCTGCAGCAAATAATAGCACTATTTCGACCTATGGAACCATAACTTCCGAGCTCGACCTTGGACTCCGACGCTCATTCCCTTGGCGCTTTCTAGTTGCTGACGTCTCTGAGCCTATACTAGGAGCGGACTTTCTCAGCCACTATAACCTCCTACCTGATTGCAAACATCGTCGTCTTGTAGACGGGTTGACCGGCTTGTCTACGATGTGCCGCACGAAATGTTCGGAACAGCCTAGTATCAAAGCGGTTTCTCCGGAACTACCAATTAACAAAATTTTGGCAGAGTTTCCAGAGCTTACCAGACCTACTGGAGTCCCGCGGGTAGTACGCCATTCTACACTTCATTATATAAGAACGACCCCAGGACCTCCTGTTTCATCTCGTCCGCGCCGACTCGCTCCTGATCGTCTCAAAATTGCAAAACAGGAATTTGAAACCATGATACTTGATGGAACTGCTCGCCCATCAGATAGCCCATGGTCGTCGCCACTTCACATAGTCCCCAAAAAGACAGATGGCTGGCGCCCTTGTGGCGATTATCGCGCCTTAAATGCCCGGACGATCCCTGATACTTATCCCGTCCGTCACATCCACGACTTTGCTAGTAATCTTAGTGGTTGTACAGTTTTCTCTGTTATTGACCTGGTCCGTGCATACAACCAAATTCCTGTCCATCCAGACGACATCCCCAAAACAGCAATTACCACACCATTCGGACTTTTTGAATTCCCTTTCATGACTTTCGGCCTTCGTAATGCCGGACAAACTTTCCAGCGCTTCATTGATGGGGTATTATCCGGACTGGACTACTGTTTCTCGTATGTGGACGACATCCTCATCTCATCCCGCACACCAGAGGAACACGACTGTCACCTTCGTGCCGTTTTCCAGCGACTCTCGACCCACGGGATTCTTATCAATATAAAGAAGAGTGTCTTTAGCTTACCTTCTGTCAGGTTTCTGGGTTACGAGGTTTCTGCTGAGGGCACACGCCCATTGCCAGACCGCATTGCCGCCCTCCAGGAGTACCCTCTACCATCAAAATCTTGTGACCTTCGCCGGTTTTTAGGTATGGTAAACTTCTATCGTCGTTTCCTGCCTAATGCCGCTGTGCACCAGGCTCCTCTCCATGCCGCCATTTCTAATCTCCGTGGGAATCAACCAATTACTTGGACACCAGAACTAAAGCAAGCTTTCCACAACTGTAAAGAGAGCCTGGCACATGCAACTCTCCTAGCCCATCCTGACTCCACAGCACCACTTGGGTTGTTCACTGACGCTTCTAACAATTCAGTTGCCGCTTGTCTCCAGCAACTGGTTAACGGCAGCTGGCAACCTCTTGCTTTCTTTTCACGTAAGCTAACTGTGCGACAAGTCGAATGGCCTGCTTACTACCGTGAGCTGCACGCCATCTACACCGCTATTCAACATTTTCGACACATGCTGGAGGCCCAAAACTTCACTGTTTACACTGATCACAAACCTATCACCTACGCCTTCCAACAACGTCGTGATAGGCTTCCGCCGATTCAACTTAATCAGCTCTCATTCATCAGTCAATTCACGACTGATGTCCGCCATGTCGATGGAGCTTCCAACGTAGTTGCTGATGCCCTGTCTCGAGTCGGTGCAGTCAAAGTTCCGCACGCTGTCGACCTTCGGGACCTTGCACACGCCCAGACTGGTGACACTGAACTTCAAACTATATTGGATGGTAATACGTCACTAAAACTTGAGCGGATTAAAGTTCCCGGCATTGATATGGAACTCTATGCTGACACGGCTACTCCAAAACCTCGTCCTTACGTTCCAGCACCATTTCGTCGTCAAGTGTTTGACGCCCTACACAATCTGAGTCACCCCGGCACGCGGGCTACGACACGCCTAGTCTCCGAACGCTTCGTTTGGCCTCATATCCAGAAGGATTGTCGCGCATGGGCCCGAGCTTGTCTCTCATGCCAACATTCCAAAATCACACGTCACGTTCACTCACCACTCGGCAACTTCCAGCTTCCATCTGCGCGATTTTCGCATGTGCATGTGGATATAATCGGCCCTCTGCCACCTGCCGGTCCTTACCGCTACTGTCTTACTGCTGTCGACCGGTACACACGTTGGCCTGAGGTTTGGCCTCTTGAACGCATTACGGCAGAAGAAACAGCTAATGCCCTTCTTCAATGTTGGATTTCTCGATTTGGCTCTATTTCCTGTATAACAACCGACCAGGGACGACAATTTGAGTCTGAGCTCTTCAAATCTCTTGGCAATGCTCTTGGGACCATGCGCACTCGCACCTGTAGCTGGCACCCCTGCTCTAATGGAATGGTCGAGCGCTTTCATCGACAGCTTAAGGCAGCTATTATGTGTCATCAGGGAATGTCATGGTTGCAATCTTTGCCCATCGTCCTGCTTGGGATTCGCTCTTCAATCAAGGAAGACTTAAATGCATCTCCAGCTGAACTTCTCTACGGTGAACCACTCCGTCTTCCCGGTGAACTCCTTGTCACACCTTCTCCAGGACACATCCCTGACGCGACGGATTACGTCTCACAACTCCGACAGCTTATGTCACGTCTCCGTCCAACACCAGCCTCACGCCACGCTCGACCAGGAACATTCGTTTATAAGGACCTCGCTTCATGTTCCCACGTCTTCCTCCGAGATGACACTGTCCGAGGCGCCTTGCAACCTCCATACTCGGGACCTCACCCCGTGATCAGCAGAGACGACAAGACCATCACGCTCCTGCTTCGTGGTCAGAACGTGCGTGTCACAATCGACCGTGTCAAACCAGCGTTCATCCTTTCTGATGACACCCCTTCCACCACCGCCTTGCCATCGATCCCTAACGCTCCGGCATTGCCCCCATCTTCTAAGACAAATCCAAATCCAGCTTACACCACACGTTACGGCCGAAAAGTCAGATTTCGACTACCGGACTCTGTTTCTCCGCGGGGGGCTGATGTGGCGACCATTCACCTTTAGTGAATTGTTTTCTGTCATATGTTTTTAATCAACACATGTTAATTTGAAAATGTTTTGTTTACTTTTAGTGTTCTGGCTTGGTATTATAAAATACTAATTAAAACATCCTTTCTCTGACTTCTGGTGATTTATTTCTTCCACAAGTCTCTTCCTCCTCATCCATTTTTCAACGATTTTACTGCAGAGACACTATGTTAGTAAGAAACCCTCCCTTTGAATGGGCAATGAAATCGCGCCAAGACTTTGGCGCGACTTGCCTCATCGCCCTCTACTGTGTGTGTCCGCTTCGAGACAACGCAAGTCAAGTGACTTGCCTCAAGTCGCCTTGCCTCGCCTCGTCTGTTGCAGTGTGTGGCCGGCCTAAATGGCCGCCATTTTGAAAATATAGAGAGGAAAAAATTCATGTTTTTCCTGAAAATGTACATTGGTATGATTAAGATTCATAAAAAATATGAACTGAATACAACCATGCGTTATGGAAATAAAAATTACTATGTGAAAAAAAACAAAATGGCGGCTAGCGGCTTTACGATGGATTTTTGACCCCTTTTTGTCTGATGTTTTTTTATTGTCTCGATGCAAGGAACAAATGTACAAAAGGGTTCCACAGAGTTCTGGGACACCCTGTATATAATATAGATTTTGGTTGAATGTTAATCTTATATTATAAATTCTTGAAATCTGAAACACGGCCGTGAGTCACATCAGGTCAGTAAAGTCACAAGGCTAAGTGACTAAGTGGATTCCAATTGCCATGCCACTGCATATGTAAACAAGTTTATTGAATTAGTTTATCACTTTCTAAACAATGCTTGCTCATTTTTTTTAAATATTAAACTAGTTTAATTATCTAGATGAAATACCCAATCTCTGTTTTAAGAAAAAAATTTATATTGCAATTTACTGTTTTACTATTAGATAATAGTAATACAATTAGAGATTAGATACTATTAGCGATAAGCTGGACAATTTTGGTTAGGTATCTATTTCCTTTGTTTGGAATGAAATTTTAAATGATAACCCATTAAAGGTATTTTTAAAATTAAATTTTATATAAAAAAAATATAAAAAACTTGCATTGATATCACCCATAAACCAGATGTTACGGGCACAAGTTAGTACATAAGTGGATCAACTGATAGAATAGAAACTAAATTAATTAAATGCAGTATTCTCTTTTTACACCGTTGTAATTTATATGTCAAATGGTATTCATAAAAACGTCAATCAACGGAACATTCAGGCACTTTTTAGGGGTGAACAATTACCTGTAGAATAGATTCACTGTCTCAAGTAAATTCACTGGCTTATAAATTGTACACATCAACTCATAGTCTCAACTCGCCAGGTCGAAGGTGTGCATTCCATTCCTGAAGAAGAGCTCCAATCCGCACATCCTGAACCTGAGCCCTCCGCTGAACCTGGCGCCGCACTGGTTCCAGAATCACGTGGCCTACACCATCGCCAAGTACGGGATGTCCATGTGTGTTCTGGGCATGGCTGAAGAGCTGAGAGGAGATGGAGTTGCCGTCAACGCACTCTGGCCTAAGACTGGTATGTTTACGTACGTGTAGAGGTGAGCAAATACTAGAGCATTGAACAATAACTCGAGAAAATGCACTATTTTGCATCAATTCAATCAGGTGGAACTAGTCAATGTGTTTGATTCTTTAGTTGCAGTTACTCATGCACCTGCTAGAATATTGCTATCAATACTTCATACTGTATGTTCTATTGATCATACAATATGGAAAATAACCTTTTGGCATTACATGAGTTTAGACAACACCATAACACTATTTTTACTTGTTGAAGGAGACTGTGAACTCTAGGAATAGTAGTGAACGAAATTTTTATTTAGATATTCAAACCTCTCATTTTTTTACGTATAAGTTAGTTTTGAAGTTTTTATCTTCAATAGTTTATCTTGTTGTTTAACGTCTTTCTGCATTAGACTTTGTATGTAAAAACAATTTTTCTTTAGGATTCAAGTGGAAATAAAGACAAAAGTTTCATAATTGTATAATTTATAATCAATATAACATTTTAATCAAATTTATTATCAATATAGTTTATTGTAATAAGTAATCTATATAAATATGTTGGAAAAAAATATTAATTATCAAGAAAGTGTTTAAATTTTCATTCATTTATAAGCTAACTTGTAGTATTAAAATGAGGTTAGCTTGAGCATTACCTCAAGCTAAACCATAATCCAAATATGCACATTCTAATACAGTAAGCCTATATCATTTGATGGACCTACTAAACAAACGACAACATTACAAAAAAATTTAAGTCCCTACGATCCACGCAATTCTCAACTTCCCCCTTTTTTACACTCCAAGTCCAATTTAACTGCGTTCTTAGTAGAAGTCTTAGCCGTTGATTTTTTCTTGCAGCCATCCTTACAGCGGCAATAGAGATGCTGACGGGTCAGGAGTCGGCGAGACACTCGCGCAAGCCAGAGATCGTCGCTGATGCGGCGTACGCGATACTGTGCAAGGACGCGCGCAGCTTCACCGGACAGTTCTGTATTGACGAGGATGTGTTACGGGCGGAGGGAGTCAGTCAGGTCCAGATAGACCAGTACGCCTGCGATCCTTGTGAGTGCTAATATAATGTTATGTATATCACAAATTAGGGATGTGCAACTACTCAAGTGTCAAGTATTTTTCAAGCCGAGTTTGTACTACTCGACTCGGGAAGTTTTGTAAAAAACTTGTTAGAGTCGAGTTTTCTAGCTGATTAAAGTTAAAATTATAAAAACAATTTGTTCATAAGGAGTAAATGAAACCCACCACCAGATTCCATTCTACCTCATTTGTTGAAGAAAACCCATGTTATGTTGATATTACTGAACTGTAGAACCTTGATAAGACGATTCTCAAGGGGTCATTAAAAATAAACTTCTAATCAAGGTGCTTGTCTAATTGAGTGTCATGCTATCAAGGTAATTTTTCTAAAATCCATTGTTGCAGCCCCTGAGCTGTGGTTTTAATGTAAGAATTATTACTTACTGTGAACCATCGACAGCTCAATTGTAAAGTATCCAAATTAGGACATGTTTCAACGCAACGGCGTCATCATCAGCTGGTTAAAAAGTGAAGAGGTTGACCCGAAGGCTCCGTCATAAAATATTAAAACACAACACAGTACATTGTAACGGACACAAAAATAAATAAACGACACATAACACGATAACACTCAATGAACAGGCCTATCTAGGAAAATAATGATCACGCACGTCGTGCGAGGAAAGACTGGTCAATTTCCTTGTCCCGGCTGCGCATCATTCTTATCAGACTTGAGGAGTGGGGGGGTGTCAAATGTACTCCTGTTGCTGGCGAGGGCGTTGAAAATAAAATGGGAGTTTAATTTAAGTTTCTCAATAATTATTAGTTGTTGTTGGTCATTTTTTTTTAAATGCTTGTAAATCTCATATTAGAAGAAGGTTAGGATTAACACATTAGGCTTAACATAACTTCTGAATCATAGGAGCGGCCCAATGATCTTTTCTCCCCGAGCTAGGAGTTAAATCCAGACCCGCTGGGTGATAACCCAGAGCTCTACCAATGAGCTGCTGCCATTTAATAGAATTATTTGTTACTTCACGATCTCCACTCCAATTTATTTTGATTTAGTACTAAATTGTTTCTAACAAATTTTCCATGTTATGTAGCTACACTGTATCGAGGTTATGACCTCTCTTAGGAATATAAGTTTACGTGACTCGTCTTATTCCAGCCAATAAAGATAACCTGATGCCGGACTTCTTCCTGGACACTCACCCGGACACGATTGTCTCCTCGCATAATGTCAAGATGGAGCAGCCCAAGGCTGAAGCGCAGCCAGCCGGAGAGAAATCGGAAGTTGACGTTGAGAAGATATTCGCTGCCATATCGAATAGCCTTAATGAGGAACTCGTCAAGAAGGTTAGAGTATTTCCTATGTTAACTTTTCCATTACTGGCTTAGCAACAATAACATCGAATGATTTTTGAATGAACAAATTCAGACCGGAAATTAAATGATAATTATATCATAAAACAGTGAAATAAATCTTATTGGTGGATTTTTCAATAGAAAAATAAGCTATTACCATGTAGAGGTTAAAGCCCTGGAACCAAGTATAAATTTAACACTACATAGCTTAGCATGACCCTCTTAATACTTTAAGTGATTTCCTTCTATCACTCTTAAAATTTGATTCAGCAAATGTTTCCTAAAAATGTCTAAAAAATGCCCCTGTTGTGAGTTTAATGCTTACAAAATGATTGGACTTTTAGGGACAAACATTGTTGTTCCTCAATTCATGATCAAGGAAAAACCACTTGGCTGTAACATTTTTGTAGGAAAAGGATAGGACACAGCTAACTCACCTTGAAAAATATTGATGAGCTTGACAGCACACAAAAAACACCAAAAAGTTTGTTTTATTTCGACTAACTATGTAGTCAATAGCACTGGCTCTTCAACACTGGCTGGAAAGAGAATTCAATAACTATTGCATAACTGCCACCTGAATGTGTTTGAAAAAGACTACACAATTAATCGTAATATAACAAGTGTTTTTTTTGTGTGCTGTCAAGATCAATACTTTTCAAGGTTAGTAAGCTGTATCCTATCCTTTACCTACAAAAATGTTCCTCATTTCAGGACCCTGAGTAAAAAAAGACACTGGGATATCGCCAAAAACCGAATACTGTCATACAACAATTAAACATACTTAACCATTAATTATCTCTCTGTAATCCAATAACATTTTTGCCTTTATTTGTTGGGATGACTTCTTAAACTTGACAAATTACTTAATTTTAAACAATTTGTCTCCTACAACTAACCCACACAGAAATACAGATTCATCACCCAAAATTACAGTAAAATGGTTTTATTTGGTTTTAATGGCAGTGTTTGATTTGTAAATTTTCTCCCTTACATCATTGAACTGCTCGTAGAACAAATGTTCTTGATTGTACTGATCAAGGTTTTGCCCTACAGGTGCAGGCAATCTATCAGTTCAACCTAACCGGTCCTGAGGAGAGGAACTGGTTTTTAGATTTAAAGAACGGAGTTGGGTCCTGCGGCAAGGGCAAGGCCCCGTCCACACCCGACGCCACTCTGCAGACGACCGATGTCAACTTCCACAAACTCTTCTCGGGTACAGTAGACTCCTCGATGGTGTGATATTCTTTGGTCTGACTTTTTCTGTAATCGAACACCGCCTCGGTGGCAATATCCCCCGTAGTGCGAGGGGAGCAAGTAAATGGCAGAATAACTGTATCCAGTGAGACTAAAAAGCTTTATTTTAATACAGTACACTCTCGTTCATCGGAACTAATGTGGCGGACGGCCGGTTCGGATGTCACAAAATTCCGATGAAGCGGAGTCCGTTGTGAGTCATCATTTCCGCCCGTACGGTGAACTATCGTGATTGTATTCACTCTTGTTTTTAAGATAACACAAGAGGTTTTATGAAAATAAGGCACTCAAACTTTGAACATGGTAACAATGAACAGATAGGAATAAAAACAACGCAGGAAATAAAGATCCAAAATTTTTATTCTCATATTCCAGCAGTCAACTGACTTCCACGTAACACAGGTGCAGTCGCGACGCGAGACAGACTGAATGACAGTTTGGGAAGCGGTCGAACCGGATGTTCACTTCCTGCCCCTTCCTCTTTCTATTTTTGTGCGAATACTCCACGGCCTCGTAAATCACATCGATGGGTACACATTATGGAAAACGCCTGATGACGTTTGATGCAAAATGTGATACTTCACTGTTGTGCCGATAGAACGAATGGAAATTGAAGGCGCTAAAACGGAAAAATTATTTATTTCGTAAGAAAAAAAAAATTAATAATATCCAGATTTTCAGTTCCGATGAAGCGGAGTTCCGATGTCGCCGAGTCCGATGAACGAGAGTGTACTGTATAGTGTAATTTGAATATTTACACACTAGTAATTATTTATTGTTATAAAATTACTCTTCAATGAATTAAGATATATCTTGCCTAAGACTTAAAATTTGTCTTTGTATTGTTTTTAATTTTTCTAAATGAGATATTTTTATTTTAAACACATAACCTTTTTAACAAATAGATGAGTTTAATAAAGTTTTGTATGGTTCGACCCCTCAAACTACACCGTTTATACTCTTTTTACTCTTACCAGAGAGGTTATTTAGTATTTTTTAATAGGGATGGACAAGATTGTATTTTCAGTTTGAGACGAGACGAGACGAGAATTTTTAATTCTCAAATAATTTCGAGACGAGATTTTCCCTCTCATACATCACGAGAAATGTGCGTTCGGGATTTTAATCTGATTTTGTAACATGGTTAATCCTGATTAATGTGAAGGAACAAATACTTCTTTGTAAATTGCTGATTATGTTAATAAACTGAAGTTAAAAAAGTCACTTTCTTAACAAAAGGTCTAGGCCTATAAAGGAATGGATCCAATAAAAAGGTTGAGAAGATATAGGCTCACCATAAACCCTACCGACCTACGTTTAGTAAAACATAAAAAGAGAATCCTCTGTTACAGTTACTTACTTCACTTTTCACTATTAACCTACTTTAAAATGTTTCCAAATAAGAGCTTTTCCTCACTCACAGATTTCTAGTAGGCAAAGGCCTACTAACTTTGAATCACAAGCCTAGAGGCCGGGAGGCTAACAAGAAATAACTTTCAATTGGACAATTTTAATTTTAAAACAATCTCTTCTTCTTTGTCTTTGTCCAGAAGAAAATCTTCAGCTCTCATTTTGTTTGCTATTTATTGTCATTTCTCCAAACTATTCAAGTCCAGTATACATAACTTTCACTGCTTTCGAATTCATGTAATTGTAATTCCCTCAATTTGTCGTCTGCTAGTGGTAAGGTTTTTATTTTGCTCCTAACTGAATAAAGGCAAGCATTAGTGTAGTCATGAAGCCTGTATGGTTCTGGTAAGACCATTGATTTTCTATGTATCCTATTTATTGCTGTTCAACAATTAATTGTTAATAGGCCTATTCAGTATTTTTTTAGTATCCAAAACCTTGAATTGAAATAAAATCAACCATCAGCCGATTTTAAGCATTTATAGCTTAAAATAGCTGAACTCTGCTAAGAGGGTGAAAGTAAATTAAATTCTGTATTACGTGGGATATTTGAGGTTAGCCATTATTCAATCTGATTGGCTATCTTGTCATTCATCTGATTGTCACTACTATTCTTACTGCCAATGTCAAAACAGCTCTTAAATTTGTCAAAAATTATTTGAATCAGTTTTAAATAATCATCTTGAAGCAATTAAATGTCAAATAATGATTGTTTATAAATTTTTCCCAATGTTCTAAAGATTTATCAAACAAATGAAATATTTTATAAATCAGAAGCTATGTTGACTCCGCCCACTACTCACTGTTGATTGTCAGTACCACTAACAGTCCGTGCAGATGCAGTCGTAGAAGTTTTTATTTATTTCTAAATGGGGTATTTAGCATACAGGTTTCAAATGTAAATTCCATTGCATTATTTTGACTGAAGCGTGGCTTGATAATGACAGTGACCTAATGTCCCTCGAAGGCTATGATATGTTTAGAAGTTACGACAATCGCAATCAAAACGATGGACTCGTTATCTATGTCGATAAATCCTTATCAGTGTCCTGTAAGCAGCTGTCAGTCGGTGGGGTCGCTACTGGCCTCTCCTTAACATTATCCTGGGCTGGCGAATCATGCGACATATTATGCGTTTACCGTAGTCCTGCTACATCCTTACCGGTCTTCATCGATGGTCTCAGAGACACAATAACAAATACATTTCACAGTCACGCCTCAAAATCTTTGCTGGTGACATAAATTGTGACATACTTCAACCTCAGCTAAATTCCCAGGAGGAGCGATATTTAGATATTATGAGTGATTTAGGATACGTTTCAGCCATTGATAAAGTTACTAGACCCGCTAGTAAAACATGCATTGATCATTTTTTCATAAAACTACCCCCTAAGATTATGGTTAAATCAGCAGTTTTACACACAACAATTACTGACCACTACACTACGTGTTTGGAAATAACAAATGTTTTCAGGAATAACAAATTAGTATCCAATTCTGTTTTTAGGAAAACTAACTGGGCTGAAATCCGAAATGAACTATCATTTATTGATTGGAGTCAAGTATTAATGTCTGAAAATATTGATTCAGTATCGGACACTTTCAACAAAACACTTTGTTCAACCTTAGAACGGAACACATCACTTGTAACCAGATCAGCAAAAACGTCGAAGTTAAAACCATGGATAACAAATGGCATTATAAATTCCATTCGTTACCGAGATAAATGGAGTAGACTACTGAAAACTCATCCATTTAATACTAGATTGCGCGCAAAATTTATTAGATATCGAAATACCCTAAAGTCAGTAATAAAAAAGGCAAAATACAGTTTTTACAGAAATAAAATTGACGAGACCCAGGGGGATTCGAGAAAATTTTGGAATGTCGTTAATGAGGTAGCCGGCCGCCCAACCGGAAAAGATAAATTTCCGGTAGAGGCCTTTTGTGATCATAGCGCCACTGCCTCTCACGAACAGATTAAAATCATTAGCAACAACTTCAATAATTTTTTCGCCTCTGTAGGATCAGAACTGGCTAGTGCGTTGCATCCACGCAGGCCGTTGGAGGTGGACGACGCCGACCACGCCGCGACCTCGGTGTTCACGCTGCGGCCTGTCACTCGTGAGGAGCTTTTTGATGTTGTTAAAAATATAAGGGGAAATTCTGCCCCAGGCTGGGATGGCATACCGGCTAAATTAATTAAAAGTAACATTGATATTTTAATTGAACCACTTCTTTTTATAATCAATTTGAGTATTCGAACTGGCAAATTCCCGGACGCATACAAAATTGCTAAAGTCATTCCTATTTTTAAATCTGGACAGAAAAGTTGCGTTTCTAATTTTAGACCAATATCTTTGCTTGGAGTCATTTCAAAAATCCTTGAAAAATGTGTCAAATCTCAATTGGCACTATACCTTGAAAATGAAAACATCATTTCAAACTCACAGTACGGCTTTAGAAGTAATAAAAGTACCGCACACGCATTATTTGATATAAATAAACATATTTACAATCATGTTAATGACAAAAAGCGTGTCTTGGTTACTTTCCTGGACCTCGCCAAAGCTTTTGACTCCATTGATAGACAAAAATTAATCTCCAAACTTCGTTTAATTGGTATTGATCACTCATCTCTCAAATGGTTTTGCAGTTACCTTGATAATCGTTTACAAGTTGTATCAATCAATGGAGTAGACAGCGATGAAACGAAAATTGACTATGGTGTGGTCCAGGGAAGTAATCTTGGGCCGCTGTTATTTTTGATATACATCAACAACATCTCAAAGCTGAACACGGGGAGCAGATTGTTCCTCTTCGACGATGACACGGCCGTGGTGACCGCCGGCTGCACGTGGGACGAGGTATATCAACAGGCTTCAACGGACTTAATTAAAATTAAAAATTGGCTGGATCATAACACTCTAACATTAAATGTATCAAAAACGAAATGTTTGCCAATATTTTTCAAAAGTGAAAGTGACCCCAGTCCCAGAAAACTGCGTTTGCATTCCTGTGGTGATCCGCTGTCGCACGACTGTACCTGTGACGTCATTGAACGTGTGGAACTTTACAAATATCTAGGCGTATTCATGGACCAAAAACTAAGCTGGGTACCACATGTTCAATACGTTAAGCAGAGACTCAGAAAGCTAGTTTATGCCTTTACCCAACTGAGTCAAGTGCTGACGGTGGATCACTGCAGGACGGTGTACTTCGCCTACGTGCAGTCGGTGTTGCAGTACGGGATTTTGGCCTGGGGAGGCGTCTCGTCGTCTATCCTCTCCCCACTTTCTGTTGCGCAAAAATCTTTGATAAAAATTATTCTTAAAAAACCACAAAGTTTCCCAACTGATCAATTATTTAATGAATTCCCTGTTTTTAACATTAGACAGTTATTTATTAAATCCCTTTTAATCTTAATTAAAACTAATAAAATCCAAATGTTCCATGATTTACAACATAGTTATCCAACAAGAAATAGATTAAATTTCGGTTATTTCATTCCCAAATCAAATCTGAGTTCCATAAAATATAATGCTTTTTACATCGCTCATATTTTATTCCGCAATCTTCCTAAAGACATCATTGAAAGCGAGAGAGGCAGTGTCGCTGTGTATAAGCGGAGAGTACAGGGGTGGCTCACTCGTATTGGACAGGCTGCTGCTGAATTGCTCATACAATCTCCGTACACGTAGCATATAGAAAAAGCAAAATAGAGTTTTGTTTTTTGTTTTTTAGTTTCAACTATAGCTTCTGGTGATATTTGATGTATATTTGATGATTTTAATCAAATAGATTTTTCTTGATGTTTAAATTTATTCTTGGGTTTTAGTTACGTAAGTTACTTTTAGTGCAGTTTCTAAAGTGAAATGTATTTTAAGAATGTTATATAATGTGCCAGTGATAGCATCAACTGGATATGAACTCTTTCCCCGAACACGGACTTATCGTCTATTCGGGGAAATAATTTCCTTGTAATTGTTTATCACTGACAATTGTATTTGTATTTTTTTTTTTTTTTTTTTTTTTTGGAAATAAACGAAAAAAAAATTAAAATATAGGTTCTAGATCAATGAGATCTCAGCATCTGACAAGAGTAGTATTGTAATAGAAACAACGCAATTTGTTTATCAGCTGATTGTTCTATTACGATTCAGGTTTTAGTTGCTTTATGTGTCCAACCTCAAAATGGTGTGATCATATGTGAGTGAGAATGACAATTTGGTCAAGTGAAATCTGTATGGCTACATTTTAGACGGATAGCCGTTCATAACTCATAAATTTTCAACATGTTTATCACAGTAATCTACCAAATTTAAATTGGTGGTGATAAAGTAAGCAACGATTGCATTTACTCTCTGAGCCACTCGTGAGATATTTAGAACACTAATAAATAACATAAAGGCCTTCATAATAGAATCATTGTATACACTACTATTAACATATCCTGGTATTATTAACCAAACTTTTTTTATTTGACCATAGTCCATTAAATAGACCATACATAATAAAAACTCACATCGACCATAGTGCAATAAAAATGAAATTCAAAGGGTACTCATGTTTTATTTTGTATCAGATTTAGGCATAGCAATTTTCTTAGTCAAAACTTGAGTTCATTTTTGGTAGAAGTCATACTAGACACTATTACCAAAGAAATATTTTTTATTTTGATTAAAAATACATTTGTTTTACAGGTAAACTAAAACCAGCAGCTGCTTTTATGACAGGAAAATTGAAGATCCACGGAGACTTGAAGAAAGCAATGAAGCTAGAAAAGCTCATGTCTTCTTTAAAATCTAAACTGTGATCTCTCACGGTGGTTGCAAGCCGCAACAGATGCCTACATGCCTGACTACGTATCTATCTACCTGTCATCGATGTAAATAAAATGATTGTACAATGGAGATATTTGCTAAGGAAGGTTTCTATTTCAATCAGTAATCGGTGCTGTATACGGTTAACTATTTTTTTTTTTTATAACAATGTATTTCAAGTATTGTTTTTATTGTAAAGAATCTTTCAATGAGTATTTCGCATGCATATCAGTTCAATTGGCATATGTATCAGTTCAATGAGTACTTGGCATGTTAAGTCAGTGATTGACTAGGGTCTACAAGAGAAGACTTAATATCAACAACCCATACAACTAAAACTGTTTGTGTGTTCACTGTGTCTTCATTGATTGTTCAGTCCACAAGTTGTTTTTTAATATTTTTTTAGATTCGGCCTTAGTTTTAGACAAAAATCGAATTCGTTTAAGTAACAGTCTTAACTAGGCCAAATTTCACAGTATTACAAGGTGAAATCTTTTTTTGTGATTTATTACACAATCATACAAATTTATTTAGCTTATTAATAATTTATATTTATAAATTTCTATACTAGTAAAAAATATTTTATCTATGGAAATTTATGTATTTTGCAGTTTTCCCCTGACCAATTAAATGTAATAATTTGTTATGTTATCCCAAGAAATTGAAGACTGATAAAACAGATAATTCCTTACCTGCCTTAAGTGCCGAAACATTGGCTACATACTCATAGTAGACTGCCAGCTAAATGTTAAAATGAGCTAATATTAAAAACAAACATCAAAACCTTGCATCCTTAAATACTGGCAACGACCTGATTACAATTCTGTGGTTGCTTTAAAACTAACAGTTAATGAGAATCCAATGTCTCACATCTTCGGTAAAGGCTGAGTGTAATGTAAACAAATTGTATCTTTTATTGTACTCCTCGCCGCAGCTAGTAAATGCTGATACAGCTGCCCAGAGATAAGTAGATTGAAGTGTTAAACCATTACACCATCTCAACGTGATGGAACTATGTTCAATTTCTTACATAGATTCTCCCATTAGATTGGTCTACTATGAATGGTCAGTCAACGATAACAGGCAGAAATGTATTTTACTAATTGTATCTATATTCTTTGACTGTAAATAATATTTATTTAAAGTTGTATTCAAGCTTGCTTTTCCCAAATAATTTGTACTCTTAATATAATGTAAGATAGCATTTTTACTACTAAATATTTGTTACATTTTTTATATATCTGTTGTTGAAATAAAGTATATTTTAATATATATTATGTTTTCATTTATTACACTTCTATCAGTTTGTATTTAAAGTTTTTTGTGGGTTTTTACATCCCTGCGATGGTTACTACGCAGTTCCTCTAAGCACTGCGCCCGAGACCATCCAATCTATCAGTTTAGTCGATGATTGGTTCACCCACTGGTTAGAGTAAAAGATGTATTCACCCAACGAACAAAAACAGGGTCCCCACTACAATTCAAAATAAAATTCCCGGGTTTTTGCGGTTTTCACGGTCTAAAAATCCTGAAATACGAGACCTAAAATGAGCCATTTAGCATAGATAATAACAATTACCAACCAAAAATTATATGGATTGAATAACGTATGCGGCCAATGCCATGAATGAATAAAGTCACAATAACGAACCATTTTATCTCTTTTATGGGTTTTATGGCACCATCTTTTGATAGAGAAACTATTACAAAGCCGTCACACTATATGAATAAGAATCTCTTTATTGTCATAAATTTACATTCTTTCGTGACTGGCAAAGCCAGCACAGAAAATATGACATTAGCAACAAAATTTCAATGAACCTTAACCAAGCAAAATACATCTCTCCCTACTGAAAAAATTAAATATACATAAAACAACTCATGAAAAAACTGAAAAGTTAATTCAACTAAGAACTGAAATATTAAGTTAGCCTATTCAGTAATAACCCATTTGCCAAGAACCAATTTTCAAGTTTTATATAAGAGTGTTCAAAATCTAATTTCAAGTCATTTGTTGAATTTGATTTTAAAATAGCCGTGGTGTCATAAAGAACAAAAGTTTAGGTGAAACATTGTAAGGTAAATCATTTATATATGTTAAAAAGAGTAAAGGACTTAAAATTTACCCCTGAGGTACCCCAAATTTTATTTCACACAAAGTTGATATATGACCATTCATAAGTAAAAATAACAACTTGGTATTATTACAAAACAGATAAAAGTTTTTTTTATATTCCAAATGAGGCCGCTATGACAGCTATCAAAATAGTATCTCTTTTTCAAATAATCACATAAAGAATTTAAAATTTATATTTAAATTCAAAACTTCTTTATTCATGATCTGTACAAGTATTTCAAATTTGACATACACTGGTGCAAATACAGAATTACGTTTTTGTATAAAATCATTGTGTTGTTCACAAGAAAAAAAAAATCGACTAATAAAAAAAGCAACAGGATATAACATATATAATAGGATGTATTCCATTCCTTAAAATCCTCGTATATAGAATCCTTTATTGTCTTCTGTAGTGCAATTTCAACATGCAAGTTTTAAGGTATTTAAGAAAAAAGTAGAGATGGGTCCGTTGCAAAATTTATCGGTTCGGTTTTTCACCCGTACCGGTTGTCGGTTGTTGGTTTTAGATATTTTACATGAAAGAACTCAAGGTTAACATCTAAAATCAGGCTGAACCCTATTTTCTGCCTTTTACACATTTATGATTTTTAGTTAGACCAGTTAGTCATGGCAAGAGAATATATAAATATTGTTTATCCAACTATAATACTGGCCTTATATTTTATCTGAAAGTAGTAAAAAAGCAATACAACCATTTTAGAGGGCAAATTTGCAAACAAAAACTAAAACTAAATAATCAAACGTTTTGAGTATTGTATTTTTGTACAAATTGATTAAATATGTGGGAGGATAGATTAAAAATGTTAGTAATAAAATCCAACTAAATGAAAAAAAGTTTAAAAAAAAAACTCTAATTATGGCTTGAGAAATGATTTGTTATTCCATCTTAACACTTTTAGAATTACCATCCCTTATGAGTAAAAAATGTATTTTGTTCAGACAGTTATTTTTAGTTTTAATTATTATATTTTAAATCAGATAAATAATAATTTGATTTCTAATTGAAAAATGTCTATTTTTCAGTTAAATATTGAAAACAACATAATAGCATTAATTGACCTATACAAGTTAAACCATAAGTCGTACAACTTTTATTAAAGTTTTAATCAATTCCTGAAAATCAGACAAAAAATGAGCTACAATTTGTTTTTGTATGGCAATTGGATCAGAAACCAAATATAATGAAGGGAACTGACAAGGGCATCAGATAAGCGATCGTCCGGATCCCAAGTCCGTTCCTTTATGATTGATTTCTGTTCAACGTTTTATCTTTTGTTAGTAAAAAACCGACAACCAACTTTAACAACCAAAGCATCCCTAGTAATAACATGTGTATACAATATAATATGTGACACTGTTTTTGTACAAGGAACTTCTTCCACAGTTTTCAACTGATTTTCTAAAATTATTTTGAAGTCATTGGACCGTAGATGTTGTCTCTGTGTGAAGTTGTTTCTAAAGTAAATTGGTAAATATCCATCCAAACAGAAAGGATCTCCAAACCCTTTAATTTATACATTTCCCCATTTGATTAACATTATCATTAATAAGTTATTTAACAGATTTTCAAGTTTAACAGCTGGAACAAGTAAACCTAGTACACCAGGAAGAGAGCGAGAACATCTGTCTATTAATACCAAAGAGGGTACGTTTTAAACCTTGGAGGATACACTGGTTAACAAAATGTGAATTCCTCGATTTTGAGCAACAGGTACATTAGTAATCGATGAATTGGGTATAATTTTTGTTTCAACCACTGTACAAATGTGATATATTTATTCAAGCATCAACTTTACACTTTATACAAGACGATAACTAACAACAATTAATTAACAATAACTAGCCGCTGACTATTCTTGGTCAAGTGGGGTTCATCCGATGAGCTGAAACAAATGGAATGTTCATGTTATAAGGCATTCAACATGCTTAACAATGGTTTTAAAATCCTGTTGGGACACTGCAATCCCCTGAAATCACTGCCAGATTGTGAAAGTTTTCTCAACTGACCTCCATCAAACTCCATTGATCTGAGAGACTTTGCTTTAATGTTTTCCTTGGTTTAAGATTGTCTTTTTTGGAGTTATTGCACTTGTAAATACAGTAGACTTCCTTTAACACAGACTACCGTAATGTCTGATTGGTGAAAACGCCACACTAGTGGACAAGTAAATTAACATTCCGGGGCCAATTTACCTCCAGCCCTTAATTTGACCACAACTTCAAATAATGATCGTAAAAAGCAGCCACAAGTTATAAAACTATATTAAATGATTTCAATTACCAATCGAACATTGCACTAATGTTTATCAACGACGACCGAATTGAGAACAAGCGGCCCACATCATGTCTAATGACCTAGAGTCCTTAAAATATCGAAGAAAAGATCTGGAAAAACTTCTTATAGACGAGCATTATTTAAAACTAATGGGACGAAGTAAAAAACTCTGTTTAAAAAAGGATGAACTGTAACTTCTGAAAATATGACAATGCACATTAAGCCCCTCTACTCACATTGCTTGGGTATCCTGAGAGGCTCGTTGTCCGGACTCAAGACTTCGTGGAGATGTGCATGGAACAGATACTGAATGTACAGCCCCTTCTCCTCCCCCACACACGGATCGTAGAACCCGGGTAGTTGGCTCTACACAAGGGAAATCAATTACCAACATCAGAAAAAAGCAGAGTTAACTTTTATCATCCACACAATCTGTCCTAGATTTTCTCACAAACATCAGCACTGTGTCATACAAGTTGATTGTGTGAATACCCATTGGTTAGTGCAATCAGTTGTTGATGATGACCAGACCTTGGAAATGTGGTAATGTTTAGTTTTATGATAACCTGCCCCTAAATGGCTTTTTAAACCGATTTTGGACTTGACTGCCTAATTCATTGAGATACTTGCCCAAAAACTTTATCCCCAAAGGTAGGAAAAGACTTGACTAAAAGAAATGTGCTTTATAATTTAAAATCTTTTAACACTGAACTGTTTGTGAAATACTCTTTTGTGAGTATCCAATAAAGTTTATTCTCTATCTAATTTAAAAATCATTACTCACACACGAATAACATAAATATCTTATGATCTATCCAATCTAGTGTCAAATATGAGAAATTTTCCTGAAAAAAATTATTTACTAAACTTATTTATCTGTTTTCTGATGAAGAAGAATTTGATCAGGAACCTCAATACTAATCCTTCAAACCTATTTCAATAATGTAAAACGTTATGTTAAGGGTGACAATATATTTTAATATATTTTATTTTAGAAACAGTTTTTACTGAGGTCCTCAATAAAGTGTGGAATGAGTGAGTGTGTTTGCTTTGCTGGGACGAGCTCCGCTTAATCGCTGAATAATTTAAGTAATTATTTAAAGTATTTTTACATAACTTTATATTACTGACGACTTAAAAAACAAGTATTTTGTTGATTAAATATGACGGCCATTGGAAATTCGCTAAAGTACGCAGGTCTGCTCATGAATGATTAACAATAAATACAAAATACCCCTTTGTATACTATTAGTAAGATGTCATCATAGAATATTCAACCAACTCACCAACACTACCAAAATAAACATTTTTCATCACTAACACTAATGACTGTTAATGGACTTTATACTTTTGAAACTATTTTATGATTGCAAAACAAATTTGATGACATGAAATTTGTTGGTGATAATCATAACTACAAGGACTCAAGAGCAAATTGCCCTAAATTCTCATCTAGATTGGAATTATATATATAAAAAAAAACCAACATATGTATGTTCAAAATTTTATAATAAACTCCCAGAAGATGTAAAATCCTCTGACAGCCAATCTGCATTTAGGAAAAAACTAAAAATGTTTCTCTTCAACAAGGCTTTGTATTCACTGGATGAGCTATTATGAAATGAGTAATGTCAGCCTGTAACATTGCATTGTTTTCATTAGCAATAGAGATAATTTAACATTTGACACCATTATTGTTTTTTTTGCATATACTGACGAATAAAGAAAGTTTGAATTGAATTGAACTAAGAAAAACCCACGGTATAAATTAGAATGTGAGACCCACCTTGGAGGCGTCGTGCAGCACCAACACTGAGTCCTTTACAAGGCATTGCAGCGGGACGGTGACGTCGATGACGTCGTCCGCAGCTCCACGCTCACTCTCACGCAGGGCTGCCATTCGCCCAAACAGTGCGCGCACCACCACCAACCCCTTGGCTGCCTCCTCGGCCGCGCGCACACGCGAGAACGTCACGCCCATCAGGTTGACGGCCGCTGTAGCCTCCCGCCGCATCTGGGCCATCCTGCAAACGGAACCAAAGCGGTCTCGGTTTTACTGGTACAGTAGACTCCCTCTTAAACGGCCACCTCGGGACCATTCAGTGGCCGGATAACGAGTTAGCCGGTTATACCGCTGAACCTTTAAAACTTTAAATTAGGCCTATAGTTCTTCAAGATGAAAAATGACACTTAAATATTATATGGAATTTTGGCTACCTACATCCGAAACTTGTTTTCCGATGTAACATAAAAAATCACATCTAAACATAGACTGGTAAGACTAAAAATATGGTGTTTTGATCTACTGGAATGAAGGTAAACCATCGATGAGGTAAAAAACGTAGTCACTTCCAGTGTCGTTCACTTCCCCGTTCAGGAAAGTTCGCAAAGATTGTTTTCTGGAAATAAACTATGAAGTGAAATTCATTGAAAGATAGATTTTAAAACAACATTTCCAGTGAAACAAGACCATTTAAAACAAAGTTATGTTTAAAAAATGGTGGTTTAAAACGAATATGGTTCAGTGAAAAGGTAGGCCGGTTAAAGCGAAGCCCGGTTAAAAGGTGGCCGTTTAAGAGGGTGTCTACTGTAATGAATGTGGTGCCCCGGAAGATCAACTTGTATCAGAGATAAAAAGATTAAATTTTTAGCTAAAAATTTAAATGCCTTTTTTCCTTGAGTGAGATGTACATTTTTCAATTAAAAACTATAACAGGTTAATGGTTGATATTTAATTTACATTTAATAATAATAATAATTTTATTCCATCGACAAAGTTTTACATTGTATAGGAATTTACAGAGGAGATTTAAAGTTTTTGCACTTATTTAAAATTTTACAAATTTTCATTTAATTACAATTTTATTTACCCATTTTCTCTTGACTTTTTCTATTTTAGACTTATTTGAAATTTTTCTTCTTTCTTCTTACTATAATATGGTTTACGTCAGGGATACAAAGGTTTTAAAAGTATTTCTGTCAAGTATTTTCTGCTGCTTAAAGGTCAAGCAAGTATTTGGGATGGTTAAAAATGTCAAGATGAGTAATTATAGTTACGAACACCATTTACACAAGGATTGCTAAAGATATCGTGAGCTGATTGGCTTTTTCTTAATTGTGTGTATCTACCTACGTCAGTGGCATTTTAAAATTTTTATGTTTTGATGGGGAACGGTCCAAATCCCGGTCTTGTTACTCTCTAACATTGACCAGTTAAGGATGCATCATAAGTTCACAGCTCAATGACAAATGGCAACTCGGTCTGGAATCAAACTTATGAAAAAACCCAAAAGCTACTTACTTTTCTATCTCGTTTCATGTATTCATATTTCTATCTCAATTTTCATACTTCAAGTATTGATAAATATAAAAGAAAATATTGGATGCTATAAACAAATTGTGGATGATTGTGACCACTTTACAAGAGGGAACAATAATATTCAAATGAAAATATGCAAAAACCCAGAAAAGTTTTACATACTTAAATATTAAACTATTTAACAAGTTACCTGAAAATATACAAAAATTACCCATGAAGAACTATAAGAAGATGTTACAAATAATATTAACAGAAAATTGTATTTATAAAATAAACGACTCCTTCGACCTTAAATTAGATTAATAGTCTCTATGTATGTAATTTCAAAATTTTGTGTATTCCTATTAGAAATGTAACGGATATCCGGTTACTATCCGGTATCCGGCCTATCCGGCCTTTTTTTAAATATCCAGTATCCGGCCGGATACTTGCTACTATTCGGCCAGATACCGGATACTTAAATCTATTGTTTGGCACTGCTTGATCACTACTTGTAACGGTCTTCTTTTTGGTCAAGACAAACATTAAAAAAATAAAAACAACAAAAAACAGAAAAACTTACAGACTGACTGATAGCGAATGAAAAATGTGTGCCTCCTACACGGTCCCACGGTCAGAGGGACAAGTTCTTACTTGTCTTTTCGTAAACTATCCTTAAACTAAAAGCTAAAACATGAGCCGGATATCCGGAAGCCGGATATTCGACGCTCCGGCCTAGAACCTTGCCGGATATCTGGTATCTGGTATCTGGCCAAAAGAACTATCCGTTACATCTCTAATTCCTATTACATTGTAATGTGTCCAAAAGACATCAATGCAATTAAATATTATTCAACCAATTTATCTTTTGCATGTCATTGCACACAGTATAAAAGTGTAATTATAAATCAAGCCGCCCAAATGCATTGAAGCACAAAAGTGTTATAAGGAGTCGAGATTTGTTTGTACACAATGACTGTAAGTTAAACGGCTTGTCCAGAATAAATTAAATGGCTCCACATAACGCATCTCACATACACTTCAATGGTAAGCATTTCGCCACAGTAAAAAAATATGTGAAAATTTTACTTTGTAAATTAAAAGCCTTACGTAAACCAAGTAAAAATTGTTACCAAGATCTAGGATATAAAATATAGGTCGTGGATTGAATTTTTTATTTTCTTAGGCCTGAGGAAAATTTGCTTTAAATTAGTCAAATTTCCATGGAAAGAAAAGACTTTGTTTGTAACCTTACTTCACATTTTTCAGATTTTTCACTTTTACTGCACCAGTTGCCCTGTGGTACGACCTGTTTCAAGATGAAAACTTTTGAATATTAAAACATTTTTTAATGTCTTAAGTCTTTTAAAACATTAAAACAGCCATGAATTACGTGATTTAAATTTTCTGGGAAAGCAGTTAAAAATTATTTTCAAATCTCTTTTGCCCACCCAAAGGAGTCTTCACCTGTTCTTGTTGGCTTCCCTCTGCTTCTCCTTCGTCCGCTGTTCCTGCTCGGCGACTATCGGGTCAATTATTGTCCGTTTGACGACGGCATATGCTATCAGAGGCACGATGGTGGCGTAGAACACCGGAGCAGGGAGTGGCTCCTCGCATAGGTGGATGGGGAACAGGTACGTTTGAGTACCGCGGATCACCCTGGAAAACGTTAACGTCGGTAACAACGGAGGCAATAGGTAACTGGTTTCACATCCAAGACTGATTTTGAAAGAATAGATTGCAAAAGATAGACGTAGGTAAAAAAATTACACACTGAGCTCCAATGTGAGCTTAGAAATACATTTTAATTCTGCATACCAATAAAGTTCCTTTGATGCAGATTTTACAGAATTGGATCTGACCTTTCTCAACTCTTCTGGAAAAATTCCCTGACTAAATTTCCAACTGTGACTCGACATTTCTGCTTTACAATCAAGGATGTGGAAATAAAAACATACGTATAAGATGGATTTTTTTAGCATAAAGTTAGTCCTAAAATTCAGAAAAATGTAGAAAAATCAACCGATGTGAATTTGATCTAACTTAACCAGAAGTAACAGCCATACGTCTAATAAAATTAAATGAAGGACTGGTTAGTTTATTAAAAGTTAAAAAATTTCCTGTCCAAAAATATGTCATTAAAGACTATATTACTTCACATAAATAACAACGTTCTGACGGGCCCCAAAAGTTTACTCATGAAGATGTAGTACGGGGTAAATGCATAAATTTGTACGTTAATGAATTTATTAAGTATTTGCTAAACAATTTATTTAAAAAATTACAACAACAAATGATCTGATGACACTCACTTGATTTTGAGCCTGACTCCGGAAGGCACGCCAACACTAACTGCGGCCGAGAAGGTACTCTGTTCTGAAACTTTCTTCTCAGCCGAGTATTCCAGCATTGCTCCGAACGTCCCTCCTCTGTCAAAATAAGGCGAGAGGTAAAAAATGTTACAATTGTATTTTCATTGTATGGGATCGTTAAATTTTATCAGGATGTATAGTGCATTATAGTACAAAAATAGGGGTGGTTTTACAAAACAAATCTTATATTCATGACCACTTCCATTCCTAGAAGTCTTTGCTCTATTGTACAACAAAATGAATGACACAATATTGCAATTTTAAGCGCTTAAATAAAAACTCCCAACATCTTGTGTAGGTATCATCTAGTGAGTCATAGATTAGCACAATACCATGATAGTGTATTGTTCTGTTGGTTACATGTTACAGCAATAGGCTCTCTTTCTTTTGTAATCATTGTTATTTTTTAGAAATATTATTACCATACTGTTAGCTGCTACTGTCTTTTACCTGTTATGTCATTGTATGTAATTATTTGTTATATTTTTAAAATCAAATTTTTTTGCGAAACAATAACTTTTTATTGTTTTTCTAAATACTTTTTAGTATTCATATTTTTGCTAAGGTATTTGAAAAATTTTGTAATATTAGTTTAAAGCAGTTTGAATAAATAATTCTCATATTCCACTCTTATTCTTGAATGTAACCTAATGGACATGTAGTAAATTAGCAGCCAGTTGTTTTTCCTGTACTCTTAATTTTATTAAATTTTGCCAAATACTATGGCAAACTCAATGTGATAAAATCGATAACAATATTGCATTATTATTGAATCTATCAAGAGCCTCGACACCTAAAATATTTTATAACTTACCCAAACCGGGTTCTCGCCTTTTGGTGTCACTAATTACGGTACACAGTGGTACCAGTTTTAAAGTAGGTTTACACGTGTGAGTTTTTCACTCTCGGAGAGTAGTTAATTACTCTCATAAAAATCTCAAACAGCTGTTGATAGTACTCACAGAAAACTGTCTGGGATTAACCATGTTGGAAAATTCGCTGGTTGTGTAAACACCTCTGCGAGTACCTGCTGAGAGTACGAAACTCTCTGAGAGTGAAAAACTCTCACGTGTAAACCTACCTTTAGACCTATGACAGTCCATCATCAGCCACTCTTCTTTTTTACATATTACTGCACACATTTCTGTGGTTGTCGAATGATAAAAATTCTACACTTATACAAAAAAAAAACAAAACACACGAACACATTAAGACAACTTTCTGGAGTAACGCTACGATCTTCGCCATGCATGGTGGTACGAACAGTGCGTGATTGTTATATATGTACATTCCGGAAGTTGTCTTGATGTGTTCGTGTGTTTTGTTTTTTATGTATACAGAAATGTGTGCAGTAATATATAAATAAGAAGTGGAGTGGCTGATGATGGACTGTCATAGGTCTGAAACCAGTATTACTGTGTACCGTAATTAGTGACACCAAAAGGCGAGAACCCCGTTTTGGGTAAGTTATAAAATATTGCATTGTTGAAAGATGGAATAAATTACTATTCATTGACTCACTTGACACTGGTCCGCATCTTGAGCTTCTGCTCCGTGAAGTGGTAGGAGCCGTTGATCGAGACGAAGGAGTGTGGGATGCCGAGCGTGATCGCGCAGCCGAGGCTGAGCCGCTCCGAGTTGTGCGCGATGGACGTCGTCATGGAACTTTGTATGCCAGCACGGTACGTCAGGTAGCCCATCGTGTGTTCATCTAGCTGCATTGCCAGTGCTGCGAACGACAAATCCAAAGGTGAAAGATAAACAATTTTGTGGTGTGAGATGAGAATTCATTGAGAAAAACTAGTTGAGGCTGAGGAGTTAGCTGAGTAAGAAGGTAAACTCAAGGAAGGTAGTATACACGTTGTTTGAAATCAAGCCATTTAGTTTGAATATACAGTAGAGGACCTCTAGTACGAACTAATGGGACCGGACCCTGTTCGGATTATGAAAATTTCGGATTAAGCGGATTCCATGTATATCATGTAAAACAGATAATATAATTCTTAAATTACTAATATAAAAGATGTGGAAGAATTTTTTTTTAATTTTAGAGGTAACATCTGTTGAGTTAGTTTTATTTTATTTGAACATATTTTAATGTAAGTTTAGATTAATTTAACAAAGTCTATTGCTCTGAAACTGATGCTTAAAGACCAATAAAGATCTATTGAATCTATTGAACCTCGATTATATTCCTATCTATTTGTAAACATTAGACGAAAAAATGATCCATAATTTGTTTTTGTTGGACAAATAATTCAGGATATAGGCGATAAGGTAACTCTACTCTTATCTTATCAGTCAATTGTTGTGGCGGTAAATCACGCGTTGGCCCGGCTGGCCCCCCACCCCCCGTCATCCATGCCGGACGGACAGAACAATAACTTACTGATAAGATAAGACATCGGAGTTTTTATCAGTCTACCTGGTAGTCTCAAATTACAATCGCATTGTTATTTTCCGAGAAAACTGTGAACGGGAGCGTTTGGTTTTAGTTTATTTATGTCTGGGGAGAGGTAAGTTATTGGACTGCCAGGTTATCAATTGCTGAGTTTGTGAAACTCTACTGGATATAAGAATTAATTTTAAATAAAAGTTTTGAGAGTATTTTATATAACAGCGAATTAAACATTGACACACAAACAAATAAAATGTACAAAACTACCAAGCAGCTACAAAAGAAAATTGTAAGAAATACTAGTTTGAGCGATCGCCTTCGCAGATTGTACTCACTGGTCTCTATGCCAGGCCGGATGCCATTGTCGGTGAAGTGGAACTGCAGCGTGCCGGTGCCGAAGACGCGGCGTGTGAGCGAGCGGAAGTGCTTGAGGCCGAGCACGACGCCGTTGCCGACGGACAGGTCCACCTCCACCCACTTGTTGTCCTGCAGCAGTCGCTTGGCAGAGACCGTCAGTGCACCTGTGCCTGCCCACAGAAACATAATAATTAAATGCAATGTTTGATTAAATTCAGAGTGGCCAAAAAGTTTCTTTACACTAACTTTCAGTATGTCGCAAGCAGGGGTTTACGTCTACAATAAATCAATTTTCAGGTCCGTACGGTTCGTTATGGTACAATTTTTGTGTACCTCGATTCTTGGTACAAAATCGGTACGGTACGGAACGCGTGATCAATATAGGCCTAGCGGTATGGGTACCACTTCAAATACCTAATTACCTCATCTACCATATTTTGCTAGGTTACAACTTTAATAGGAAAAGTATCATAATCAATTTAGTTTAAGTTTTTGTACTTCACACTTGTGCATGTATGCTGGTGATATCGGTTTGATGCTAAGTAGTAAAAATGAACATGAAGTGAGTAGCAGCATTACAACAATTATTAAAAACATTGATTTATTTTTGGCTGATAAAAAAAACATGCAACCATAAATAGAGATTTTCAAAAGAAAGCCTAAAGCCTACATGCTGTATCAGTCTTTTTTTTTCAATTCGTCGCCTAAGTGTATAAAAGGACAAACACAGTTTTAACTTAATGAAAAAAAAAAATTCAAAGCGGAACTAAAAAACTATTTTTAGCAGGCATTCGAAGCCGCAGTAGGCTAGGCCTATTGTAAAAGCGGCAGATGCCATCATTGTAGCGGTATCACCAGTGTTAGAATCACTCATGATTACAATCAATTATTTATTTACAAATAAACTATTTGTGCTTCACATTTTGTTAAATTCAAATCTTAAACTTATTTCATAAAACTTCCAGGGCAACTATCATTAAACAAATACATGATGAATTAGTATTCTAGTAGGCCTGACTAGAGACAGAGCAAGCGTAATCCGGCTCACTTTAGAGATTAGGACATATCTTTTCAATCGGCAATCGATGCAGTTCTCGTCACTTCTTATCAAACAACTGTCCTTCCTGACGCTAGCATTCTGGCGGCGGGCATTCATATCACTGTAGTTTTTTGTAGTTGTCACCAAATAAGTTAAGAGCTAATGTACTTTATCAGTCACTATGAGTGCTGTTGCCAACAAGAACATGATTGCCTAAATGGTGTTGGACCGCGAATTGTGAATTATATTTCTATCCGTGGACTCGGCAGGTCGCCACCTGCCATATGTATCGTTAACCAACGATGTAGCGTTCGCCAACGCTACATCGTTGGTTAACTTGTTATCGTGTTTCTGAGCGATGATGTCAAGCTATTCTTTTTATGCATTAATCCACAAAAACAAAGAGATGAGATAACGACAAAATATTAACTAATTCTGTTTTTCTAAAGTCAAATATAAGTACTAGAAACATTACCATAATATTTTTGACATTTGTAATCTGTATTGAACCGGATTCGTACCGATGCCTTTAACCGTACCGAACCGATGACAGTATTTCGCCTTGTACCGTACCTGTACCGAATTTTCAGTACACTGCAAACCCCTAGTCGCAAGTAAGCAGTGATAAGCATTGATTCGTGATGACAAGCAGTGATGAGGTTATTAAGGGGGATTATAAAAGGCTTCCTCTACAACTAAAAGTCCTCTGCTATTTTCCACGTGCCGTCAACAAAACCCGTTTTTTCAATTTGAGCACATTGATTATTAGGGCAACATGGTGAAAAGTTTTAATTGAGGCATGTTTCATGGTACGGTGCGGATACATGAGCAGTCAGATATACAGAGTGGGGCACGCCAAGCTGCCCAAACACAATGTCTGGTGGCTAAACAAAATGAGCTACATCCTTTTTTACAATTTTAAACCCTCTTAATCGACCCCAAAGAATTTGTTAATTTTATTTTCAAGTCTCTAAGACACCTCAAAAGGGCATTTTTTAGGGTGAGGGGGTTGTTATTGCGAAATTTTCAAACTTAAAGATAGGTCGAATGATACACCTTTGGAAAGATCTATTTAATACAAACAATTTGGTATGATAAAAAAAATTCAACTATCGTCACCCATTTCTAAATGGTGGCCATTTTCATGTTCAAAATTAAAATTTACAAAATACCCTGTAGTTTGTTTATTATTTTTTATATAATGACTTCTGGTTCAAAATAGTTATTTGAATTATATATGCTTTACAGGGTATGTCACAATATCACCTTTGTTGAAAAAAACAATATTTCAAAAAGTTTTGATTTATAACATTGTTTACATAAACAAACCTCAAAATTTTTAAATAAAGTTGACTCCCTCTAATCCGGAAATCTCGGAACCGAACCATAGACCGGATTAAAAAAATTTCGGACAATCCGGCGGTTGTTTATTTATGTAAATAATTACAATCTTTAATAGTGTATATATAATTAAAAATTGCATACTAAGACAATTTTATAACCCAAACATTACATTGTGATGCTACCAACTTGTTGGAACTTCATTTTCGTGACATTGATAAAAACTAACTTGACATCAGACAACAGGAAATATGTAAGTTTAAAAAGCACCACAAATAAAAACTTCTTCGATTTATTTTCGAAGTTGCCCAGTCAGACAGAGGCATTTAACTTTTTTTAAGTCATCTCACATTCGGTCTTGCATTGGACACTCAGATGAGAGTTCTCTGGTCGATTTATCACGGCAATGATCTCTTGAAGACTTCACATAATGCAAGTTGCAATCCGTGTGGTTTGTGTCTCATTTCGGGGGGAGTCAAGACTGACCGGGTTGCTAATTCTTTTCTTTCCCATGGCAATAAACTTTGATGGGACAATAAAAGATTTCTGAATCTAACAACGGTCATTACTCAGTTCTTCTTTTCAAGTATGTATTGACTCGAATTCCCATACACTGCTTTTTCAATGCTCCTCCACATTAAAACTTTTGGTGTCCACATTGTTTCCAAAGAATCGCGACTCTCAAATTGAAAAATAGATAAACAATGAAAATAATGACAGTGTGTGGAAGAAGGACTGATAGTGGTAGGGAGGCTTCTTATAATAACTGTAAATTATATTTCGTTTGTGTTATCAATTGATTTTATGTTAATTATATTTTATTTGAATCTTAACATGTCTCTTTATTTCTTTGAGCTACACCCTTTGTCATGTAGTGTGACTTGACATGAAATTAAATATGTCTTTATTGTCACATAACGTCTTACATGGCTCCAGCTGTGCTGTTAAAACAGGTGACATTGTCATGATATAATAATCTATATATATATAAGCGAAATCCCACTCACTGACTCATCACGAAATCTCAGGAACTACCAAACGGATTTACTTGAAACTTTGAAAATAGGTTTGTCTTGCCTCCTAGGTGCTCACTAAGAAACGATTTTGCAAAATTCCTTCAGGGCTCCACCCCACACGTCTTCAAAGTTACCATGTAATTCTTATGGAAGCAACATTTTTGTATTGGAACATTGGAACATATGATTACAGTAAAATATGATATTAATTTTGTTAACAGCTGTTCTCATTCAAACTATTGAGGGAAGATTGGTAATAAAAATCTAGAGTGGCGAGTGAGCTTAGCGACAAAGCTAAACCTGACGGGGAGTGATTACTGACTGACTCATCATGAAATCCCAGGAACTACCAAATGTATTTACTTGAAACTTTAAACACAGGTTCGTCTTGCCTCTTAGGTGCTCACTAAGAAACGATTTTAGAAAATTATTTCAGGGCTCCGCCCCACAGGTCTTCAAAATTTAAATATAATGTTATCCGCATGGCCAAATTTAAATACAAGTTATGAAACCTGCACGGTTGAAATTTGGAGTAATCTATTTTTTCTTAGATACTAAAAAAATTCTTTAAACATCCCCTTTAGGTCTCTGCCCCACAGAAGCTCACAATTACTGTATAGCCTACGTGTTGAAATTTGACATGGTCGATTCTCTTTGCTTATAGATACATATTAAGAAACTGTTTTACAAATATAGTTTTTGAAGCACTTTAGGGCTCCGCCCCACTGGACTTGAGGATTACTTTAGGGACTCCGGGGTTGAAATTTGACACAAACGTTTATTTTTGCTCATGGGTGCTCCCTAATAAACGGTTTTGCAAATATTGTTTTCAAAGTTCTTTAGGGCTTCACCCCACAGGACTTCAAAATTACTTTTCGGCCTCCGGGGTTTAAATTTGAATCGGACGTTCCTCTTTGCTCATGGTTACTGACTCAGAAATAATTTTACAAATTTCCTTTAGAGCTCCACCCCATAGAACCTCAAGGTTACTATTGATCCTAGGGGGTTTTTGTTGCTGTTGTTATAATTACTTTTGGGCCTCCGGGGTTAAAATATGAATCGGACGTTCTTCTGCTCATAGTTACTGACTAAAAAACGGTTTACCAAATATAATTTTTTTAATTCTTTAGGGCTCCGCCCCACAGGTCTTGAAAATTACTCTAGGGATTTAAATTTGACATGGACGTACCTCTATGCTCATAGGTGATCAATAAGAAACAATTTTACAAATTTTCTTTAGGGCTCCTCCCCACAAATTCTCATAACTACCATAGATCCTAAGGGTTGAAGTTTAACGTAAACGTTCCGTTTTGCTTATAGGTGTTCACTAAGAAACAGTTTTGCAAATATAGTTTTTGTTGTTTTTTAGGGCGCCCCCCACATGACTTCAGAATGACTGTAGGGCCTACGAGGTTGAAATTTGACATGGTCGTTCCTATTTGCTCATAGGTTCTCAGGACCTTTTCTATTTAAGAAACCTTTACTCACTGAGAACCGGTTTCGCGAAATACCTTCAGAGCTCCACTCACACTACTTAATTATTTCGTTGCTCTTTAAAAAGATTTTACCTATAAAATAAATTCAATCACGGGCGAAGCCGTGACGGGCAACAGCTAGTACTAAATAATTGTCCAAATGATAGAGTCATAAACTTAAGCGTGAACATTGTTATTGAGATACTCATCAACAGAATAATAGCTTTTATCCAATTTAGATACATTTTAATTCAGATACGCTTTAAGACAATTTTTAAATGTAGTAACATTACTAATTACTTTTAGTGAAGCGAGTAGACTGTTGAATAGTCTTAATCCCATACAGTATGGAGACTTTTCAAATAAACTAAGGCGATGTCTTGGGTATTGAAAATTGTTTTTAAAGGGGGTTGGGAGTAAGGGTGAACAAACAGGTTAATAGGGATGTGTCGAATCCGAATCTCGAATCTCGAATCCACCGAATCTTAAGAAAAGATTCGGATTCGAGATTCGATGAACGAGATTCGAGAATCGAATCTCGGGTCCGCCGACAGATTACGCCATCACGGCGCGGCGCCGAGCTGCCGACGCACTGTGCCTGAGTAATAATTTAGGGATGGACGGGACCCAAAATTTCGGGAAAATTTTCGGGAGCAAATTTGTCCTGATCATCGGGGGCGGGATTTTTTTTCTCAGGAATTTATCGGGACGGGAACTGCCGAACAATAGTTGTTTACGGCGATCAATCTCGCTAACGAGGTAAACAAGCGGCAAAAACACGGGCGGCCCAAGACGATCTATTGTTCAGCTTATCTATTGTTGACGTCCGGCAGTAATTTATTCAAGAGGGGTGTTTTTTGCTCCTACTACAAAATGCTACTTCCTGAACCAATTGTCGTAGAAAACTAAGGAATGGCTCGTTTGATTCGTTTAATTCTTACAAATTAAACAAAACGTCAACCAAAGTTGTGTGACTTTCCAATCAAAGGGGAAGTGGCAAAGTATTGTCAAATAAATCAATCTTTAATTGAATTACTGTTTTATAATGTTAAAAGCATCTTATTATAATTTAATATAAATTTTAAATTAAAAACTTTAAATCTCACTAAATATATTTTTTAAAATTGGACATTACCTACAAATACATATACAGTATTAGATTTTAAAGTTCATAACTTTAAACTTTCATTGTTTTTTATTGATTTTTTTTTCATCATACACTCCTTTTTTATATAGCAAAAAATGGGTATGTAATCTAAAGTTATAAAGGTACATAACCTGTTTCATTAAGTGGGCATATCAAAATTGATTTTGAGAAAATAATTGTCTCCAACCTAAAAAGATATTGCTCCCTTGTACTTTGGCTTTTAAATATTGTTTCTTAATAATGACTCTTATTTATTAACTCTAAGAATAAGATTGACATTGACATTATAGAGAAAGAATAAATCTGTTAATTTAATCCTTGTTTCGGAACTCGAGATTCGAGGATTCGAGATTCGAGCTTCGATTTTTTAGGATTCGGATTCGAGATTTGAAATTCCTGGATTTGACCATCACTGCAGGTTAATATTGTAGTTGTGTGGGTTCTTCTTTTAAAATATCAACATTTTGAAAATATAAATACAAGGCATTGTAAGAAGTTCAAATCTTTTGTGGTTTACATGATGTTCTCTTTGGTGCAAAAACCATTATCTTAAGATGTTTTTTATTTTATTTTTAAAATGGATGATGCATGAGAAAATGAGCACCATAGCCTAATTCAATATCATACTGCATGATGGAATAGAACATGGCATAATATACCATAAGTTAGTTTTGAGCAAGGAATCTAAAAATAATAAAGACAAGGTAGGGGTCAAAACATGCAACGCCCTCTATGCACCAGATGTTCTTTTGCACAGTCTATGACATCATCATTATCATTACCAGTATTAGTAAATGGTGACATCATAGGTGCAAGAGAACACCTGGTGCATAGAGGGTGTTGCATGTCTTGACCCCTACCTTCTCTTTATTATATTTTAGATTCCTGGGTTTTGAGATCAATTAAATTTCTTCAAACATACATTTGAAAGCAAGCAGTGTTTAGTTTCTTAGTTGCCATATCAATATAAGGTTTCCATGTTAAATTTTGATCAATATTCACATCTAAGAATTTTGTATTTTTGATGTGAGACTACAGATTACCATAATAATATAATTCAGAGTTACACTTCTCAGTCTGAGCAACTCATGACAGTACCCTTAGTTATTTTGTGGTGCTAAACTACTGTATAATTATTTAAGATAATAAATTATGATCTTTGCAGAAGGTCATTATTCTCTTAATTTCTAATAGTATGATTAATATAATGGATTAATTTGTTTTGACTACAACTCACCTGTTCCATTGTGCGATGACAACTCGCCTCCGATGGTTAGCATATTCCGCATTGTTAAGGGTGCCTCCACCGACTGTGATATCGACATACCGGAAATCTCCACCAATGGTAATCTGTACAGGCATAAAACTTCAACCAACTTTTACAACTTAATTTAGAAGTCTGTATATTTTTAACTTAATGTAACTTAATGTACATAATGTTTTTAATAAAGGTACACATAATTAACTTTCCAAACTCCAAATTAGATTGATTTCTAAAAAGTAAATGGCAGCCTATGGCAAAGAATACTATGAACTATAGTCAGAGTTTCCTGTTGTAATTTATTACAAAAACTGATCAAAATGTTCAATTTTTCAAATGGATTTTCATTATACATAATATATATGAAAATCCATAATATCCATTTCATTATATATAGGCATGGGGGGAAGGGAAACGGCACAAAACTCCACTAGTTTGGTGAACTTAAAAAATGAATTTTTAAATAAAAATTAATGTTAGCTTTTTTATTTTTTTATTTACATTATGAGGGGGGAGTAACTTAATTCCACAGTTAGTTGTTGTGATGAAATCAACTCATAGAATCATAGAAAATCCTGCCTCCTGAAATGAAGCCTGTGCTTGTAGGGGATAATATATGAACATGAAAATATCTTTTCATCATACTGCACGCAGAATAGCCGTTTTCTGGTCTGTATTTAGTCCACAAAGTTTATCTTCTTTGTAGCCTTTTAAAACTGCACCAAAAAAACATCTGTTAATTTTTTCCGGGCGCTAACCTCAAAAGTTGTTTTTTTCTTGACCAAAAATCATACTAATCCAAAACAAATAAGGCCAATGTAAACAAAAAAAGACTTGCAGACTACAATTTTAATGCAAGATTTTGACTTTTCTGTATCTTTTCTATCAGCTGTTATAAGAAATATTTAAATTGAGATGGAAGTCAAGGGCTAAACGTAAACAGATGATAAAATTTTAAATAATTCTATACTATAATACGAGCAATGTCTAAAGGGATGTGTGTTCCATGATCTCAAAATCTAGCGGTTATATTTTGCTTAAACTTTGTATTTAAGTGTTTTTGGCCCAAAAATAAGTTTAGAAACAGCCTCAACCTCAGGAAAAATCAAAATTTGTCTAAAACTAAGTTTAAAAATCGTAATATTTAACATTGTTCTTAGGGGTTGCTATTTTGGTAACGAAATAACAACTATCTTAAAAGTAAACAAAGATAAAGAATAATTTCAAGCAGTTTTTTAACAGCCTTTAACTGTGAAGAGTCTGGTGTAAATTTAATAGCTTGATTACCATGAAACTATAACAAAAGCGAATTAAAATCAACGAGCAAGGCTCTGTTAACCTGGTACTTTACTTTTAAATGAGTATCCATTTTATATTTTTGCAGTATGATGAAAAACTTGTTCATCACTCGGACGGAAAGTGTTTTTTTCCTGTGCTGCGCACTTTCCATCCTACTGATGAAAACTGCTATTGGTTTGCAAAACATTGTAAAGTGCTTATATCAATTTTTGGCTCATTTTCTGCTGCTTACTTACAGAGATGTGGCCTGCTTGAGATATTCAAGGTTATCTGTATTTGTTTCTGATTGACACAATACTCACTCATACTCATACTCGTCTTCATCATATTGAGAAAACATCTCGGTGGCATTGATGTTAACGGTGACATTGCCTCTCGGGTTGGTGCGTTGTTGTAGCCTGCGCTCCTCTCTCTCCCTGCACACCAAGCCAAGCCTTCTTTCAAAATTTGATCAAACCTCTAAACTGCAAACAACCTTGTTTGCTTTAATACTATACCTAATATAATTTACAAGCAACAATACATATTTGAAAACTTTCTAAAAGTAGAAATCAATAAAGGTAATAGTAGAACATACAGAATATATCAAGCAAATGAAATGTGCCATTTTTGCACCAACAACTTTCACATATTATGCAAAATTACTGTACTAGTACTTATAGATAGTTTAAAACTACATGGCCATAAACAAAGAAAGAAAACAATGTGGCACTTTGCCCGGATGGTTTACTCTAGCCTACGTACATCAATGAATAACCTTGGAAGTTTCTTGTTACATAGACAAGATTGCATTTTTAGTTAAAATAAATATCTAACGATTTCCAATTGGTTATCTATCTCTACCTAGTTAAAAATAATTTTAAATTACAAAATCTCTAAGAGTTCACAATGCATTTAAGTAGAATAAAAAATGCCGCCTTTGAAGATTAAAAGTCAATAGGAAAGAAAATTACAAAAATAATTAAAGAAAAATACTAAAAACTACACAAGCAAAAGACATCACACATTATATACGGTAAAAAAAATCAAAGGCTACCTATTAAAAGTTTTCAAGAACCACAAAACAAGATGATTTTAATAGTTTTTTTTTTACAAAAAAAACTACCATAATGGAAATAATTTCCCCTTTTAAATCGATGCTTTTTTATTATTTTATCACTGACTTATTGACTTATCTGGTTGATTACCGTACCAAGTACCTGGATGCAATCTACTAAAAGATGATTTACAACATTTTATCAACAGATCAATAACATAGTTTTGCAAATGAATCTAGTTGTGACCCCAGAGGCCCATATTATCAGTTACCTTGCCAATCGTTCATACTCTTCTCGTATTTCCTGGGGTGTCTTGGTGCGTTGAACAATCTCCCACCCTTCTGTCTCTAGCCCTTTAGTTCCGAGGCTGTCATAGATGGCTCTCTTGTGAGGATCGTTGAGTACTAAAGGAAAAAAAACTGCTTTAGCAAATCCTAATGCCAAAACCTCAATGCCAAACATCATAAATGTTAGTTTTAGCAAGCAATTTGTCGTGTCTAATACAAAACTAATAATTTTCTTAAGAGGATTTAAGTGATTTGGAAATAGGTCCTGTAGATCAGCCACAGTTCTATTAAAATAGTTCACCAAATGGTACCAAATAGTATAGAATAGCTTAGTCCTAAATCTTTAATAAATTTTTAACATCTCGGCAGACTACGATAAGTCATACATGTATCCCGTCCAATCTATAGTCACATATAAGCCAACCATGTGTCCCCGGCCAATCTATAGTCACAACACTTATTGAAGCAAGGAAAGATTAAATTGAATATTCCTACTTAACAATCTATTTTAGAGCAAAATATAGGTCTACTGTGCAGTATAGTGTGCTTACCTTCGTAAGCTTTTTTGGTTTTGTGGAACAAGAGTTCTGCATCCTTCTTTTTCTGAGGATCAACATGTTTGTCTGGATGATATAATCTACTCAGTCTACGATAAGCATTATTAATATCCTCGCTGGTAGCCTGTAAATAAATGTCAAATGTGATGGTTGAAGTGCCCCTGGTAACAAAGTTCCAATTTGGCAACAAAATATTTTACTAGGCCTATAACATTCTAACGATGATATTTATAGATCACAATGTATCTTGCAAATCTGTATTCAGAAATATTAATATGTTTATACTTCCCTCCATGTATATATTTAAATGTTTAATTTTTTATCATAAACAAATAGATATATTTTTAAAGGAGCAACATATTCATGCATACAGTACAACACAAGGCACAGAAATCAACTGCAGTACCCGATTCCAGGGGTGCAGAAAATGTATTGACTCCTAAAATTTCCCCCGATTCTACTGTTATAACCAAGTTACAACAAACCAAGTTAGGCCTTCTTGTATGAATGTATTTTTTGTCACTATTTTAATATTTTAGTGTGTGTTTAATGTAATTTTGTTGACTTGGCCGCAACCAGTGCCGTAAAATAGACAATTGTCAATGCTGTGTACCTGCTAATGACAAATAAAGATTTTTGATTTTGTTATGGATCAAAGATTTCCCCCCAAAGATACGCGACATATATGACTTTACCTTAAAACTTAAATGCTTATGATGGGTCAGTGAAAAGATGAAGATTTATTTTTTTATTATTTTGAAACACAAGTAGACCTAGTGAACTTAAAATCAAATTAAAACTACCCAGTACTTTCAGTGCCTGTATAAAAGTATTTCTATGCAACTTTTTTTTTAATTTTAATATATTTAACTCTTATGATAGTTAAAAAAATTAAACTGGCTTACAGTAGGCCTATTTAAAAAAATTGAATTTTTTATATTTTACCCAAAATTTCCCAGACACCTGGAAATTTCCACGATCCTAGGTTGCCGGATCGGGCATATTCTTCACCCCTGCCCAATTTATCAGTATTTTACTTATTCAAAGAATTCCTCACTATATCAGTTTAAAATTCTATAACAAATTACCAGTTAATCTTAAATAACTTGATATAAAAAAGTTCAACGCTATTGTGAAAGATTTCCTAATGTAAAAAGAATACTATGATGAAGGGGTTTTTATTTTTGTGTCTATGTACCCCATTGGCATTTTTTTACATTTTGACGGGGAATGGTCCAAACCCCAGCCTTGTTCTAGGCCTAGATCTAACATCGACCAGTTTTAGAAAGCATCATTAATTAATAGCCCAAAATGACAAATGGCCACTGGGTCCAGAATCGAACCTTTACAAGACTTACAATGATACACTGATACACTTACCTGGTAAAATTTTTGCCAAGATGGCGTCTACTTACAGAATCCCAGTATTCATCGAATTCAGAAGAAGTTGCGAATTCAAATTAATTCGCATTATTGGGGATGCGGCAAAACTTCGTTAAAATCCTAGACTCTACCGTTATTATCAATGTGGAAATTTCAATATTGCGAAGATTATTCAATCTAGGTGTAATTGTTTGAATTGATAGGCGTTAACTTAATACAATACGTTAACTAATACAGTCATTAGGCCTAGTACATTCGCGGCGGCATGGGAGCGATCGCTCCCACGTGGAACCCTAATGCCATCCTGATAGGTGCGATCGCTCCCAAGCTGCACTGCTTTACAATGTGATTTATTTTTAAGCCAGGATCTGAGCTAGAAATCTGATAGGCCTACTTTTCACAGCACTGCTCAATAGTATAATGTATTCGGGACCACCTGGGCTTTCAATGGGCAGAACTGCTGCTACGGCGGGGTGACGAAATTATTACTTCTAGGATGGTGACGAGGTTCGAGCAAAAACCTCGCCGCCGCGAACGTGTTAAGAAAAATGTAGGATATCATAATAATAATTCAACCTAACACTGTAACCGTAAACTGTCACTTTGACAGCAATTTTTATAACAACAAAATCAATGATGTTTGGAAACATTTAAAACACACATTACCTCAATACAATAACAAAAAAAATAGGTACTTTTCTGATTTGTATTTGGCAGCATTTGTGTGATGCCATTTTAGGTCTAACGAAGTCTGCTTCTTCTCACAATTAAGAGATACCTATACCTAAACTTACACAGTAAACTTGGGTAGTTTGTGTTGTTCTTTAATAATTTTACAGGTTACATTAGCTAAAACTGTACTTGCTTATTGTTGTTTTCAGTTACTTGTTTTCAATGACTACCTATTTGTTTTATTGTCAAAAGGTATGCCTATATTTAATTATATTGAAACAACACTAAGTCAGGGGATAAAATTGTTATCAATCATATGGTAGTGTAATTGTATTATCGATAGAATAGCATTATTGTTGCAATATCAAAATTTCCACATCGATAATAGCAGTGGAGTAGGATAAACTAAGTTTCGCCGTGGACGCGCCCCGAACGTCTGGTAGCCTACTTGAATGAAATTTAGGAAGTAGGAAATGTCCAAGTTACTTTAACTTATTACAGTTAAAGCAAATTAATTTGTTTCTTAATGAAGGACTAGGCCTACAACTTAAATTTATTAAAATTTAACTGGGCCTAACCCGCCTAACTGAAGGTGTACAGATTTTATCACTAAGTTACTGGATAGATTTTATCTGCAATAGGCCTAAATAAATTTAGCCTAACAATTTAGTTAGGTTTGACCCTAAACAAGTTTTATAGCCTAGGCCTATAAGAAGTACAAGTTAAACTAGGCCTATAAAGTTTAAACAAGTACAGTATAAACTATTAGTTACTAACTCTCATCAAAACTACCCTAGCCTAATAAAAGACTGCTGAAAGCTGCTAGTTTCATAGGAATATTGAAATCAAACAACTTACATCTCTGGGGATGTTCAGGAAAGTGTAGTAATCTTCTTCAATTACATTATCATCATCCATATCATCATCCATTGAATAGTTGTTAACAAACAACGAAACAACTAAGATTGTAACCTCAAATTACCATTACCTCATTCATCGACAGAAAATAAAACCAAAACCCCTCCCCACCAAACCAAGTTGAAGTTCATCACGTTTTGTGATTGCGGTTGCATCAGAAATCAGAAATTGCTGCCGGTTGAAAGGGGGCTTAAAAAAAACTCCAAACTTTATTTTGATCTGCAAATAATATAATAAAACATTAATGCGTTCGAAATTAAAGATAAAAAAGTAGAGTTTGAACTGATTTGAATTACACTAAGAAGAGAAGCAGTTTAATTATTTCCTGCAAATATTTATTAAATTTATCGTTATTTTGTAGGTTAACTTATCGTAAACAATTTGTAAACAACATGATCTTGGCAGTCTGCATCTCCAGCTGACATCTACTACTGTAGTTAGACTGCTGATTGCTGAACATATAGGGGCAAGTAAACAAACTGCAGATCCATACAAAAATTGATGTATAAAAAATTATGCACTGTAAACCCATCCCTACCCTAAAAAAAAAAAGATGAAGTATTAATTAAAAACATATATATATTATGTGTTAAAATGGGAAAAAATAAGAAGTAATAATAATAAATAAATAAATGAATAAAATAATAACATTACTATTATATGTACAAAAAAAAAGAAAAAAGAAAAAAAGAAAAGGAAAAAAGAGAAAAAAAAGATAAAAAAGAGAAAAAAAATGGGGTAGGTTGGAGAAAAAAATCACAGAAACCATGTAATTTATTAGTAGTCTCTAGCAAGTAGCCATTAGCCATTAATTATTTTTTTTTGTACTATGTGATGTATTGGGTTCTTCCCGTTGAAATAAATAAATAAATAAATAATAAATAAATATGGTTTGTTATGTCATTGATTATGGATACTAAATATCCTGCAACACTCTCCCCATTCAAGCCCATATATTTCGGATCACCATCTTTTGTCGGTGTCCTTTAATACCGATAAAATGTCTAATTATAGCCAACAAAGTCGTACCGGTAAGAAGAAAATTCACTGCAGCCACTCATGAAATGTTCCATATCTTCTTTAAATTGATTTAAGGATGCCTGTCGGCTATTTGAATTAATTTTCGGTTGATTACCTATTTGATGATTTCTATTCAACTTTTATGCACGTTTTTAATGTGAGCTTTCCGACTTCTACTTTAAAGATTAAGAATGAACTTAACCCCGCTTGGATAAATGACGAGATTGTTTGCTCTCATGAAGCCTTGTAGGAATTATATTGGAGAGCAAGATCTGCTTGGGCTACGGATGAAGTTAAGGTGGCCTATCAACGTGCTAAAGATTCTCACTCTCGTCTTGTTGTGGAGTCAAAAAGGTCTCTTTTGGAGATAAAATCAGTGGTGTGTAGTGGTGCGGGAACGCATGGGAACGGCATTCCTACACTGGTTTTCAAGAACCCTGGAAAATCCCAGTGCCCCGTTCAGGGAAAATACGGTAAAATAGCTAATATATTTCTAAATACAAATATTAATTAAACAGTATACAAATACTACAAAATATTTTTATACCAATAATAAAATGCAATACTTTTGTAAACACCATTTTACTCTGTATCTGTTTTCAAAGATAAGCTTACTCTCGCTTTAACTTCTTTGTATTGTGCATAGAGTACGGTATACGGTGGCGGGCATCACTCTCCCTTCCCTGCCCGTTCCTCCACAACCCTTCCACATCTTCGTCTCATATACTGGCGAGCACGGTATCGGTATCCGCTCTCTCCCTCCCACCCGTCAGGCGTGAAAATCTCTAAACCTAGTGTAACCTACTCGATCCTTAAGTAATATATTTGCCAATAACCCATCCCAATGTATCCTAAATCTTAAGAGTGATTAACTTATTACATAATAGCCTAATTATGTAATTTGAACATATATGTTGTAACCTAATACCGAATGTTGTATGTTTAATTCCAAAAACTGTCAAATACAGTAAATTCAGCCACCACAATAAATAACCAAAAAGAAAGGAAAAACCAAGGAATCTAAAATAAATTTAGATTCCTTAGGAAAAACAAAATCCAGTGGAGACATGTCAATGCTAATCTAAGCAGGTTCAGCCGGTCCAGCTTGTTCAAGAAAAAAGAGAGAAAAAACCAATTGATTTGATGGTCTGCGAACAGGCTATTGAGTTTGGTTACCACACAAATGTCAGATAGGTGTGGTAAAATGGCAAAAATAATATATGGGAAATTGTTATCAAGTAAACTGCGGGAATCGTGGGTAAAATGGTGCCAATAAACAGGGGACACTTTTCCCTATCTGTTGAGCACTACCATATACTCACTCACTACCCTCATAAGTTACTATACTCATTTTACCCACTCACTCACAATTTGTAAACAACATGATCTTGGCAGTCTGCATTACACATAACACTATCTGGCAATGATCCAACATATCATTGCCAGATATTCAATGGCAAATAATGGTGAAACCATTTATTACTAATAATTTAAATTAAATTATTGGTAATAATGCACTGATCATAGAATTCATTTATTTATTTATTTATTTATTTATTTATTAACCAACGGTCAGCGCCATTTACATCAATGTGTACATTATAATAACAACATAACATGAATTATAAATAGAAATACAAAACTAAAGTGATATCCAAGATGCTCAACACTAAAAAAAAAAACACAGAATCAAGAGAATATTCGTGGAAGACATGCAAAAACATAAGTGAGTAAATATTCTACAGTTAAGCAATGCGAAAGAGCAATAATAAATATGAAAAATACAATAAATTACGTGCAAGCTATTTACAATATTGTATGAACCAATAAATTAATTACATGCCAATCTAAGATAGAAACGTGCAAAGACATAAATAGTGAATTACTACAAGAAATACAATTGCAAAGATGTTTCACTAAATAATAGAAACAATAAAAGGGCGAGCAATTTAACTACTAAACAACAAGAAAATATTACGAGCTAACAATAAACATTACAACAGTTCAGAGACAAAATTATTCTTCTGAAGGCATGCGGTGACGTACCAAGAAAATCAACCAGCGGGGAAACGGCATTACCAAATCTCAGCAAACGAGGGATGATACTGTGGTAGCTGTATGCAGTGTAGTGGAGTGGCTTTCCGAACAGTTCCTGGGATCTGGTATTTCTAGGAACACGAATGTCTATCATTCTCAACAGTTCAGCACAGTCTGTTGGGCCATTCAGGAGCTTGAAGAGAAACATCAGGTCCAAATACATCCTTCTAGACTCCAGCAGAGGTAACTCGAGGGACATTCTTAGATCCAGTACAGGCACATCCAAATAGTTGTAACCCATTCGAACTCCCACAGCCTTCAAGAATCGGTGCTGGATCCTTTCCAGGAGCTCGATGTCATTTTTGTGATAGGGAGACCATATTAGTGAAGCATATTCCAAATGAGGTCTCACCAAAGAAACAAAGAGATGCCTCAAAGAGTCAACCGATAGCCCATCCCGGGATGCTCTCATAACGAAACCTAGAGACTTGCTGGCCTTCTTTGAAACATGTAGCACATGTTCTCCAGGGTCGAGGTTCGGTATCATAACAACTCCAAGGTCCTTAGCCCTTTCCAGTCTCCTGACAATATTACTGTGAATAATGTAGTCCGCAATAATTGGAGAGCGGGATCTAGTGTAGGAGACGACAAAACATTTAGACGGGTTCAGGTCCATATCATTTCGAACACACCAATTGACAATTTCATCCAAATTCCTCTGCAAACTTGAGGTGTCTTCAAAACAGGTGATCTCCGAAAAGATTTTGGCATCATCGGCAAATAGCAAAAACCGGGACGAGAGCTTCAGTCCAATGTCGTTGACAAACAGGCTAAACAATGCCGGTCCCAGCAGGGAACCTTGAGGCACTCCCGACAAAGCAGGTATTGGATCAGATATTGCTCCACCGAACCTAACAAAAAGATGTCTATCAGCAAGGTAACTCCCAAACCATTGCAGCAGGCAACCCTGGATGCCAAAGGCTTCAAGCTTCTTGATGAGGTGGATGTGACTGATGCAGTCAAAAGCCTTGGCGAAATCCAGGTAGATCGCATCAATTTGATTATTTCTACCAAAAGCTTGCATGATGTTGCAGTGAAACACTGCCAGATTAGTTGAAGTTGACCTTCCCGGGAAAAATCCATGCTGTTCAGGTGAAATGATAGTCTTGAAGTTGAAAGATAAAGAGTCCAGAACAATACTCTCAAAAACCTTCGCCAAGCATGACTGAATGACAACAGGTCTGTAGTTGCGAGCATCGCATACATCCCCTGACTTGTGGATTGGAGTAATATAGCCATTCTTGAGGTTTCTTGGGAAAATGCCTCGCTCCATCAAGAGATTAAAGAAGATAGTTAAATGAGGGGCTAAAGGGCTGGCACAATATTTTATGACCTTTGGTGGAATTGAGTCAGGGCCTGGACCCTTATTATGATTAAGAGACTCCAGCTTCTTCTCCATCTCAACACAGCTCACAAAACAAGAAGACAAGTTCACATTATAATGGAAGTCATAGTGACTTGGAAGGTTTCTTGGGAGGCGATACACAGAGGAAAAGAAACGGGCAAAGAGATCGCACATTTCAGAAGGATTGCTTGAGGTAACACCATCCAGACTCATTTTAGAAGGTGCATTTGAATTTAGCCTTTGGCTATTGACATGAGCCCAAAATACTTTAATATTTTCCTGCAATCCCATGTTGAGACTGTCAATGTAGGACGAGTGACACCGCTTTGCAAGTACGTTACATTCCCTTCTTAGACCACAGAACCTCAAGTAATCCTCTACTCTCTTTGTTTTCTTGAATTTTTTGTGTGCAATTTTTTTCTTAATTACAAGGTCCTTTAATTCCTTGCTAAACCACCGAGGAAAAACACTGACGCCAATGAACTTCAAGAATTTGGCAATTTCCAAATTCCAGTAACAATTTAACATAATTATCACATACAATGTGATAATTTACATTATATCATTGACTATTGGACGATGTCAATGATTATATCACCTCTATTAACACTCATAACAGAGGAATGTATTAAATGTGAGATTTGCGTTTTTCTTTACAGTTAATTGCACTTAACTTGTCAACCTCATTGTTGCAAAGTAAGGCAAAAAGAGTTTTGCCAATCTCTTAAAAAAAATAGGACATCAATCTCCGACTTGACTTGAAAGGACGGACAGGGCAGACTTAATTTTGAGTTTTTAATCATGAGAGATAAGTTTTATTGGTTACCTGGTTTTGCCCACTCAGATAGGGTCGGATCCAGTTTAAAGCAGTATACGTTTGACAGGGGCCTACTACGGTTTAATTATACCATAATTATACGTATGGCCTACCATTTAATTATAAGTGTTTAGACCATAAGAAGTTCAAATCATCCTTAAAAGCTTTATTGTTAGATTTAAGTGTTTATGACATTGATGAATTTATAAAAAACTTAAATCTGTTAATTAGTTTTGTATAGATAGAACTTCATTGTTTTTATGTTTGTAAATTGTTGATTTGTCTTTGATACCAAGGAAGCTGAGGTTTTCTTTTTTCTATCAGCAGTTCTGGGTCGATGTACCAGAAGAAGCCCTACTACTTTACTTTCCTACAGTAATAAAAAAAGACTCTTAAAGATTATCCCATACTAACAATGTTTCGTACATTATTACATCTTTTAACAATTAGTGTTGATTACATTTTTGTTGTATTTTATGCTATATAACAGTGATCAATGCTTCGGTAAATATAAAACCTTGGTTTTGCTTGATGTCTTGACGACAGTAGCTTTGCTATTTGATGCATTGACTTAATTCAAGACCAAATTCAAGGAAAAGGGGAATAAATAAACAAATTATTCTTAGTTTATTTATTATCGTCATCGTTGAAAACTGAGCTTGTTTAACGTAAGTAGTTGATCATTTAAAATATTGCTTTTCTTACTCAACTTGAATCTTTTAAAGAAAGGGGTTTTTAAATTTATTATTTTTATGAGACATAATTTGCCCTAGACTGGTTTGGTTACATATCCTACAATTAAATTCTTATTCAACTTTGGTCTTAGTCTAGGCTAAGCCTTTACATCATGGTCTAATCAAAGAAATTATTAAATAGTTAAACTTATGAATGATATTTTTGTCAGAGGTCAGCCCCTCAAAAATCCAAGAAAGTTTGAGGTTACCTGGCTAACCTGGACAATAGCATGTGAGTCAAGGTTAAGATAACTGTACAGAAGCCCTGAAGGGCCAAAGAGAAAGCATACACATTTTACACCGCCGTGTTTGAAACACGGCGAGCCGTGTTTAACCCTCCGAGCGTTCAATATAGCACCCCTGGAGCGTTACGCATTTTTTGGAGGTTTTGCATACTTTCAAATAAAAATTAATAAAAAATATATTTTATGACCTAGCACTATAAATGTATATAGCCTATTGTATGAAAGTAGATAAAATGGACTATCTAAAAATACAAAAATTATTACCCTTACTTATTGTTACCAAAATTAGGCTATCGGTTAAAAATTAAAAAAATACAAAAAAAAATTTTATGTAACTTTGCGCTCCCCTAAAATAATTTTAGAAACACATGATCAAAATTCCAAGATATACATTTTGTTTAGAATTTTATGCTGTTCAAGAAAATATATAATTTATATAGGCTAGAAGCATTTGAAAAAAATGTATGTTGAATAAAACCAAATATGTCCTATGGTACTTACCCTAATCCTATAAGAACACATGTAAAATCAATCTATGAATATTACACTAATTCCTACTCATAATAATGGTTATAAACTCGATAATACATATTAATTTATTCCAATAATGTAAATTAACAGTATTAGTAACACTTTTAATCATTTATAACCTTAAAACAATTGGTAAAATACGTATTTCATTGTTTACAAAGTTAGCAGATGGTAACAGTTTTTTCCCAGATGTTTCATTGCATATTACAAACAACCAATCACGTTCAGCCATTTGAAATGGGTGTGTTCACGTAGCTTGGAATCTCGTGAAAACAGTGGTCGCGTTCACGAGTGCATTTCTGTCATTGACTATAAAGTTACACCTCATTTTCTAATTATCGAAATATCAATGCAAACGCTCGGAGGCCGAAAAGCTGGGCCGAAAAATCGACGAATAACGCTCGGAGGGTTAAAAGACAGCGAGCCGTGTTCCAAAGACGGCGAGCCGTGTTTCAAAGACGGCGAGCCGTGTTTATAAGACGGTGAGCCGTCTTTAAAAGTCGGCGAGCCGTGTTTGAAAGTCGGCGAGCCGACTAGCGTGTGCCGAAGCAACCTCCACAATGTGGTATGTAACGAATCGTCGGCGATGTGGCGTAGTGAGGGTACCGAGCGACGACGACAACGCCCGAACTCACACGAATAATAATAACGATATAAACAATCGAATAGTCGCTACCTAAACGAGTCAGCGGTTTGTGACCGAATATTACAATTAAAATGTGGTACGAATGACTTTATTAATTTAATGATAAGAGTTTGTTCCTGCCTTATTGGTGATTTTCCTTGAATAAATTAAATTAAATTTAGTAATTATAGTAATTAGTAATTAAATTTAGCATTGTTTCATATTTTTTTGGGTTTCAATAGCAAGTTTGAGATTGTTTAACTCTTGAAACCATTAAGTTACTCTGATCTCGGCGAAACTTCGTTATCCCTCTCCACCGTTATTATCGATGTGGAAATTTCGATATTGTGATTGAAATTGAGCGATGAAAACAATCAAATCAAACGATACTGAGAAAAGATATGTATCATAGTAATAATCTAACCTAACAGTGTAACCGTAAACCTCCAGCACTTTAATTGACAGCGATGTTTATAACAACAAAATCAATGGTGTTTGGAAACATTTAAAATGCATATTCCCTCAATTCAATAGCAAAAAAAAAAAAAAAAACTTTTTGATTTGTATTTGGCAGCATTTGTGTGACGCCATTTTAGATCTAACGAAGTCTGATTCTTCTCACAATTTGAATTTATATACAGCTACACAACAAACTTGGTTACTGTAGTTTATTTTGTGTTGTTCTTTGTTACAGGTTACATTACGGTAGCTACAATTTTTACTTTTTCTGTTGTTGTTATTTTCAGTTACTTGTTTGTATATACACAGTATTTTTGTTTTATTGTCAAAGGGTTTATTTCATTATATTAGAACGAGAAACTAAATCAAGAGATAAAATCGTAAACGTATCGTGTAATTGTATCATCGATATAATAGGTAGCAATATTATCGCAATATCGAAATTTCCACATCGATAATAACGGTGGAGACGGATAACGAAGTTTCGCCCTGATCTCATGTTGATTGCTATTACTTTTAACACAAACACTATTGTATATATTAAATTTTATAGGCCTTTATATATTTATTTTTAATCAATGCCAGTGGCATTTTGTCAAGAGTGTACCACTAACGCTTTTAGGGCAAGCGGTATAAACCCCTCAAAGTCTACTTTTTATATTAGTATTTTACTGTGGATAAATAAATAAATATATATATATATACACAAATATACATGGATGTACAAACCTGCTAATATAGAAAAGATTATTACAGTATTAAATCAAAATCGGAAATTGCTGATAAGAAGTCCCTGTTGGCTTTCCACCTTAGATGTTCAGAGCATTAAATTTAAAATGTTTCAACAAAATCTGGAAAGTTGGGTTGATTGCCAGCTGATTTCACATGGACCTTTTAGCATTTTAGAGGTTGACTATACTCTATCGTCATTTTGATAAAGAGTATTACATTTTTAGTTCAGAATATTTGGTACGATTTTAGTTTATCACATGAGAAAATTGACTATGATCATTATTAACTCTTATGAAGTCCTAGAGGAAAAAATTAATTGATCAATTAATTCAGTTGAGCCGTGACGTATTACCCACCATGCGTTATGTCACGTCTCATAATTTGTTATAATGTTTGTGTTTTTACTCCTCTGGTGGCATCATCAAATAGCCGTGTTCTCGAATATTCTCTGTATTTTTCTTCTTTTTCTCCTGCTGTGAATTGCCGGACTTTCTGATTGACATAGGTCGAGCGGCTTACGACGCCTCAAGTAGTGTTTCTGTGTTGGTTAATTTACAAGTTTGTTTCTGACCACCTTCCTTCGTACAACTCCTAGACTTAATCTTCTTTGATGACGTAAACAAGTTTTCCGCCGCCACCTTTTTGGGGTCCAGCTGAGACTTTGGTCCCACCCAGTTCTCCCGCAGGATTGATACTGTCCGGTCCAGCCACGCCACACCTGCCGTGGACATCCATGACCGTCATCGTCAGCCTGATGGAGCCTGTCATCTTGTGACCAGTGCTGGGATGCCATAGACTGTTTCCTGTGATACTCCCACTCCAACAGAAATTTTAACTGTGATATTTAATTGTAATTTCCGTATCTTATTATTGTGACTGTATTTATATGTAGTCAAGTGTTGGCTCGTTGTTAGCTGACTCTCCAATTAGGAGCCCGCCCTGCGCCACAGGTCTCCGGGTAGGGAATTAAAATGTTTTTTTATTCTGCAAAATTTTGGCACTCCAAATCCTATTGGTGTTTTGTGTAAATTTGTGTAAGTGTAATTGTTAAATTATTAATTGTTATTATTTACAAAATTTGATTATTTAAAAGTTAAAAGTGATATTTTTTAAATTAGGGGGTTCATCTATCAATTTTGAATTTTGGATCCAGAATTTCAGTTGGCTAACCTAGGGACTTTGTCCTCTTGTTATAATTTTTTATATAGACCGATGTGGACCTTTGAAAGTTAAATGTCGATTTTTTGATTTTTTTCTTGTTGTTGAACATTGTTGTTGCTGTCGGCATTGCATTAAATTCTGCAATTAGGGTCAATCCATATCAAGTGGTCCAGAGGTGGTTGCTTCAACATTTTATTTATTTTTTATATTTATATCATTGAAAGTACAATACATTGGAAGTTAAAAAATGCAATCAGTTTATTTTAAATATTTTTATTTAACCATTGGCGGCCATTTTTTTGTTGAAGAAACGCCAATTTTCAGCTATTTTAGAGCTCAGCGTAAAATTAAATATCTCATTTTCTATTAATCATAGAACATTCAAATAAAAACCAATCTCTTCAGAAAGATCTGAACTTTAATAAAAGTCCATAAACATACAATAAAAAACAACTTTTAAAGTCCATATCATTTTTCAAATTTCAAAGTTAAAATTTAACGAAAATGGATTTTTGAACATTTTTTTATACAAGAAGGCAAACACTTTTGAGCTCATTAATTTTTTAATTGATAGATATTGTTATGTGCTTTTTAAAATAACAAAGTTACAAGCTGAAGACTTTCATGATTTTTTAAATAAAAAGTTTTAAAAATCGAAAATTTTCAAAATTTTACGAGTTTGGAGCTCAAAATCTCTGTTGGGCATGAAAATAAAAATTTGGAATTTGGCACAGATTTAGTACTTAGTGAGAGGATTGACCTGTAAAAATTTCATTTTGTGGACTCAACTACTTTAGAAAATATGACTGATCAAAAAGTACTAAAACTAGCATGAAATCGGCAATTTCTCGCCATATGTAGTATTCTTTCCAGTTAGTTTTTTGTCCTTACATTGTAAAAACAAATGTACTACCACTGGCTATCACAGCCCTGGACATAATCTTACCTTTAATTTTATGATTGTTGAGCATTTAAAAGTTGTGAAATCTCATCACGCAATGCTCATGTACCTAGTTGCTGTATGGTTACAACGAATGTAAACCATTGTACAAGTACAAGTTGTGTGAACTTCCTTAGTACATTACCTAAAGGGACTCATGCTTCATCTATCTTGCTTAATTTGATTGAAATTCTTGGCCCAGATGGTTAAAAAAAATAAAAAAGTCATTTTGCTCTTTGATTTATTGATTTTTATTCCGATCCACCATTGTCTGTCATAACATAGGCGGAAAAACCAATTACCTATTACCAAAACCAATTAGCAATGTACTCTTCCTCTAAATGATTTTTTCATTTTAATTTACTTCTTCAGTGTCTACATACAAGTACTGTGTGACATTTATGCTTTTTGAAGAAAATTGAAACATATTTTTAGCATTTAAAATTTGGTTGTTAGTTTCGATTGTTGAATCCCTGAGACCCGGTCCATTTGTCGATTTGTGCTTGTAGCCTACCTACAAACAAAATTCACTGTTAAGAGTCATCTTCACCCCTGGGCCAGTAGCCCATCGTTGCACAGTCGGCAATGTTAATCATACTTCTTTTATGTTAAAACATGGTCTTGTATTCCCCTGTTTCGGACACCGTTTTTCAACCGATTTTCTTGAAATTTGGTAAGTGTTTAGTTGAATAGTTATATTAGGTTACTCATACCTCAAAATTTAAAAATTTAACAAATATTACTCCCTGTGACGTCGCAAAGTAACTCGATTTTCCTAGGTTAATATTTCAAAGTTTAGTAAAATTTTCAAAATTTCGAAGTATGAGAAACCTAATATAAGTATTCAACTAAACACTTAGCAACTTTCAAGAAGATCGGTTGAAAAACGGCGTCCGAAACAGGGGAATACAAAACCATGTTTTAGCATAAAAGCCGTATGGTTAACATTGACGATTGCGCAACAATGGGCTACTGGCCCAGGGGTGAAGATGACTCTTAAAGAAAATTGAAATCTTAAAAAAATTACATTTATGATAAACATTCAAAAAAATTTGAGGAAGAGTAGGCTACATCGTCGCCTGTGTTATAAACACACTATGGTGGATTGGAAAAATTAAATAGATAAACAAAGATCAAACTTACTTTAAATTCATTTTTTAACATCTGGGCAAGAAATTCATTCAAATTAAGCAAGAGAGATGAAGAATGGGTCCCTTCAGCTATGTACTGAGGAAGCTCACGCAACTTGAACTAACCGTACAGCAACAGGGCGCAACTAGGTACACGAGCATTGCGTGTTGAGATTTCACAGCTTTTAAATGCTCAACAATCATAAAATTAAAGGTAAGATTATGTCCAGGGCTGAGATAGAGATAGCCAGTGGTAGTACATTTATTTTTACAATGTAAGGACAAAAAACTAACTGAAAAGAATACTACATATGACGCAAAATTGCCGATTTCATGCTAGTTTTAGTACTTTTTGATCAGTCATATTTTCTTAAGTAATTGAGTCCACAAAATGAAAATTTTACAGGTCAATCCTCTCACTAATTACTAAATCTGTGCCAAATTCCAAATTTTTATTTTCATGCCCAACAGAAATTTTGAAAATTTTCGATTTTTAAAACTTTTTATTTAAAAAATTATGAAAATCCACAGCTTGTAACTTTGTTATTTTAAAGCACATAACAATACCTATCGCTTAAAAGTGTTTGCCTTCTTGTATAAAAAAAATGTTCAAAAATCCATTTTCGTTAAATTTTAACTTTGAAATTTGAAGAATGATATGGACTTTAAAAGTTGTTTTTTACTGTATGTTTATGGACTTTTATTAAAGTTCAGATCTTTCTGAAGAGATTGGTTTTTATTTGAATGTTCTATGATTAATAGAAAATGAGATATTTAATTTTACGCCGAGCTCTAAAATAGCTGAAAATTGGCGTTTCATCAACAAAAAAATGGCCGCCAGTGGTTAAATAAAAATATTAAAAATAAACTGATTGCATTTTAGCGAATTTCCCATAGGGAATAAGCTATTACCGTAGGTCTCATGGTAAGACTTAAGCCCGGGACCATGTTACTTTTTCGTTTTTAGGTGCCCAGAGACCAAAAATAATAGTCATTAAAAATTGTATATATATATATATATATAAATATGTATATATATATATGTATATATGTATGTGTCCCTTGACACGATAACTCTTGTAAAAATGGTCCGATCGAGACCAAATTTGGTAGAGATGTGTAATCCTATGTTTATTCGGATGAGTTCGAAAACCAGACATATCGACCTACCGGAAGGGGTAGTTTTGGGGGGTTTTGTACCCCAAAAATGGGTTTTTTGCATTTTTCATATGTAAATTTAAAAAATTTTAAATTTTTATTTTGATTATTGGATTTAGCTAAAAAAAACACACAATTTAGTATTTTGAAGCTTTGCTCTATCTCCATTGGTTACCGAGATATTACAAAGTCTAAAGACAGTACATTGTATTTTGGGGCTCCAATGTTAATCTTATGGAGAATTGGGATGTGTTAATATTTCACTTATTAACCAATATTTTTCAATGAAACTTGGAATTCCGCTTCATTTGGTTGAGATTCATCCATTTATGGTGAAAAATCTTGGTTTTTGTGCTTATCATGGCAGCAAACCTGCATACTCTTTTCCCATGTTAATCATATGGAGAATAGGCAAACTTCTTTAGCAATAGACAGATATTGATAAAACTTAGTAAATGGCTTCTTATGGTCGAAATAAATTTTTTTTAATGTCAAAAACCTTCTTTTAGTGTTCCCCATGGCAGCATACCTGCATACTCTCCCTATATTTATCTTAAGGAGAATAGACATTTTATTTCCCTATTTATGAGCATGTGGTTTTATTTGGTTTACAGTTTTATGTAGTCAAAATTAATATTACTAATTTGGAAATTCACTGAGTACGCAGGTCTGCTATGACGGGGGTATTTTAACTTCCAATGCATTTTACTTTCAATGATATAAATATAAAAAATAAATAAAATGTTGAAGAACCAAATTATTTTTTTCTGGACCACTTGATATGGATTGACCCAGTAACTTTCTGGTTAGACAATTTTATTTTATTTTTTGTGAAGTGTTTTGGTGATCCCCTCCCGTGGAGCGCTTTGGGCAAGGCGCGGTTCACGATTTAGAAAGAAAAGGAAACTGTTCATGAATGTAGTTTTAACATTGTGTTTGCAGGAATGATGTTGCGGTGGGTGGTGATGGTGGTGGCGGTGGCCGCCTTGTGCGCCATTCTGCTCAGTCAGACGGTCGAGAGCTGTAATGAAGCGGTCTGTGCCAGCGTTGTCAGCAAGTGCATGATCACGCAGTCCTGCAAGTGCGACCTTAAAAACTGTTCTTGCTGCAAGGAGTGTTCTAATTGCCTCAGTTATCTATACACGGAATGCTGTTCATGTGTAGGTAAGTTCTATATTTGATAATCATCTATTACCTGTAATAGATGATTATCAATTAGAGGAGGTTGATTGTGTAAAATTCTTGGGAATACATCTTGATAGAGGGTTAACTTGGCTTTATCACATAGACTATATCCTCTAAAGTGGCATCCAGTATTTACGTTCTCAGACATCTGGCTAAATATTTTGATGACAAAATTCTATTAATGGCTTACTATATACTCACTTGTCTTATGAAATTGTAATATGGGGCAATTGTGCTGAAATACATTTAAAAAGGTTATTCACTCTTAAGAAAAAGCTTTACAGATCTATTCAAATTAAAACAAAATCAATCCTGTAAAGACATTTTCAAAGGCATGCAACTACTCACACTTCCCTGCATTTATATTTTAGAAAGAGTTCTTTTTTCCCTATATAAATGCAAAAGAGGAAGTGAAATCCACAATTATAATACCGAACCAGATTCAATCATTTATTTAGGCCTGAACATCATAGACTTAACATTCATCAAAATTTACCATCTCATGCCGGTGCTAAATTTTTTTATCTTCTATCGGAAAACAAACAAAAAATTTAAGCCCTTTCAAGAACAAATTTATATCTTTTCTGATTTATCAATCATTTTACAGTGTTAGTGAATTTATGGACCACGTTCAAAATTCCACCCAATCAAATGTAAATCATCTATAAAAAAAATTAACCGCATTAAAAGTTAGACTAGATTTGTACTGTTTATTTTTAATTGTTTTTATATACTTCTACTATTTTATAATTTATGTTTAGACAAAATTTTTAGGTTTTATATACATTGCTACCAACAAAGAACGTGTTGTATTGGCAATAAATTGAATTGAATTCAAATTTGAGCACTATAACCACTCAGCTACCCAGTTCTGAGTTTTATTGATTTTTACCATCTGAATTTTACTCGCCGATGATTTTATTTAAGGATTGGCCTTAACATTTTTTGTATGATCAATTATTGTCGACAAACCTGTGTTTATTAATTGTCAGTGATAACAACGATGATGATCTGAAATGTTTCAGACATGTGCCCCAAGCCCAACTACTCGTCGCTCCGCCTGAGCACGGCCAGTCAGGTGGCTGATTTGCCGGAAGCGATCCCCAATCTGTTCCAAGTGCTGACGGCTGAGCGCGACCCTGACGAGCGATGGCTCACGTTCACCTTCCCCGTCGACTTTGACATCTCCATGTTCAAACCACAGTTGGAGAAAGAGTACAAGTACAGAACCCGTAAGTCATTTTCAAGTTTTATCACCTCTCAAAACCGAATTAATAAATATTAACAGAGACAATAGAGTGAATAACAGACAGTTTTCATAGACCCACAATCCATGTTTGGTTTTATTTCTGCAATTACAACAATAATTCATGTAATTATAAAGTCTATTTCATACTGTGGAGGAATGGGTGAAATTCCGAGAAAAAATACAAAAGCCATATTTCTATGTGCTGTTTTTCAACAAATCATAGATGTTCCTAGTGCTACCCAAAAATTAAGTTTAAAGGTGAGAAAAGTATGTCCCCGTAAGCGGTAGGCTACATATTGGATGTACCGGAGGAGCTGAGTTGTTCATAGCAACATTGCACAACAATGCACAGAACGTCAATCCCTTCCGGTGCGGAGTCGCCGTGACGTACACCCCCCTCCCCCCCCCCCCCCCCCCCGCCACGCTGTGAATGTGTTAATAATCTGTATTTCTTTAAAAGTTTGATTTATAGGCCAATAAAAATTTACTTTTACATTGATTGAACAATAGACAATTTGTCTTTATACATTATTCATTGGGAACAGTAAATTAATGTGTCACAAAAACTAATACAAAAGATAAGAAAGTCTGAAACTTTAAAAATTATGTCTCCAGTTTCTCTGTTTATGAAGTTAGAATTTTGTGATTTTGTAATATTTTTAAAGTGGAGATCATATTCTTTCTTTTTCATAGCTGCATTTGCTTTGTTTTTCCTTGATCATTCCAAATATACATTTCATGTGCGCTTAGAAGATTATCTTGTTATATTGTAGTGGTTTGGTCAATGGGCGGAGTTTTCATCTTCCTTTTATACAGTATACTTTTCTCTATATAACTTTTTCAACTATAAATTTTGTACTAAATAATTATTACAGAACCCAAAAATGTTTTGTTAAATAACTATATTTTAAGTGATACAGTCGCTAGATGCAATTTACTAATCATGTAACCACCTCATAAATTTGAGTTACTATGAGAGATCACTGATAGACTGAATCTCCTAAAAATGTAACTGTACTATTAATAGTTACTAGTGATTGAAAACACTGGTTGTATGTCAGAGAGCGTGGAGCAGGAGGTGGCCCCTATCAAGGACGTGTTGACGCTCAACTGCTCCGTCGCGTACCTCTCGCAGTGCATGAGCCTCAACAAGTGCCATGTGTCGTGCCAGTCGATGGGGGCCGCCAGCTTCCGGTGGTTCCACGACGGATGTTGTGAGTGCGTCGGTGACCGCTGCATCAAGTACGGTATCAACGAGAGCAGGTGAGGCTTGTGCAAAAATATATTACAGTTTCAGGCCTAGAGGTAAACTGTTTCACTAGGGTTTACCTGATGTGGTCTATCTAGACCAGAAGAAAATCTAATTTAATTCAACATAAGCGCCTTGGATTAAGCTTTTTAAAGAAAGATCAGCAGTTTTATTTTAGAGTTTAGTTCTATTTACACTCATCCAGGTGCTCCATACTGCAGAATTATATTTTATTTTTGTCAGAATTTTGTGGCTGGCTGAATAAGCCTTTCGTTTGACATTCGCTATTTCAAAAATGAAATTTCAGGCCTAGCCTTGTACAGGTATAATTTTATTCCAAATAAAACTTTTTAGTTGAAAAATGATTAAGTCCATTTTTTAATTAAACCAAGTGGATGATAAAACTTACATATTTATATTTAATTGTTAGGTCATTGACATCTTGTTGAATCACAGTAGTGCATATTACTTTTGACAGCTGAAATTACGACACTTAAAGTAGTAAAATGTGCATTCCTGCAGTGATGGTGGTGATGATTGGGTTTCTCCTGTATTACTTTTTAAAATACATTGTTTAGCCCCTTAACTGTGTATTTAAGACTAATAATAGGTTACATACCTTATCTTACAGTTCCCAAGTCATGGCATCCACCGGTAGAATAACTAGAGCACTGGTGGATGTGATTACTTATGAACTGTAAGACAGGTATGTAACCTCTTATTAGTCTCTATTACATATTCATATTCCTTAGGAGGGAATTTGCTAAAAATACAATCGATTATATTTTAAACAACTGTTTGTGTGGCTAGACGATTTCTAGTGAGTTATCCTGATTTCCTCAGGTGTGCAAGATGTCCTCAAACAAAAGTTTTAACAGAAGAAGAGGCAGATTATGGTGAAGAAGAAGAAGGCTTCCAAGCTTAGAGTGTTGGCTAACTTGCACCACCAAGTGCCTTAGTAAGATAGTTGTAAAGTGCCATGTCTATATATAATTATCAAAACGCTTAGCATGTACTTTATTATAGAAATGCCAAAACTGGGATTTTAGCTTAAGGATGTTCTTTTAAACCTTTAAAAACGTTCTAATGGGCAAGCTTTATAGTAGGATTCACGAAAATATTCCGATGGTAGTCAATACATTGTTGCCAAATTTACTCTGAAACACATTTTCATAATGTACTACACATGGTAAACATAACCACAAATGACAACATTGCAGGGTGAGAGGGGGTGAGGGGGACACAGCTGTTTAAATTTTCATCGGACTATTTTCGTGCATCTTACTATAGTATTGTTTCTTTGCCTTTTAAGAAATACGTTTATTAGTTGTTTGGTAGCAAAACTATTGACAAAAATGTACAAATCAGCAACTCTTTGTCTGAATACTTAAAGTTGCAAGAAAATTGTTTTTTATCACAATTCTATTGTTTTAAACAAGACTGAAATATTTACCCTGTTTAACTTTTTTCTAATAGATATTTCTAATATTTTTTGTTATCATTCTTCGATGAATACTAACTAGAGTTATATCTATAAGAAAGTACCAATAAAGACCTCGCTAAGCTATTAAGAAGGTTAGAAGTCTTTATTGATGAAATATCAAAGAAAATTCAATACAGCCTAATTTATATAACAACCTCTAAAAATATTCCTTACCATTGTATTTAAAAATTGATTAAAGATGATTATTAAGTAATATTTTTGAAATATCACTATTTTTTTAAAATTTCTATATATTAATAGGCAAGCATGTTTCTTTTCCTCCTTTTTTCTTAGCTTGTGCACATCCTAGGAGAAATCCGCAGATACGGATAGAAAGGTATCGCCCTGTAGTTGAGCAGAATCCCAATATAACTCACATCGGTCCTCAGGGCTACGCCCTACAGGCTTTCAAAGTTTTGTGTTGTGGCAGCACTGCAAACCCAGATGAATAATAACAACATCATGGCAGCGACTCTGCCGCCGCGTACACGAAACTTCCAAATTTTTGCCTCAAACTAAATGAATTGGATTAGAGGTCTATTCACGTTAGTGTACATAGTCAATGGTATTACTTAATAATCATCTTTAATCATTCTTGTTTTTAAATTTGTTGGGTTGTCAAATAGTACTTTGTTGTAAACTTCCAGTTATAAAAGGTTTTTTTTACTTTTATTAACACTTTGAACCCTGGGCGCTGATTTGCCGTTTTAAGTGCGTTATACTGGCCAATTTTGGGGTTAAAATTAAAATTCGTAGCTTGCTATACATATTTTTTACCCATATAAATTATATATCAAAATAAAGAGAAAAATATAACCTTTCTAATGATATAACTTTTAATAAAATTACAATACAAAAAAAATTTTAGGATTCCACATAAAATTTACCAGAAAAATTGAAGAAAATAAAAATTGTGACGGTGCGTACACTTATATTTAGAACATAGTTTAATATTTACTTTGCTTAATAAAATCTAAAAGCTAATTCACAGTCTAAACACTTATAATAACAGTAAAACTACACTTTATTTGAAACGAAAATGAACGTAATCAAAGTCAGCCCTTACTGCAGACAACAACACTGCGTCGTCAGCCGGCGACGCAAAACATCGGCTGCAGGCATTTGGATTTATTTTACTGCTACAAAACAGATGGCTTTTTGTGAGACTTGAGGATACTATAATCAATGCCAGATGATCAAGGAAGCGTTCCGTAGAAACGAATAGCGCATATAAGCCGAATACAGGTTGCTATGGAATTTTATTTTGAGGCCCGACCTGTACTCGGGCTTCGTTCGCGGTGACATACGCTATGCCCCGAGCTATACTCGGGCTCAGGGTTCAAAGTGTTTTTTAATAAATCAAAGTACAGTTGATTTTTTTCAAAACTAAAGCAGTCAAGACTAAGTGGACCAACTATGACACAGAACTTCTTTTATTTGTGATATACTTAAACAACAAGTATAATCATAATTTGTGTTATTCAATCATACAATACCTTTGTTTATCATTAAAAAATGTACATTGGCAGTTTGTTTATTATGATAGAACCTCAACATTTTCCAAGTAGAAACACATACTATGAACTCAAGAAGTTCACTGTCAAAGATAGTCCACCTAATATTGACTTCTTCAAGTAAAAAATATCTACTGTAAGTTACAATTAATTATAGTCTTAGAGTCAAATGCTACATGACTGGCCTGATGGGAAGACCAGTGCATGGTTTTAGGGGTGGGTATCATATTTTTGGAACGAGTCGAGTAGTAAGTAGAATACTTGAGTTTTGAGTCGATGGGGGTTTTATGTGAACATAAAAATATTGCCTTAAAATAATTACTCGACCTACCAATATCTACTCAAAGTTGAGTTTTTTTTTAAACTATGTGAAGGAAAAATATTAGTAATTAGTTTGTAAATTTCTGATTATGTAAAAAATAAAACTGAAGTTATAAACTTTATTTTCCAACAAAAGGACTAGGCCCTTTCAATCTAGGCCTAATGAAAAAAATTGAGAAGTATAACCTAGTATAAAAATAACCTGAACAAATAACCTATGTTTAATAAAACTCACTTTTAACTTTCATGTTCACTTACTTTCCAATGTTTCCTAATAAGAGCTTTTCTTTACTCACAGTTTTTGTATTAGGCATAGGCCTAAGTTACTTTGTGTCACTATAGCCTAAACGGCTGCTAGAGCTGAATCACTTAATGCAATTGGTGGATTTAAATTTTCATTTCTCTCTTCTTCTTTAGTGTTTGTCCATAAAAAAATCACTCATTTTGTTTAGGATTTATTCACTTCCCCAAACTATTCAAGCCTTGCGCACATAGTTTTCACTGTTTTGGAATTCACATAATTCCCTCGATTTGTTGTCTGCTAAAAATGCGGTATCAAAAGCGTCTAGTGCAGTTGCATCACTTGGCAGAGGCATGACCAGGGCCTCGGTTCACAAAGGCCCTGTTCGTGTCTCTGCCAAGTGATGCGAACGCGCCAAGACGCATTAGTTATTCTAAGTTATTTTAATCAGTTTTAAATAATCGTCTTGAAGCAATTCAAAGCCAAATTATATTTGATTATTAGTTTCCCAATGCTTTGAAGAAGTATTGTAAAAATGAATAATTTTTATAAGTCAGTAGCTATATTGACTCACTAGCTCCAATGCACACAGACTGCAATGGTAGACCTAATAACATTCACATTTGATCTTAAATTATATTATGAACAACTTTGTATTTAGGATTTTACTTAAATGTGTTTAATGTTATTTTTTGTTTATATATATTGAGTGATAAGTATATATATCAATTTAGTCTATTAATACTCAAAAGTAAAGCCTAATCAATCACCAGAATCTAATTGTAATACATAGACCTATTTCTGTACTGAACAACTTTGATCATTGATGAAATTATTTTGGCAGGCTTTAAAAATGTGTAAAAGTTTGATTGCTTGCCAAATAATACATATTTTCCCCTGTTTTTAAGAGGTAGACCAGAAAGTAACATACCTTGCTTTCTTTTGAAAAGTTAGTCTACTCTCTGGATGGTCATTATAATTGTGCATTAATTTAGTTTAACTTTATTTATAAATCTAATTTATGATTGGGATGAGATAGTATGAAATTGAAAGCTTTAAATACCACCTTCATCATTGAATGCAAGGTATGTAAATTTATAATTCCTTCCACTTAGAATAAGTTTTTTATAGCCTTTTTTATTTTTATTTAGGGGTATTTTCTATACTAACATAAACTACTTATTTTTATAAAAGAACGCATTTATATTTGTGATATAACACACATTAAACTTTGTTGTAATTCTATCAATAAATTATTGTGACTGACATTTAAATAAACTTAATTCCCCTCTCTATACTTAGAAGAAATTACTTATATACTTAGCTTTGTGACAGCAAGCAGATAGATAAGGTTTTAAACCTAACCTAAAATTTCTTTGGATTGTTGTTAAGAGGGCGTTGGACATAGGCGGCTAAAGGGGGGGTTAAGCCCCCCCAGACTTCCGTGGCATTGTAGGAAAAACTTCATATTTTAAAATAATAAATTTATATGTTGACTGACGTTTCCAAAACGCAATTTGGCAGCAGAGACTGCAGAGAGTTGTGTGAAATTATAGTGTAAATAATAGAATATTGGAATACAAATTTCAATAGATTCAAGGTTAGGCTAAATTAATATGGGTATTTAATTTAGCTCACCTCACAATCTCACAATTCAGACATCGGTATTTGTTTCTTATATACAATACAATTATTTATTTTTTGCTTATTTTGAGCTAGGGTCTTAAAAACGCAGAAATTGAAAGAATACTATTAACTAAACATTAGGTGAAAATTACACACTGCTAAGTTTTACGGTTTTTGAGTTCTGCTTCCTTAAAGTCAGCCATGTCGCCGATGATCGTGGCGAACGCATCTCCGCCCGAGGCCGCGAAACTGGGTTAAACAAACTCAGATTCAGTCAATTTTACAGCCCTGCGACGGCTAAGTTATGTTAGTTATTGATATATAGACCAGAAATACTTTCAAACGTTATTCACAGTGAAAATAACACAGGTAATCACTTGGCAAATCAACCGTGGCTATACGTCAACGACCTGGTCTTGGTTTATTTGTTGCTGTCTAGATTTCCGGACGTATGACTTAATGCTAAAATATGATTTGTTTTTAGTTATTGAAAGTATTTCTGACCGATATGTAAATAAAAACATAACCGCCGCAGTGGGCTGTTTGCAGGTACCTGAGTATGTGTAGTGTCGCGGCCTCGGCTGGAGATGCGTTCGCCGCAATTATCGGTGACATGGCTGAATTTACGCAAGCAAAACTAAGGAACCATAAAATTAAAAACGTTAAATTTTCATACAATGTTGAGTAAATGGAGGGCTAGCCCTAAAAATTCCAAACTGGGTACCAAGCGCCTTTCCGGCCAAGCGCGAGTATCCCGAGGAAATTATCTTCTTTCAATTAATGTGCTTCTTTAAGATCCCAAAAGACCTAATTCAAAATAATCTAAAAAAATTCTTTCAACAGTACCCTTCCCTACCTGCATGCCATAGCACTGTTTTCTCACTTTCTGTCAAATAGACCTAGCAGTACACAATTGTAAATTTCAGAAGTCAAGTTAGTGTACCATCCGTCCCGTCTGCTCTCTGTCCCTTTGGTATACATTCTGGGCAAGGAATCTATTTTTAGCAGTACTGATTACTGATAATGTTATGGTTCAGTAATGAGTTCCCAAGCTATCTGGCTCGGTTTGTATTCTTTACTCATACAACACTTGATCCTATATGGGTTAATTCAGCTATAGGCAAATTTGTCGTCTGCTTCTTAGTGTCCATCAGGTTGCCGTTCTCCTGCATCGGTAGCCTACTAGGCCTATACTTAAAACAAACGAATCAGATACAAGGCACATATGTATGGTGAACTTGGCTATTGTGCAGGTTTAAATTTGTATAGGCCCACCAATGAGTGAAATAACTAACTATGTGAATAAACAATGTTTGAAATAAAGCTTTCGTATTGCCAATAATGCTCTTAATCAAGTAGGCCTAATTATCCCTTGTCAGACATTACAGTTAAATTTTAATCATAGAAATTTGAGTAGTTTTTAGTAATTTTTGTCTTGCTTATTTAGGAGATTTAATATTCTGGAGTTCTGGAGGACATCCGTTAACTATGGACCATAACAGTAAACACATTATTTTAGATTGAATATCCATTATTTCAAATGATATCAATTCAGAGTGGATCATAATTTGTCTAACACGCCCGATCATGCTCACTTTTTTTGGTTTTCTTTCTTTTTCCAGTTACAGTATCTGAATTATATTCAACAATAACTTATGTACACTATTATTCAAGATTCATGTTTCCATGAAACTAGCCCATTTTCGAGTTATAAAAAATATAGAAACATAAATTTTAGATTTCGATCAAAAACTAAATAATTTAAACAAGGTTGACGTTCATCATTATTCTGTTGATGTGAACACATACATATCGTTCTCTTCTAAATTTTATTTTTATTGCAGTATTGTAATTTACACTAACTTATTGTTCTATAAATTTAACCACTTTACATTCAACATTGGATTACATACCCACAGTTTAGGTAAGAAAGTTGAGGTTGTTGTGCTGACGTATTAGTGACATCAATGCATTCATTGGTAATGACCGGGGTGGGGGGGGGGGGTCGGAGCCATTTAGTGCGAACACTTCTAAAGTCCTAGCCCCCCCAGAAAATCTAGTCTAGAGCCGCCTATGGCGTTGGAGTCAATCCACATTATGTCTTTCCCCCATAAGAGCAATGTTAAAAGGGAAACCAAATAACTCTTTTATTTGTAATCAGAAAATAATGGTTTATAGCTCTAAATAAAGGATTTATCAAGACGGATTTGGTTTGCAAGAGGAATTTTTGTTAAAAAGTAGATTTTTTTTACTAACTTTAAAGAACAAAGCAAGTTTTTTTATTACTTTTAAAACATTTTCTACATAATTTTTAAAATTATTTACAAAGAATCGATCTTGCAAAAGGAACGGTGAATTTAATTGGGATTCAAATGCAATTTATTCTGAACCAATTGGTCAAAAAATAAAGAAATTATATGACATATGCCGGGAACAAGTTTAGCATTGCTCTTATGGGTAATAAATCCAATATGGCGGCACTCCAACCGCTGAAGATATGTACAGTATATAATAAGGATGTTGTGTGCAAAGTGGTTTGCAAAAACGATTTTTTTCAAACTTTGCGAAAAACGTAGTTCTGGGAAAAATAACATTTGTATAAGTCTCTGTGCTAGGAAAAATCTTATTTCCTTATTATCTTGAATCGAAATCTTAAAAAGTTTAACACTGCTTTCACAGAGTTTAAAATCGAAACAAGGAAGTTGCTGAAAACAGTTGACAACTGTCAAACCATGATTCAGTATAACTAAACAGTTGGTTTACATTGTAGCCACTTACTGAATTTTTGCTGGATAGTGATACTATAATAACAACAATTTATTCGTTTTTAAACTGTATCAGGGGTGTCCACAGGGGGGATTGATTGCGCGGTTTGCGCTACCGGGCCAAAATTTGGGGGGGATTTTTGTGATTTAGCAGGGATTTTTTGGATTTGGGGGAAATAAAAAAGAGAAATAGTATTCCCATATTTTTAAAGCAGAATTAGAAGAGTATGGCGACTCTTAACTGATTTTAAAACTATAAAGAAGTATTAAATACGTTAAATTGGTTAAAAATTTTAATAATTATTTAACCCTATTCTGCTCAGCGGTAGCTATCCGACTGAGCCACTCTAGACAATAATGTTTGGAGGCTTTTAATGCCTTATATTGTTGGGAGAAAGTTTGTGTCAGTTATCCGGCTCCGTTTATTGATTCAATGTGCATATGATAAGTGTGGAGAAGCTATTTATACGGTCAATAACTTTTGAGACATCTGGAATTGAACCCACAACACAGATCTGCAATATAAGATTGACATCAAATATTGTATTTTTAAATATCCTCTTTATAACCTTTAAAAAATATATAACATTGTCCATGTGAAATTTAATTTCACTTTTTATTTGGTTTTAAATAAAACTCTGCGCAGTTCTGAAAAATCTCTGGACATTTTAAGGTGATGTAATGGACACTTAGAGGGTTAAAAAGGAAGTTAGGGATCTCTCCTGGCTTGTAATTCATTAAAAAAGTCAACAATGAAAGGAAAATTAAAAAACACAATTATGTTACGCTTTTACTTTCCAAAATTCTACACTTTCCAAGACAACAATAATATTTGAATTCTGAGTGACCTGCACATAAATTACAATTCGTTCAAGAATAAAAATGTCAGTAAAGACTACAAAATTACATATTGAAAATGGGTTGCATTGCAACCAATGCTTACCACATAATGTTTAAAGATGATTTCAGTTACTTATACAAAACTTTACCTAGCTTGTTCGACCAGCGAAACTAAGTCTTGAAATAATTGCTTAATTTGAAAATAACCTCACAACCACTCTAACTTGTGCTCACATGCAATCGGAAATGACAGCACGTATTTCTACAGAAAATTTACAAAGCGATCTAACACTAGGACTACATATCGCATGATATGCCTTATAATTATCGTTAACTTTCAGTCAGAACCAGAAAAAATTTAATATTCTCATACTACAGTCTTGTCTAACAAAATCACAATTTGAAAACTAAAAATACAATATTAACTAGTTAACAGAAATACAGTGAATTATATTACTCAATAATCCTGTTTCCAATTTTGAAGATGGGTAAAAAAATTCTGTAACCCTAGATCTCAAGTAGTGAAGACTTACTCAACTAGGCCTACAAAATTCTTGGAACTTAAAATATAATTTGTACTAGACATTTTTTTTTCACCTCCCACTTAAAAATTGTAATTTAAAAGTCTGCAGTACCTCTGCCACTTTGGTATTTTGCCCCATAAGAACAATGTTAAATTAAAAACATAACTGTGAGTTTGTTTTTCGCCAGAAAATTTCAAACTTGATGTAATTTTAAATGTTACCATAGTATTTTTCATTTGACGTAGTAGAAAATTAATTAAAAAAATTATCCAATCGAATAACGAGTGAAATATAAATATGTATTAACACCATTTTTAAATTATACTAAGCCATTTTTAGGAGGCTTATTAAAAAATGTATCCACATCATATTAACCACCATACCATTATGGTGAACATATTCAAGTTTCATGCAAATCCGATGCAAGATTAACGAGATAAAGTGTTTTAAAGAGACCTATAATTAGCACTGTTCTTATAGGACTAAAATCCAAGATGGCGAAGGGACTACAGACTCATGATAACTAATTATTGTTATCGCCCAAAAGACTGCTTCCACAATACAACTGTTTACACAAACAATGTGTGTTTTTTTAGAAGGTAGATAATTGCATCCATCTTATTTATAATATACTTTATCACCGTTAGCAAACACGTAGATTAAAAAGTTGGTCAATTTAAGATTACAGTATGTTTGGATATTTTCTTGAGATTTTTCATTTTCCTCCATCAAGCTCAAAGTAAAACTCGGGAATGACAACTTTGGTAGAATGCATTTGACTGGTGAAATACAGAAGTTTACAACTGTGTATGAATTCTCAATTTTAGTCTAAAATGGCATAATTCTCAGTGGTTTTGAGATTTCAATACTCCATATCACTTTTGTGGTCATTATCAAGAATTAATGGCATGATTGGACTACTATCTTCTCTTAATAAGAAACAGGATTATTTTCAATACAGTAGAAGCCCTCCAGTCTCACCTCGGATGGTACTCCATGAAATGAAACATTCGGTCGTGGACGGTCCCTTGACTAAAAAAATAGACACTAGTCCATGTTCAATTGTTAATTAAAATATCCCACTTCAATAGCCAATTTCCAGATGATCCAGTTTCAGACATCTTCTGAAATTTTTGCTCCAGTACTGTTTTTGATCATGTTGTTTATTTGCAGACTCATCATTTATGTTACACGGAAGTTACTATCACTAACTGGGTTCCGTCTTCACTGCGGTTCCATTCCTACGTTAGGACCTTTTTATGACAGCCGATATTACGATAAAACATTCTATAAGTATTATTTCCATTAAACAAAGTTTTGTCACTAGCGGCCACTTGACCGTTGTCCAATCGTCATTTCGGCCCTACACCAACAGCTGAGTTGATAATTTATTACTATTAAAGTCGATAACACAACATTCATTAGGTTAGTACGATTCCGTTCGTAGTTAGATACACCCCACTAGTTTACTTATGAAACACAAATTGATGTGGTTTAAGATAAACTTGGTCTAATAAGCCGCCAGTTTATTTATCCATTTGGAAATCCAGTCCCGAGGTGGCCAGATTTAAGGGCATCTACTGTAACTTAAATTTATATAAAAAGTAAAACAATTTTAACAGTTCTAAACTAAAATTAAAGCTAGTAAAGAAAAAGAAGCCTGAAAAATAGCGTGTACACTAATTTTCTTTTTGACAGACAGTGGTATTGGTGTTTTCTTTACAATCTAACCTACTGATGCTCGAAAGAAGATTCCTATGAGGTCTAATACAGCTACTTAAAATCCAATTAAATGTATTTTACTTTTAGGTGATTAATGCAATTGTAGCAAGTTTAACAATTTACTAAGAATATTTTGGTAGGTATTTTTTTTGTTTTTTACTTAATATGAAAATTAGGGTTTTCTTGTCTCTAAGTGTTCCTTGTCTGAGGGAAAGTCGTAAAAGTAAAAGCCAATATAAATTGCGGTAAATGGTAACCGTTTAGCTATTTAGTCCATTAAAATAGCTGGAACTTAACCTAACCCAACCTAACATTGAGCTGCCTGTTTTATGTGCTGTCACAACAAGTTAAAATATAAGATTACGTTGTAAGAACTCAATAAATTTAAATACATATTTAAATTTTGAACTGCCAGAGGACTCAATTCAGACTAACGTAATGTAGCAGACGTAATGACGAGACTACTGAAAATCCAAATGGTACTGAGCTTTTTGAACTGTTAGACACACAATTTTGACATCAAAATAAAATAAACTAGATAATAATTTCTATTTGTATTTTAAGGCCTAATTTTAAAATGATACAATTAATAATTTCGAATGAAATAACCTTGCAATGTCGGTTATTTGCCATGAGTCTTTAGGGGCCTAAGTGATTGCCGAATAGCCGACATAACCTGACCAGGCTTGGTAGTAAAGCAGATTTTATAAAAAAAAAAAAAAAAAACTACAAGACTCAACAAATTACAGAAGGTTCCTGCAATTTTGACACTAAGGGCCTATAAAAAAATTCTTGTAACAATTTAACCTTGTGATGAGAATGAGAATGGTTCTTTGTCATTTTACAATAATGCATCGTCAAAGTTAAAAACTATATCTAATAATGTAAGATAACGTTAAAAATACTTATATATACTTATCACAGCCGTTAAATCGATTCTGCTGGATAATAATACATCTATAAAAGAGAGTACTAAAAAATTAACTGTATCAAATTTTGAAGCGTGAAATTGCATTTATTGGCATTTCAATATGAAATCTGAATGTTTTAGTTCAATTAAATTGAACACAAATATTGAAAGAAATTTTGCTAATAGTACTGATTAAATAACTCATTTTAACTGTCACAAGTTGGAAATAGTGTACAAAGTTCTTTGTAACTGTAAACTATGTATATTTTTAATTTAATAAAGGAACAAAAGCTATGCGTAACTTTACAAGATTTTAAAATGTGGGAAATTGAATTCCCAAAACATGTACTACCACTAACAAGCACGGGTGTCAAGGAGGTGGGTTTAACTCTTGAAAATTGGGGGGAAACTATAACCAACAACTGCCAGGTGGGAGCGCCGGAGCGGCATCCAAAAAAAAACTGCTGACAGATATATTGTTAAAATTAATTACCCTAGGAAAATATTTTATAGAAAGTAATGGTAAAATAAAAATATGCAATAACATGTAAACATTAAAATTCAACAATTAATTGGTAACACAACATAAACACAGAACATCCTTCACAGTCACTTGTACATAACATGAACTTGACAGCCATAACATGTACCGATACAGTCAGCCAAATGTGAAACAATAAGATAATACACACTGTGAGAACACCCCCAAACTTACACGCTACGGTACACTACAGGAGAGAAGGGCGCTGAATGGAGTTCAGCAACGGTTACGGTATGGAAGAGACGTGAAATACATCACCTACATGGTTTTAACAATAAGTGTACTTGATTGTGAATTTAAAAAATTTACAAACACTCCAAAATGGTTCGAAAACATGTAAAGGATTTTAGTCTCAAGGCAAACAAAAACTTTTCCTGGCAAATTTTTAAATACCTAATATTTTTTCTTTCTAATGAAAATAAACTAAAAATAAACAGCCCACATTAAAAAAATGGACAGTAAGTTAATCCTTTTATATTTCTTCTGTAATTAAATTATCTTTTAACTATCATTGTAATAAAAAGTCACATGTATTCTTAATAATCACGATGTGAGGTTTTTGAAAATTTTTGTAGTTTGGCATGAAGTAGCCTATTGTTCTAATTTAATTATGGCCTATTTAAGAACTTTTAAGCTTGGTAAGAATATTTAAATGTCAAACGATGATGGTAAAAATATTTTATAAGGTGTTATCTGATGCTACTAAGAAAAATCTTTTATCGATTCCTTATCACTAAATCACAGTACATGAAATGCTAATAAAAAAGAAAAGATAATGTTCCTCTCTAGAGTATTATCATTGACTTTGTACACTACGTGAGTAGACTTCTCATAGCATAGGCGTGTGTGAAGCACATTGACGGTGGTGCGATCTCGTGCGGTGTCCACTGAAGTACACGTAACATATGATAGATAAATCAGTATTACCACTCTTCTAAACCAAGGATGAAACATTTTATAACTGAAAGTTATGTTTATGTTTTGGTAAAATGTTTTGGCAGCACTGTAAATTCAGCTGAATAATAACAACATCGATGGCAGTGACAATTGTGATTGCGTTGTCCAATCGTCATTTCGGCCCTACACCAACAGCTGAGTTGATAATTTATCACTATTAAAGTCGATAACACAACATTCATTAGGTTAATACGATTCCGTATTAACCTAAAGGGGCATTACCCTTTTGGAAAGTTCGGTGCGGGGTCCACCGAACTTCCAAATTTTTGCCTCAAACTAAATGCATTGGATGAGAGGTCTATTCACGTTAGTGTACATAGTCAATGGTATTATGAAATACAGTAGAAACTCGATAGTTCAACTCTCGATAGTTCGACACTCCTGATAGTTCGACATGGTCCATGACAACTTAACATGTTAATAATGACCGATAGTGTCCATGTTGGAGCCTGACAAAGGTGAAAATGTAAACAAATTAACAACGAATGATTTGAATGTTGTTTATGTTAAAGTTCAATTAGGTTATGGTTTCACTAAAATTTAGTGTTTCCTAAATTCAAATTATGATTTTTATACTCCCAGTGTTAAAATTTCCCATATACTCCCTATAGTTCGACATTTCGATAGTTCGACACTCTCTAAGTCCACAAAGTGTCGAACTATCGAGGTTCTACTGTACATTTGAAAGTTCTTTATCTTAAAACAATGTTATAATTATGTATATTAAATGACAAAATTTGATTTATTGAAAGTCATTAGTCTTCATAACTATACAGGGTGTCCCTGAACTCTTTACCGACCTTTTCAGGTATTATTCCTGGGCCAACGACAAGCCAATAATATAACCCGAGCCGTGCGGTGTTAGTTGTTATCGTACATTGCACATATTCATAAAAATTTGATTATATCGCTTATTTCTAAACTGATTTTCATAACTTTTATATGACTGAATTATTTGTAGTATTTGTAGTATATTATTTTCTAATTATTTGTAGTTATTTGTAGTATTTGTTATTTTCTAAAACATAAATATTTGTACCTAATGTAGTTTTTAAACCACTTAAGGTTAAAGATTTTAAACAGCCGCCATTTTGAAAATATAAATGGTAAAACAGTGATTTTTTTCCAGCTTGGTTTTGCTTAAAAAACCTGTGTACCAAACTTCAACTTATTACGTCAAACTGTTCTCAAATCAAAAATTATTTGTTAAAAAATACAAAATGGCTGCTGAATGGGTAACTATGGAATTTTGGAAATATTTTAATATGATGTATTGGAAGTGTAAGGCTCAGGAATAATACCTGAAAAGGTCGGTATCGGTAGAGAGTTCAGGGACACCCAGTAAAGACAAACAATACTCTTCTAAGAGACATTACTAAGTTCATTGGTGACAATTAGTTTATTAATTCAAAACAATTTTCTTTTAATGCTATAGATTTTAAGATAAATTTTAAGTTAAATTTATTTTGAATGTTTAAACTATGTTTACACCAATGCTAATAGACTTATAGAACAGCCATATTTGAACCACCTTTCTAAATACTGCTGCAAAGCTTGTGTTAGTCAATGGTATATTAAAACATAAATTTTATGTTGTGATATTTTTAGTACACAGTAGACTCCCTGTTAACCGGCCTCCGCTTTAACTGGCCTTTCCTGGTACAAAAACCAACTTTCAACATTCAACCGGCCATTTTTAACCATTACATATTAACTGGCTTGATTTTTCGAGAAATGTTTTTATATTTAGCTTTCATATTAATTACACAACATATTGCAGTTAGTTTCAGAGAACAACGTAAGTGACAGAAGTGAACGCCATGGGAAATGAATACATTTGTTTACCTTGATTTCAGTAAATCACAATACCATTTTTTTTAAGTTTAGTCTTTTCAGTTTGTATTTAGATGTAATTTGATTTAGTTAAGCCGGCTTGATTTAGTTAAGCCGGAAAAATAAGTTTAGGATGTAAGTTGGTAGCTTCAATGGTGTTATTTTAAATCTTATTTCGGTCATGGAGAAGTATAATTTAACACTGTAACTAGAGGTGTGCGGATAGTGAAATTTTTTTTCGGATCGGATTCGGTTCGGATAGTTAAGATTCGGATCGGTTCGGATCGGATAGTAACAGGATCGGATCGGACAGTTTTCGGATTCGGATTTTTGCGCAGTAAACAGAAAGACAAACAAGTAACCAATTTAAAGCCACAATTTTTTAATTTGGTCTAGGCCTTGATTATAAAAACAGTTTAGAAATATCAAAATCAATCAAATTAACAACAATTCAACTATTTTTAAACTTTAAAACAAAGTCAATTTATAATTTGTTATGATCAACGTAAACATCAATTGGCCCTAGGCCTACCTAAATGAACATGTCAACATTATTTTGAACTACGCCTAACCTAAGCTCTAATTAAAGAGAGTTGCCATAGGCCTAGGTCAAAACTACTCACCAGGCTAACATCCCAGTGTACAATATGATAAAGTAGGACTTTCAACAAAATATCATTTTATTTGAAAACAAAATGATGGTAGGAAACATAACCAAGCTTCAGCTTGCATACAAAGCATTCTGTAATCAGTCATTTTCAGTTTTAGCAAAAGACTTTCATATAACACTTATTTACTCTTTCTTTTCCTTGTACATAAGAATAATTAAGAGACAATAAAAATATTCAAATCAGTTTAAAACACGATCAGAGGTATAAAGACATAACCTATCAACATCAAAGAGCAAATAATTACAGACGACAACAGAACGAGAACGTACGGTTGAATCGCGATCGCAATCCAATGCCTTCCCAAGTTCATAGTCAAACGCGATCGTAATCTTCATTAGATTAAATCTTATATAGAGTCACGAAACGACGAATGATGAATTGTTCCCAACAACTAGCGCTCAAAATACCACGACACTAGCGATTCAGGCGGGTGGAATAAAAACTAGAGCTTCTCGAGCTGCCGTGATTGGCTGAGACTTGTATCTTTACTGCTAGCGCTCCAAGCGAGAGGGTTCAGAATTGGCACTTTGTCAATTGTGCAGTTGAATGTTAAACACTTAACCTTGGTCGCTGGGTGTCGTGATTATTTCGTGTTATTCTATTATCTGACTTCTTATTATTAGTCTGCTTCAGTACTTTGGACGCAATTTTAGACGTCCTGTCGCATCGTCACCATTTTATGCAGAATGGCCATCGCGCAAAACACAATATTTGTATATTGATCTTGTCTTTAACACCAGATTTACAGTCTATCCGGGAAAGTCGGATATCCGATCCGAATATACGGATATTAATAAAATCTTCGGATCGGATACGGATATCCGATCCGATCCGAAACCGAACCGAATTTTCGGATATCCGCACACCTCTAACTGTAACCAAAACCAATTCACTATCCGGGGACTGTCTGGCCGGTTAAGAGGGAATTCTAGTGTAGACCTGAAAACCAGCAGAGCACTATAACAGTTTAGAGGAGAAAAAACTAACTCAGATAAAATGATCAGTTTCAACCAAATGGATGGTAAGTCTATTTACATTGGTGTATGTAGCAAAATTCGCTAAAAACGGTAAAACCTCAAAAACGTTACTTACAAATTACAACATGAATAAAGTTAATCATAGGAAAACTTAGTACGTCAATAATAGTTATTATAATTTCTAACTAATTGTGATTTATAATTATCATGTAACGGGGCCAGCCCTTTTGTAAAGTATTAAAAATTAAACCAATAATATGCTGCATATGAGCAATGTTCAACGTGCAAAATATTAACGTTGTAGCAACTGTTAAAGTGCTAAAACTAAGCCACAAAATGATTGTCTTGTCTAAATATTTTCTACACTAATTCCAAATATTTTGGCAGAGGAATACGCCTATTATACCTCAATTGAAATCTGATGTACAAACTGCGAGGAACGCTCTCTATCGTTCATCTGACTTTCAACTGTTTATGACAAATATAACAATTAATTACTTTACTAACATAATCTTACTATGCATTGTTATCATGGTAGGTATGACCGTGTTAAAACTGTTTTAACTTTTAATCTTCAAATCTGATTGAACTCAGTTGGGGAGATACGGAGAACAATGGAAGAATCTAGTTTTTTTATAACTATCTGATCACACCCTTACTTTAAAAGATAATTACTTCTATTGTGCATATAAAATAAGGCTTTGGAGTTATGAAATTAACATTCAATTAAAACATATGTATCAGGTACATATATAATTCAAAAGGATGAGCTACAAAAGTTACTACATTAACTAACAGAAATAGGTATGTGTAGTTTACTAACTATGTTGGTTTGGAAGTAATACTGACTGCACCTCATAGTGGATTTATCAACATTTAATTATAATTAACAACTATCAAAAATTCATGTTAGTAAAATATATAATAAATAAGTTCAGCTGCATTTACAAGATTCCTCCCAAGTCCTTATCGTGTGGGAATCACTTGTGAAACCATATTGAAATATGGGGGCATAAAAGTATTCTTAGCATTACTTATTTAGTATTTAGTTTATGCATAGCTATTTAGTATTCTTAGTATTTTATGTCATAATAATACTTCTTGGTAATTTACTTGCTCAAAACCCTCGTAAAAGAATAAGATTATCTCTCACTACTGATACGTCCTTAAGGGTGTTTTATCACGAGATGTGCTTTTTTAAAACAACAACAATAATAATAATAAATGAGAGAAAAATTACGATGTACCCCTATTAGAACGTTGCTCTAATATTGAGTGACAATTAAAAAAAATGTAATTTGGAATTTTACTAAACAAGAATTTAAAACGGAAAAATTGCTAAATCCAAGTGATTTTGGGTATGATTTATGGCATAGCAATGACTAGAAAAGGGGCATTACAGTCACTATCAAAAAAGGTAAGAAAATTTTATCACAATCTCATCTTATAGGTCATTTAAGAAGCATTACATTTCACCCAACCTTCCTAGAACATAAATATCATTGAGCCCCCTCAATTATGTAGTAACATACCAAACATAATAAACCCTCGAAATTAATTTATGGCAGCATATTATTGGAGTATGTTTTTAATTAAAAGACTGCTGTGAGCACCGAAATTGTACAGTAAGGAATTTATCAATAACAAAAAACTTAAGATTTAGGATGAGACCATCACATTTAAAAGTATAAGTTCATTATAACCTAATGAAAAAAAAAGAAAATTAAAAATATATATATTTTTTTTTTTGTAAACACGTTAAAGGTATTGAGAGATTATGGTTCCAGGACTGCCAATCTTCATTGATCCATATTACTATAATGACAAGAAGTTTGGACCGTTTCCCTTTAAAACTTAAAAAAAAATTGCCACTGGCATGGACATAAGAGAAAGAGGAAATTGATTTGGGTTCTAATATGCAACTTAAAAATATGTTTGCTACGAGTTTTCCTCCTTTTCAATGAGCAAATACCTTTTGACACATTTCTTTCTCAACTACTCAATCTGGGTTTATATAAGTCAAATTTTGAATGTGTCAAGACAGTATCTGAATAAAATTCATTAATTTTTATTTATTGTTTTTCTGGTGTGTGTGTTTAACATTCTAGGAACCAGAGAAATATTTAAGATAAATAATTTTAGGAATAATCTAGATTATCCTCTAACCGTCCATGCCTTAGTTAAAAATGGTCACCTCTTATTATTACTTAACCAAATATAATGTGATAATCTCATTCTGAACCTTATTGTTTCTGAGGACTTAGTTATTAAGACCAGAATGAGTGATGTGGAAGACCAGGAGAAGGTCAAATGTCAAAATATAAAGGTTAGACAAGGTTGCATGAACTATCCTTTCATAAGAAACGCAATAAAACCACGATGGGAGATGATCGGACTCTGGAAATAGGAGAAATGGCTCTTCATATAGAAAACATAGTGAGCTTTCTATAGGAGTCGGGAAATGGGCCCTCGAAAGGGTTCAGGGCGTTTGATGAATAGAACTTCACTGCTTCCCTATTTGGAGCACAGCAGAATCATGTCAGGATGGTGCAGTTGAAGGGAGTTTGGTGAACAGCAATTTATTGCTTCTTCATAAAGAATCACGTGTCCGGGTTGGGAGGTTCGGTGGACTCTGGGAGTTTGATGAACGGCAAGTCACTGCCACTCCACATGGAGTATAAGTGGGATCTCTGGCCGTGGGACAACTCCTGAAACAGTAAACATCAAAACACTACAACCCTATTACGATTTGTCACAGTAAGTTAAAAATGATTGTTATGTCATAATGACCAAACAATGAATGATGAAATAAATATATTACAGCTGTCTTGTTGGTTATCTGGACAATAAGAAAGTATAGAAGCAAAAAATCTCTAATTAATTGATAATGAACCAAACTTATCTTCAAAAAAAAAAAAAAAAAAAAAAAAAAAAACTAGTATTTTTCTCCTTAGTCTGAGACAATTATTGGCAGTTGAAAAAAGACAGAAATATTTTTTGGGTGTTAAACTAAATTGGCATGAAAACTAACTTAATTATATAGAACAATAGATAAGTTCAATTATATTTGCTCTTGGGAACTTGGGACCTAACTTGAACCTCAACAGACTGTTCTTTAATCATTTATACAGGGTGGTAAAGTCTAGAACCGATATAATATCTTTCGAGATATTAAAGTAATAAAACTAAAACATATCAAACTGATTTTGAGAAACAAAGTCTACTACCTAAAGTACTATTGTCCTTGGACCTCCAAGGGGGGACGTAGACAAGGAGTCAGGAGAAAATCTTAAATGTAAGGTCAATATGTACATAAAATTAAAGGTCTTTAAGAATAGAGCACAATGCTGCAAACCCGACCTCTGAAGGATGACCACGTCAAAAATGGTAGGCGATTAAACTTATTAAATTATGAAAACAAAAAATTAATGCAATAGCTCCGGATACACTCGACCTCTTGAGGTCGGGTTTATGGCAAATTACTTAAACTGCAAAGCCCTTTAAAATCATATATGATATGAAGTAGGCCAATGAAGTTTTCCCAAGACTTCCTTTTGAGACGTCCCTAGGGGAAGTCGTCATGAAAACTACATTGACCTATGTCATATGATACATAATTTTAAAGGGCTTTGAATTCTGAGCAGTTTGCCACAAATCAAGTGTATCTGGAGTTATTGCATTTTTTGTTTTCAGCAATATGATTTTAATGCAAAATTTGATCGCCTAACATTTTTTAAACGGTTATCCTTTTGAGGTTGGGTTTTTGGCATTGTTCTTTATTCTTAGAGACCTTTAATTTGATGTACATTTAGGCCTATGCTTAAATTTTAGATTTTCTTCTTACTCCTTGTGGACCCTTGGAGGTCCAAGCACAATAAGTACGTTAGGAAGTAGACTTTATCACTCAAAATAAATTTGCAAATCTTTAGTTTTATTACTTAAATACTTCTAAAGATATTATATTGTTTGCAGACTTTTTTCCACCCTGTATAGTGCTTGACAAGCCTATAGATTTTTTAAACAAAATAGTTTATACTGCATAAATGTCTTATCTGATACTGACGTCGGAGCCGGAGGTGGAGGCGCGGCTGTGCAGGGAGTAGCAGGAGGAACAGTCAGTGGAGGAGCTGCTCTTGCGGGACGCCAGCATCCCGACGTCTGGCTCCTCACCCTCGCCCCACCTGCGATGGACACAAACATACATATCTTATCTGATACTGACGTCGGAGCCGGAGGTAGAGGCGCGGCTGTGCAGGGAGTAGCAGGAGGAACAGTCAGTGGAGGAGCTGCTCTTGCGGGACGCCAGCATCCCGAGGTCTGGCTCCTCACCCTCGCCCCACCTGCGATGGACACAAACATGTCTTATCTGATACTGACGTCGGAGCCGGAGGTAGAGGCGCGGCTGTGCAGGGAGTAGCAGGAGGAACAGTCAGTGGAGGAGCTGCTCTTGCGGGACGCCAGAATCCCGACGTCTGGCTCCTCACCCTCGCCCCACCTGCGATGGACACCAACATACATGTCTTATCTGATACTGACGTCGGAACCGGAGGTAGAGGCGCGGCTGTGCAGGGAGTAGCAGGAGGAACAGTCAGTGGAGGAGCTGCTCTTGCGGGACGCCAGCATCCCGACGTCTGGCTCCTCACCCTCGCCCCACCTGCGATGGACACAAACAAACATGTCTTATCTGATACTGACGTCGGAGCCGGAGGTAGAGGCGCGGCTGTGCAGGGAGTAGCAGGAGGAACAGTCAGTGGAGGAGCTGCTCTTGCGGGACGCCAGCATCCCGACGTCTAGCTCCTCACCCTCGCCCCACCTGCAATGGACACAAACATACATGTCTTATCTGATACTGACGTCGGAGCCGGAGGTAGAGGCGCGGCTGTGCAGGGAGTAGCAGGAGGAACAGTCAGTGGAGGAGCTGCTCTTGCGGGACGCCAGCATCCCGACGTCTGGCTCCTCACCCTCGCCCCACCTGCGATGGATATATATTAATAAACAAACCTGTTTCTTTTCCTCCTTTTTTCAGCTCATGCGCATTGTAGAAGAAATCCGCGCATACCATTAGAAAAGTATAGTCCTGTAGATGAGCAGAATCCCATTCTAATTCACATCGGATTCCAGGGCTACGCCCCATAGGGTTTCCAAGTTTCAATGTTAATCTTATGGAGGATCATTTATTGAATCATGAGACAGCTGTTGTAAAAACAAATGCCAGAAATGATGGAAGAACAAATGTTTTAGTTATATAATGTTTTTTAACTTCTTGGGTCCAGATCAATTGAAATTTTGGTCAAATTCCGATCAGGAGGCGATCTCTGGTCTAAATTAAACCGAAAAACCGACAACTGGTACCAGTGAAAAACCACAAAACCAGACCAAAATTGAAATGATAAATTTTACAACTGACTAATAAACACATACTTTTCTAAAAATAATATCATCAACCTTCAGTTTACAAGGCTAGCTTTGCCCATCATGGGATAAAATCCACAATTACTTCCAGTGATAAAGAGTGGTTAAGTTTCCAAACACGACACATAACCTTATAAAAATTATGTTCTAATGTTGACTCACCAGCTGCCTCGGTGACTGGAACATCGGCTCGGAATCGGCTCAACTGCCCTGGTAAGCGTCACGCCTAGAGCAACAAAGTGGCATTACTAGGTAACCTTAGAGAGAACAGCTGACAGTACTCCTTCACTAAATCGAATCAAATAATTTACTCCTTTAGGTACATTTTGTACAATTGGACATGTCTAACAATAACAATATTAGCGAAATTGCACTTATATCATATTTAGTCATACAAACAAAGACAACAAAGATAAAAAATTACATGACTTCAATTTACAATTAAAAATAATCACAGATAAAAAAAATTATAACAAATATCATCTAACAATGGAAGCTCTCTCAACCGACTTCGGATCAACTTTCCGTTGGATTGTACTGTAAAAATCTTGAAGATTTGCTTGTGTGATAAATAAGATTAAACATTTGCAGGATGCAACTTTGTTTATAAAGACATGCAGTGTCATTGGCAAAGGCGTTTCTAAAGTTCTCGCTGATGAACCGAAAACAGTCTTGATCTAGAAACACCTTTACCGACCTTTTTGTTCTAATGCACGTTTTAGTGTTGAATAATTTGCCGATGGGAATGAGGGGTAGTGCCCTCGAAACATCCAGCAACCTACTGATTCGAGGATTGCTTTTTACCTTAAGGTCAAACTACATAAGTAATAACTTTAATAGTTTTAACGTTAGGTAGTTTCAATAGGCACAGCCATTTTGAAATGTTACAGAACACAGCTGTATGACCACACGCACAGTCATGAAACCCCACTGTGACTCACATCACAGATAGAGCTGACTGACGCCCATGCAACTGCAGTGCTGGGTGTTTAGTGTTGGGCGTGAAGCGCAAATGTTCTACCCTAGACAACTCTAATAGCACAGTAGGTATTCTGGATTACTTTTCTTTGACCGCACACACAGTCATGAAACTCGGCTCAGACTCACATCACAGATAGAGCTGACTGACGCCCATGCAATTGCAATGCTAGATGTTAAGTGTTGGGCATGAAGCGCAAACGTTCTACCCTAGACAATTCTAATAGCACAGTAGATATTCTGGATTACTTTTCTTTGACCGCACACACAGTCATGAAACTCGGCTCAGGCTCACATCACAGATAGAGCTGACTGACGCCCATGCAATTGCAGTGCTAGATGTTCAGTGTTGGGCGTGAAGCGCAAACGTTCTACCCTAGACAATTCTAAAAGCACAGTAGATATTCTGGATTACTTTTCTTTATATTTTTTTCATATATATTCTTTTACGAGGCTTCTTCACTGCGATCGATAATCCCACACTCTAAAGTCAGTGTTCTGCAAGTCTAACAGAAGTGCCTTATATTATGGTGTGTAAGAGGTCATGTGTTCTTTTCAGGGTGCCAAGCTTAATTAAAATGCTTATGACTAGTTAAATTTAGATTACAAAAAATAAATTTGGCATTGATAGAACTAGTTGAAAACTTTGTGCTGCTCTGCTAAGTCTAACGGCTCACCTAACTCTTTACCAACCTGGTAAGTGGTGTCCTTGAGGCCCCTGCTTCATTGACAGCAGAGCTATCACGTCTTGCAGCTCCTCTTGACTAGCCAGAGCCGTGTGCCACACTGCGTCTGTGTCAAACATTGTGTCAAACTACTTAATGGTGTAAATACCTGATTAATGATAATAATATTGTAGCGACAGCACCTAGTTTCGACTCACTTAGAGTCATCATCAGGCTTCAACAAAGATGCGAATTCTCTTCAAATGAAGGCCATTAAAAATAACAGTTTTATTGCTTAATATCAGTGCTTAAAACTTTACTTTAAAAAGACAAGTGATAATGAACCAATATTTCATTATTTTATTTTAAATCAGAATCAGAATCAGATATATTTTATTGCTGTAGGCACTTGCATTTCACAATGTCATGGGGTACAATAAATAATACAGGTGTACACCTAATATCAGCCTATTACAGGTAAGCTTGCTTTTTGTAAGAAAAACAAAAACAAGTCAGAAAATAAGGTAAACATCATTCAATTAATGCAGAAAGCTGACTAGAGTAATTAATAATACCACATGCATTGTACACTGACAGAATTCAAGCCCACTAAGCTATACATACTAATAGATATGCGTTTAATTGTTCACGATATAAAATGACGCGAAGACCAAACAAAACACTAAAATGCACCCAAAATAGAGAAAAAAAATGAATAACAATAAAGAGTGATAAATAAGAAACTAGACTACAAGCATGTACAAACAGCATGTATTTGTTGTGTTTTATTTTTTATGTAACAGTGTTGTTTTGCTGGGGATGTTGTTTTAATATTTTTCTTTCAATTTTACATCATATTATATCCATTCCTAATGAATAATTTATAAACTCTTTGAACAGAAGTGAAATCCACCGGACGTGAATGCATTTATCATATTTTCACTAGATCACAATACTGAATTTTGTCAAATTAGTCTATCAGTCTATGTTTGGCTGTGGGTTTTTACATTAAAAAAACAGTTTTAGGGTGTGAATAGTTGGTTAAAATTTCTACAGTAATATTATATTTAGTACTTAATATTGCATTTAACCTTTAGAGAACTGAAATTTAACATTGTTTATGATTGCTCGGTTTAACCAGCCAACTCGCTATCCGTTAGAGGTCTGGTCCCGAGGTGGCGGTTTAGGAGTCTACTGCTTGGATCTTAGAAAATATCATGACAGTATATGGAATGTACTTCTATGAAACAGTTTTATCTGAAAAAAACAGGCTTCAGGAATTAGAAATGGTTGGGGACAATCATGAATATCTCACAAGAAGTCGTGGAATTCTCACAATAGTTCCTCATAAATTAAAACTTTTTGAAAAAAACCTAGTTATGCTGGTTCAAAATTTTTCAATAAGCTCCCAATTGGTATTAGAACAGAGGTTTCACAGAGAAAATTTAAAATTGAACTCAAGGTATCTCATCAATCTCATCAACAAGGCTCTTTTGTCACAAGTACTCTTTTGAGGAATTGTGACAGTTTATTTCTTTTTCCTCTCTCCTTTTCTGTCCATCCAGCTTTCATATTTTAAGTAGGCCTGATTAGTATTTGTAATAATTCTCATAAATTTATGTATATTATTTTTACTACACCTTATTCATTTTTCAATTTGTTATTTGTTCATTATTTTTTACAAAATGTAATTTAGACACTATTCATGTATAAGTGCTTGTGAATAAAGATTATTTGAATTGAATTGAACTTCAGTGGACTGACCTGGCGTGGTTGATCGGCTGCGGTCACTGCTGGAGCTCGTCGGCAGCGAAAGTTTCCATGGCATAGACCAGCGGCGAGCCCCCTCCCCTACCCTGCCCTCCGCTCCTGCCCCTCCTCCCACCTCCGACCACCTGTAACACAACATGACTCATTTATGGTGAAGTAAACTTTGCGAGATACAGAGTGTTTACAAAGAACTACTTAATTTTGAGTTTTACTTGAATCACATCGTATAAAATTAACTCGCCTACATGCCCCCATGCCCACTTAGTCGTTTCACGGGATATTAGAGTCAAGCGTTAAAAAACAGGTCAGAGATTAAAATTGTTCTTGAGGGTTAAGCAACTGGATATAGACTAAAATGTTTAATGTTTTAATTTCAAAATATGATTATTAAAAGACACAGCTTCTTCCAGCATAAATTATTTTCCTTTGATCTTAAAATAAAACAATCAAAAAAAGGATCAATTAATCCTAACAATAATAAATCCACAAAATCAATTATAAAATGTAGTATAGCAGTATGTTTACCAGATTAAAGTAAATTACAAACACTATACGTAAAGAATTGTTAGGCTAATGATTTAGTTTTTTACCAATTTCTGCTACTATTGTAAGACCTAGTTGAGGTCATATGTTCTGAATATCGTTAATCTATTTGTCATAATAGTAATTAATAACATTTTGATGAAATTAAATTTCAAATTTTGATGAAAGAATTTTTAAAAGTGGAATATAATACTGGCAAAACAGATTCAAATTTAGATTCTTTATTAATCACATAACATTTTCTTGTTCCAGCACAGCTGGTAAAACAGGTGACGAGTCAGTGGTATAATAACTAAACTAAAAAAAAGTTGATAGGCCTATACAATCTTTGTCAAAAAACTTAAAAGTACTTACAAAGTATCACAGTTATAAAGAGTCAGTTAAGAAATCGTTAACACAATAATATACTTTGTTTAGCAACAGAGAATGAACTTCTTTCTTAAATGTATTAAAACTTTTAATATTGGTAACTTATTATCAAGCTTTTTTCCAAAATACTGAGAAAGTTTTTCAAAGGAACCTAATCTATGAATTGGAAACTGAAAGACATTTCTATTCCTAGTCTCATAACAATGAAAACTAGAGATCGCCTCCTGATCGAAATTCGATCAAAATTTCAGTTGATCTGGACCCAAGAAGTTTAAAAACATTTTATAACTGAAACAATTTAAGTAGATATGAAATGCCGGTTCTGGGACACCTCGCCCTTCCTATTTTCGGCCCTCCGTCAACTTCATTTTTGACAGGTTTTGGGCCAGTTTTTATCTGATTTTGGGCTAATCCAAACCATTTTCCAGCATTTTTCCAACATTTTTCCGGTTTTCGAAATGATGAAATTCCAAGTAAGTGTGAGGAAGGGTGAGGAAGGGCGAGGAAGGGCGAGGAAGGGCGAGGAAGGGCGAGATGCACTCTTCACCGAACCCTCGTAAACCTCATATTTGACTGGTTCTGGGCCAGTTTGTATTTGATTTCGGGTTAATTTCAGCCATTTTTCAGGTTTTTCGAATGGTGTATTTAATCTACAAAAAAATAATCCAGAACTTTAATCCAAGGAAGGGCGAGACGCACTCTTTACCGACCCCACGTAAACCTCATATTTGACTGGTTCTGGGCCAGTTTGTATCTGATTTCGGGCTAATTTCATCCATTTTACCAGGTTTTAAAAAATGGTGAATTTAATCCACAAAAATTAATCCAGAAATTTAATCCAAGGAAGTATGAGACGCCCTCTTAACCTCTGTTGTTTTACTTAACGTAATCCTGATTTTAAAAGGATTTTCGTCTACTTTTAGACATTTTCACTAAGAGATATGAAACGCCGATTCTGCGCCGTCCCGGGAGCCGGTGTTGTAGTAGATGACTTGGGGCTTTTGTAGATGACTTGGGGCTTTTGTAGATCGTTGTAAGTTAGTAGATATTGAACGCCGAATCAATATCCGGCGTGGGGACTATTCTATTTACGATAGCCTTTTGTAGATCGTTGTAAGTTAGTAGATATTGAACGCCGATTCCTAACCCGGGAGTCGATGTTGTTTCTGGTCCCGGGAGCCGGTGTTGTTGTAGATGATTTGGGGTTTTAGATTATTTAGGGCTTTTACAGCTCGTCTAAAGAGCCATCTCCATCTTTGATTAGTAGGTTCTGCGTCATCTGAAGGAAGAGCGGTCGGATTAGTTGATTGCCAAAATGCCGCATTTATGTAAAAAAGTGTTGTAGGGTGACTTTTGGATTATTTGAATTAAATTGCTTTTCTTAACTAGCTAGTATGTTATTCATTTAAAATTACCTTTGCCAAGGAAATTTTTTATTGTGATAAAAATATTGTCATTTTAAATTTATTCAAATCAGTTGTATGTTTTTTCTCTTATAGATCGCATAAGAAGATGTCTGCGATTAAAATTAATTGCAAGTTCTGCGGTAAGCTGATATCTAAATCACATATCTCACGTCATTTTAAAGTGTGTTTGAACAATGAAAATAAAGACTTGAGCTCCCAACGTAAAAGAAAATGTGATAAATGTGGGAAATTGATTACAAGTGATAATTTTAGTAGGCATTATAAAATCTGTAAAGGTACTACTGATAACCAACATTCCGCGCAAAATAATGAAAACCCCAGTACAAGCGGGACATATAAAAGACCATCACCTAACAGAAATGATTTCGACGAACAGCCTGAAATTAAAAAGCCACGGATTGAAAATGAAAATGTTTCTTCAATCATCCAGAAAGTGTTTAATAGTGTCAGCATGGTTTGTTCTTCTGCTCTGAATGCGATTAAAAATCTCTTGAAACCCCCCGTTGACCTTCCACCCGTCAGTGAAGATGAACATTGTGTAAAAGAGAGAGCATTCAACAATAGACTTTTGACTTATCAATTTACAAACTGCCGTGGTATAAAAAATCCACAGATATTTTTAAATAGATATCAAGATTTGATTGTTGGTAAGATTGAAGAACATTTGGAACAGTACAATTTGAAAGTAAATTTTTCGTTTGCTGCCAACTACAGATGGAATGTTCCTGGTGTGGATAAGCAGCTGGAAATAGACACCATGTATTTCAAAACTGAGAATACAATCATATATAAGACGACCGACTTACATCAAGTGTTTAAAGATGCGAAAGCAAAGTTATTAACTCGAATGGAAGAGTTCGAGGCACGGGGGTCAGGTTGGACGTTACACGAAGTCTTGTTTTTAGAACTGGCAATAAACAAATATATACCATTCAGAGGGTCAAGTTATATTAAACTGCCAAACGTCATTAAAAATAAAAAAGCTGTCATAAATGTTAAAAACAATGACCAGAAATGTTTTCTATGGTCCGTACTCGCAGCTTTACATCCTGTTGGTGTACATCCAGAGAGAGTGAGCAAATACCATGAATACGAACACGACTTTGACAAAGCGTTGAAAGACATTAAATTTCCTGTGAGTTTGGATGATGTGAAAAAATTCGAAAGACGCAGTGGGATATCCATCAATGTTTATGGTTATACTTGTGCAGGAGAAAATAAACTCAATGTATATCCTTTGATTGTGACTGATGATGAAAAAGATCAACACGTTGACCTCTTGTATATGAAAACGGCAAATAAATCTCATTATTGTTGTATAAAAAACTTGAGTAGGTTGGTGGGATATCAAATCAGTAATCATATACATCAAACCTTTATATGCAGGCGTTGTTTACAACATTTCGGAAGACAAGATCTGCTTCAAAGTCACAAAGAACTCTGTAAGGAACACGAAGCGGTGAAAATCAGAATGCCTAAAAAAGGTGATGTCGTCAAGTTTACCCATCATAGATGTCAGATGAAGATTCCGTTTGTCATGTATGCAGATTTCGAGTGCATACTGGAACCGATCGACACTTGTCAACCACCGGAAAACGGCACATCGTACACCAATAAATATCAACACCACGCGGCTAGAAGCTTCGTATTATACACGGTGTATACTAATGGTGATTATAAAGAACCGATATCATATTTCGGTGTGGATGCTGCTCAACAATTTGCAAAAGTGTTGAAATCTGAATTGGAAGCTATTGAAGAATTTTGTCTTGTAAACAAAAAACCCATGAAACCGCTGACTGACGAACAGAGAGAGCACTCAGAAAAAACAAAGATATGTCATATATGTGGTAAAGATTTGGTAACTGATGTTGTCTTCGATCACGATCATTTGACGGGTGAATTTCGTGGATTAGCACACAACTCGTGTAACTTGAACTATCAGATTCCGAAATTCGTCCCCATATTCATACACAACCTGACCGGATACGACACTCATCTGTTTGTAAAAATGCTGCGTTTAGATGATAAAACCAAGATAGATGTCATCCCGAATAACGAGGAACGATACATATCCTACACAGTTGATTTCAATATCAATATAAAAGCAAGATTCGTAGATTCATTCAAATTTACCATTGACTCACTCGATACGCTGGTAAAAAACTTGGACCGATTTGTACACATAAGTAAATATGGGGGTTGGGGTACTCAAGCGCTTATGCTTAGGCAAAAAGGTGTTTATCCATACGATTATATGGACAGCGATGATAAATATTTGGAAACCAGTTTACCAAGCCAAGAAAAATTTTACAATAAACTAAACAAATGCGGGATCAGCGATTTGGACTATTCACGTGCAAAACAGGTTTGGGAGGGATTCAAGATAAAGAATATGAAAGAGTACACCTTACTTTATAATAAAGCTGACGTGTTATTGTTAGCCGATGTTATGGAAAGTTTCAGGAACATTTGCATAGAAACTTACTCACTAGACCCCGCATGGTATTTCACAACCCCGGGGCTTTCATGGAGTGCCATGTTGAAGCAGACGGGAATAGAACTTCAGCTGTTGACCGATTATGAAATGATTTTGATGATCACCAAAGGCATCCGTGGGGGCATATCACAATGCTGCAATCGCTATGCGAAGGCAAACAACCCATACATGCCTCGTTATAACAAAGACGAACCGACTACATATCTGATGTATTTAGATGCCGTGAACCTATACGGATGGGCGATGTCTCAACCAATGCCGTATGGTGATTTCGAATGGGTTGATACGGATATAGATGTTATGAAGATCGATGATGATTCTGACAAAGGATATATTCTGGAAGTCGACTTGGAATATCCCCAAGAACTGCACGATTTGCATTCCGAGTTTCCTCTCGCTCCGGAAAAACGTTGCCCACCCGGTTCCAAGGAGGTTAAACTCCTTACCACTCTGTATGACAAAGAGAAATATGTCATTCATTATAGAAATTTGAAATTGTATTTAACACTTGGAATGAAACTTACCAAGATACACAGAGTGTTGCGCTTTAGTCAGAGTAAATGGTTGGAACCCTACATTGATAAGAACATGGGCATGTGGATGGAGCAAACGAATAAATCGGCTAAACAGTTTTTCAAACTGATGAACAACTCGATTTATGGAAAAACTGTCGAGAACATAAGGAACAGAGTGGACATACGTCTGGCGACTCAGGACAAGCAGATCGACAAATGGATCGCGAAGCCGCAGTTCAAACACAGAACGATATTTTCAGAAAACCTTTCAGCGGTGCACATGAGGAAAATGAGTTTACTATTCAACAAGGCGATTTACGTGGGGATGAGCATATTGGACATATCCAAGACACTCGTATACGATTTCCATTACAATTTTATAAAGGCTAAATACGGTGATAAAGCTAAATTGCAGTACACAGATACCGACAGTCTGGAGTATCTGATAGAGACACCGAATTTTTATGAAGATATGAAACTGACACTCGACAGGTACGACACCTCCAACTACAAGAAGTATAACCAATTCAATATGCCCCGGGTGAACAAGAAAAAATTGGGAACGATGAAAGACGAATTCGGTGGTGTAATCGGTAAGGAATTCGTAGGACTGCGATCCAAGATGTATGCCAACTATACTTTGGAGGGTGACGAGCTAAAAAAATCTAAAGGAGTGAAAAAATCTGTTGTAAAAAATGAAGTCACCTTCGAGGATTACAAGAAATGTTTGTTCGAGCAGAAAGAACTATACAAATCGATGAACATCATAAGAAGTCACGGGCATGAGTTGTACAGCGTCGAAATGTATAAAAAAGTACTATCCACGACTGATGACAAGCGATACATCTTGGAAGACGGAATCACCAGTCTGCCGTGGGGACACTACAAGATACCCAAGGATGTCGAAGCCGAATTGCTTTTGAACAGCAACATTTCACTGGAATAGAGAGCAAGTTGTTTTTATTTGTGAATAAAAAATATTTCTTTTAATCAATATCTTTTTATTTCCAATTTCCAATTTACTGATGAAATCAGCATATTCTTGCTTTTTTTGTTGGGACTTTTTTATGATACTATTTTCCTACACTCGTCGGAATAACAAAACTCACATTTAAATCATCATCTGTACATATTCCTTTTTAACGTCATAAGTGAACATGGTCTGTGATACCACGATGACGTAGGCCGTAGTGCCTTTATCAGCGACCGGACCGGTAACCGCGTTTGTAAAATCCAATTCGATTTGGATATCGTTTCTTTTTCTCTCGGTTGAAAACGGATGGAGATGTGTGTCTATCACCATCACCGGGTATTTGTTGATGAAATCGTTTATATTGAGATATACATCATCGTTTTTGAACATGACTTGTCTCATAGAACAGTAGCTGTCATATAGTAGTCTGTACTTTTTATCCGTGATATTCAAATTTTGCTGCTCCTGCGGGTACCGTTGCCCGTTTATTTTCACGTGGAAATTCTTTATGTTTACACTGTCGAACTGACCGGGGTCTTTGGTCTGATCGTTCTTACGACTCGTCTGTAAGCCGATTATCACAAAGACCGGATTGAGTATGTTCCGGTAGAGATTCGTTATGTCGAACGTGTAATTGGAGCCTATCATACCGAATTTTTCAATACAATCCCAACGGAAATATTCATATACCAATTCGCCTTTTTCGCTCAATTTCTTAAGCCCATCGATGAGCACGGCTTTCTTTGAGGGGTCGTAATCCACGAGGGGGACTTTCAACACGAAACTGGTAATTTTTATTTTTCCCTCCGCTGCGTCAACTGCATTGGCGCCGGAACCTTCAGTCCAGCGGTAGATGGCATCATCGTCTTCCGCGCGGGTGAACGTTATTTCAAATCCACCCTTGTACATGGGATACTTTAGACTGTCAAAGAAGCCCAGACCCAGGTGGGCCAGCGTTCCCAGTGCTTCGAACTTGCCGCCGCCCTTGTCGTAAACCGATTTGAATCCGCTGCTGTAGTACGTGTTTTCCTCCGATCTGCTGTACGTGGTCAACCCTTTGATGGTGCTCGTGATACCGACTTTATCCACGGAATCGATGACTTGGTTGTGTTTTTTCAATTCAATACTCTTGAACAAATAAGCCGCAAAATTGTCCACAAGTTTGATGGGGTCCGTGCTGGCGTAGTTGCCACCATTGGATTTCTTGACAACATCCCCTTGGATGTGAAACAATATCCTGTTGTTGTAAAACGAATCCCCGTGGTCCAGTTTGAATGTGGTGAAATTATTGGGTGAATTAAAGTGCAAATCCGATACCGGTAGGACCGTGACGTATTCGCATCTCGCTATCTTATCCGATGCCTCTTCGTAGTATTTCTCCATTCCTAATATAGGTTTTAGGTTTTCCGAATTCCAATGAAAAATAAGAAAACTGTTGTGGAAAGCAATAAAAAATAAAAAACACCGAATTCCTGATCGCTTAATAAAATCGACTACTTGAACAGTTTTACGTTTTTGTACATGTTCAAACGTCTCAACCCGAGATTCCGAAAAACCCTTTTATCTACACCTTCAACATTTTTTATTACATCCAAACATCGCTCTACGTAGTCGAGACCCCGCGGCTGAGAAACCAGTTTTTCCATCTTATCGTGTATGAACTTTACGATGGCGATTTTTTCATTGTGAAAAGCGTTATTCCCGGCCTCCTCTTCGGCGCGGATAAACTTTAATCTTTCAATCAATTTATCATCATCATTGATGTATTTGTACTCGACGGGGGCGTGTGAATCTATCAACAATCCGCTGCCCGATGACTGTTTAAATTCTTTCCAGATCTCACCGATCAAATTCACCCATTTCCAAGACTGACTGGACCTGGGGCGTTTCAACTTTGGATCGTTGTTCTGAAAAATCGCATCGGTTTTTATCAGTATATCCTTGTAATTATTAAAGTCCTGAGCTGTGAAAGCACCCGCACTTATAAGTTTTTCTCTCGTCGTACCCTCGCCCGGAGACGATACTCTGATTTCCGCTTTCGTCAACAGACTCCACAATCCCGGTGTGCCGGCATATCTATCTCCGGTGCTGTCTAATATGATATCATCATTTTCAATCGAAATAGTCTTCGATCCGATGGCCAGTTTGTTCAAGTTGAAATCGTAGCGAATACCGAACGATCTATCGTTGCTGGTAGCGAGATGTTGTTTGGCGATATCGCCAATATCTTGCCTTTCAGTGAATTCGCGGATCGAACGGTTTATCCTGCCTTCGTCTGGCGATTCTATTTCCGACGGTAAAGGATCGATGTGTGGTGATTCTCCGGGTGGAGGTGATTCTCCGCGCGGTGGAGGTTCGAGCACATCTTCATCTTCACGAGGTAAAGGCACCTTACGCGCCGCCATCAATTCTCGACCCGGTGTACTGAAGGCGCGGGGTCTAAAAATGTCTTTCTTTCTTTGTATAGTTTTAGACACGGACAGACGTTGCGGTGGGGTCTTTTTATCGGAACCTTGCTCCTTGATCGCTTTGACGACCGGTTCCTGTCGCTTTTCAATCTCACGTTTTTCTTCAACTTCACGAATCTTTACTGCTTGGGATTCACTGACCAATTGGTTTTGCAATTTATCCAATTTTTTAGCCTCCTGCACAGTTAAAGGCTTATGTGCAGATATCGGTATGAAAGGAATTTTTGGTGCGTATTGCTCACGTATCGGCGGATGTTTACGAAACAATTCCGCTCGCTCTTTCACTTGTTCTTTTCGGATTTCCTCATTTTCCGCAACCCATTTGTCTTGTAGTTTTTCAATTTTTTTACCCTCCTCCGCAGTCATCTCGTCGGGCCACATTTTGTCGGCCAACTTGTGTTTTTTAACTAACGTCTTGACAATCTCTTTATCGCTTTTCCTCTTCATCGTACTAATATAGGTGGTTGGGTTTTTAGTAGCAAATTTTATATTGGATAATCAAAGTACAAAAGTGACGAATATTTTCACAAAAATTTGGAATCGAATAAAAAAAACGTCCAACAACGTTTTGATTAAAAAAATAACGTTTACACATCGATTTTGGAAAACGTTCGCAGACGTTAATTATTAAAAACAGCGTCTAGACATCGATTTTGAAAAACGTTCTTGGACGTTATTTATTAAAAATAGCGTCTAGACATCGATTTTCAAAAACGTTCGCGGACGTTATTTATTAAAAACATTTTTCATATTGCACATGTATTTTCCACACCGTGCTTTTTTCATCATATTTACGGAGAGAAACCCATAAGGTTCATTCCAACACTTGTTGCATATATTTTCAAATTCACCGAAAGTCATGTCCGATCCCACGAAATCGTCGTAGATCCGTTTGGTGTAATGTTTATTCTGTTTAAAGACACAAAGAAAATTTATATTATTCCGTATGACTTGCATGTCCACTTTGCCGTAACTCTGGCTCAGGTAGACGCATGAAATCTTTTTATGCCTGCCTCTGATAAAATAGTCTTTAATACCTTTTTGCCCTTCCATCAGACAATCGTCGAATATCACAAGTGAGTTATTCTTGCACTCGTCTACCGCCGGCAGTTCATCACAATTGTTGAAGAAATACGCGATTCTCTTTTTATACTTTTTCTCCGCGTCCGCATAGGTTTTTCTCAGCTCAACATAAGCCGGCTGTTCTATGGATTTACTGAATACGTAAAGGTTTTTAAATATAATACCGTTTTTATTGTAAATGAAATTGAGCAGTAAATTGGTTTTGCCGCTGCCTGAAGAACCCACTATGAGACATCGCAATGGGCTGGGCAACAGGTTGTCTTCGAATGCCTCTTTGTAATATGAAACTATATCCATCACTATGTGGGTGAAATGACCTCTTGACATTCAGTAAAAAAATAAAAGCTGAGAAATGATTTCAAAATATAATTCTTTTTCAAATTGACGACACTGGAATTATTCACAAAACACACATGTCTTTCGTTGCATTTTTTACAGCTCTGATAAAATCGAAATCACCGTAAACCGATATACAATTCGTTTTTCGGTCGTGATCATATCGGACGTCCACTTCATCCATCATTTTTAAAATCTTGTTAATCAAGTTACCGTCGGGGATATATTCGACTTCATAACAATAATCGAACTCGCCAGTCACAATTTGCTCCTTATCAAAATATTTACTTTGTATATCAATGTACTTGTATTGCTTTACGTCGTCTTCATTTTTGCGTGCTTTGAGAATAGACAACACGTGATGGATTCTATTACTCTTCACCAGCGCTTTCAACCTCTTATTATCGTCTATCAGATTTTGTAATCCATAATGATCTTTTCGTAACGTTGGTAACAGTTCCTCTAACATCCATTCTTTAAATTCTTCATTTTTATTTTTACTCGCTCCCAATAGAGAACAAACACCCGAGTCGTCTATATATGCAGTATCAGGATGTTCATCGGCGAAACGGAGAAAGTTGTCGTGTTCTTTTAACTCTAAATATTTAATAATATGCTTTTTGCTAATATTGTCATAAATGGCTTTCCTAGGTCTCCTATATCCAAGTATTTTAGATACATCATTTCCTCTAAACCAGAATTTATTATCAGCATCGAATATAATGGTAATTTTATCTTTTCCAAAACTAAAACTATTATTCACAATGTCTATTTCATTATTCATTTTGTCTAATATATAAATTGACATTTTTAATGTTGTTTTTTATTGTTGAAAAGATGGAGATAAAATGTATTTACCGTTATTATTTTGCATATTTAAATTTACCATTAATAGTCCCCACGCCGGACTATCTAATTAAAAAATGCAATTCAATAGTCCCCACTCTGGACTATCTGAATTCAATAGTCCTCATGCCGGACTATCTAAATACAATAGTCCCCACGCAGGACTATCTGAAATACAATAGTCCCCATGCAGGACTATCTGATATTCAATAGTCCCCACTCAGGACTATCTGAAATTCAATAGTCCCCACGCGGGACTATCTCATACAATAGTCCCCATGCAGGACTATCTGAAATTCAATAGTCCCCACGCAGGACTATCTGAAATTCAATAGTCCCCACGCGGGACTATCTCATACAATAGTCCCCATGCAGGACTATCTGAAATACAATAGTCCCCATGCAGGACTATCTGAAATTCAATAGTCCCCACGCAGGACTATCTGAAATACAATAGTCCCCATGCAGGACTATCTGAAATTCAATAGTCCCCATGCAGGACTATCTGATATTCAATAGTCCCCATGCCGGACTATCTGAAATTCAATAGTCCCCTTGCCGGACTATCTGAAATTCAATAGTCCCCATGCCGGACTATCTGAAAAATAAATACAATAGTCCCAGCAAAGGACTATCTGAATAATGCCTAAAACATTGTACGTTGTAATTCTTTCTCGTAAAACCCTCCTATTATATCTTCACCAGTTTCATCGGCAATCTTATAAGTTGTAGGTCTCGTGTTTAAAACTTGCTTGATTACAAAAATCTCGGACGTCCAGTTCTGTTTGTATTTATTCGTGAAAACGTCTTTTTTCGCTGTAATGCGGACTCTGTCTCCCACATCGAATTTCGCCTTTTTGCGGGGTATTCTATTTTCCAGTTCGTTGTACATTTTCAATAATGCCTGCTCGTTGCCTTTATTCACATCCGCGGGCCTCATTTTTATAGTATGGTGGAAATCGTGTTTGTTGTATTCGTCGGTCAATTCTTGCAATATGTCGTGCTACTTGTGCGAATTTCTAACTTGGAATTTTACTTTCAACTTCTCATTTAACGTTCTATGATATCTTTCGATTATGGCGGATTTCTCCTCGCTCTCGGTGTGGTACAATTTAATGTTGTGTTTTTTCAACAACTTGTTAAAATGCGTATTTTTAAACTCTGTCCCTTTATCGGTGTGTAAGAGCTTAGGCGGTGAATGACCGTCATTTTTGGCCCGCGCAATTATTTTTTCAAAAGCTGATGACACATCCGGACCATCTTTTTTCTTCAAAGGCTCTGACCAAACGAACTTACTGAACGTGTCGATCACATTTAAAATGTATTTATACCACTTGTTTTCCCTAGCATATTCTTTCAAAATCAACAGATCGGCCGCCCACAAATCATCGATACCTTTCGTGACGATTCGGCGTTTTATAAACTTTTTCACGACGGGTCTGTGCAGCTCTTTAGCTTCCAAAACTTCCGGCGGGTCTTTGATAAACGAATTTCTCTTACTGCCGCATATCGCACAATTGGATGTCGCGAGCCACCTTTTATTTCTCGTTTTGACAGTTTTGACATCCGTGGATGGTGTGTTTGTTTTACACTTTCTGCAATGCAATTCCATGTCTAATAATGCGCAGCTACTTTTGAAGTCAAATAAAATATTTGCAAATGCAAAGTCGTTTAAATAAATTTTACATTTGCGTAGATTGTGTGTTATATGTATAGGATAAGAAACGAGATGCAGCACAGACATAAAATCCAGTTGACCAAGGGTCAAAAGAATAAGTTGCGTATCGCTTATAAAAAGCAGAAACTCGCTATTTTAACTTTGAACAGAGATCAGTTGACGAACGGGAATGTCGAGGTGATGTTGACGGACGAACAACATAAACAAGTGTTGAAAGCCATAAAACACAATAAAGGCTTGAGATTGATATTGAGCCATTCGCAGTTGAAGAACAACATCGAAGGGGGTCTACTGAAAGAGATTCTGGAGTTGGCGGAAACGAGTATTCCCTATTTCAAGAAATTCGCTTCACCCCTGATCAAAGACAAAGTCGCACCAGCTATAAAAGATAAATTCGTTCCGTGGCTGAAAAAGATGATCGACGACGAATTGGATACAATTATAGAAAAAGATCCGTCAGGTGCCGGATTAAGACAAATGATAAACAACCGACTCAATGCGGCTTTGAATGACGTACGGGTAAAAAAAAATTAATTCCGTTGACGTTGAGCGATCTGGAAGTGTGGGCCAATAAATTGAAATTGAAGAATTTTCGTGGTGTTTTCAGACGAGAGCTTTTACCTGACGTATGTTGGAAAAACGAGTGCGGTATAATCAATCTCGGTGATCTGGACACACCCGGAACACATTGGACGTGTTATTATAAAAATGGTAAAAATGTAATTTATTTCGATTCTTATGGAAATGCGCCACCACCTTTGGAGTTGGATAAATACATGAGAAGTTTTGACATTCGCTATAATTCGGACCGATTTCAAGATTATGGCGATCCGCCAATCTGCGGGCATCTTTGTTTAGAAGTTTTAAGGCAGTTTTCAAATGGAAAAACATATGATGAAGTCAAAGACGATTTAAATAAAAATAAATACGCTTGGCTCGGGTGGTTCGACACTTTTTTACGATGCCCCCGTCAATAAATTGTTTATAAAATTTTTATTTTTTTAATAATTTATTACCACCCGAAAATCTGTTTTCCTAATATAGAAATGTCGACATTTAGATCATCGAGTCAAACTAACCACTCAGAAGCATGGAACCTGCTTTCCATGGAGCCCAGAGAACCCAAAGGGGTTTTGACTGACAAATTCATCATGAGGTTCGATCGGTATTTAAACTGGGATCTGCTCTCTTCCCATTATGATTTTCCAATCGAGATGTTGCGGATGTACCCGCACAGAGTGAATTGGGCCAAGTTGTTGAGGCGTATTAAATTTTCGGAAGAATTCCTAAGAGAGATGGTCCCTCATTTCGATGAATGTTGGGATATCCTGTGTAAATATCAAACGCTGTCTGAAAAGTTTATTCACGATTTCGCAGGTAAAATTGATTGGAATTACGTGTTGTTGTATCAAAATGTAACTAGCAGATTTTTGGACGAACACAAAATGTATTTTGATGAATCCTAGTTGAGTGGCTCAGAGATATTTAAAATAAAAACCCGAATTCGCGTGGATCGACCGGTTTGAATAAATGGTATTTAATATTTGCGGGATGAATAAAAACTAGTTGCTGTTTATTTTTTTATATAAAACCATTATGATGCAAAACATTTTTCCTAACATAGAAATGACGACTTTTAGACTATCGGGTAAGACTTCACAACTGACCTTGAACTTGGAACATCCCATTCACTTGGATGCTGAGTACAAGTTGGCACTCACCGGACTTTTCTGCGAATACAACTTTTATAATTTATTTGAGGGTTGTAGTGTTTTGTTTGACGGTGGAACAAAAATCGGTTTCGGTAAAGGTTTTTGGACATTTGATGCCATACAGAAACACATACAAAAAGGCGTGGATCCGCTGTTACGCCGTAAAACAGACGATAAAAAGAATAAAGTCACGGTCGTTTCAATACTTAAAACTACGGGCTACCGGGTGAAAATCACTTCACCTATAAAATTTCACATGGAAAATCCACTGCGGCGTTTGCTGGGTTTCGATGAAATTGATGCCCCCGAATACTTGGACACGTACAATGCGAAAAAACCGCACAACATAAGACCATGGGACATGATTGAAGTCCACTGTGATATCGTGGAAAATTGTTTTGTCAATCATGACGAACATTGGCACAAACACAAAGAGTCTTCGGTGTTGTATAGTTTCTTTCCATATGGTGAATTTGGTAATAAAATTGCTGTGATGCCACGGCCGCCGCTTTACGTGTCGTTGAAAAAAGGATTGAATAAAATCCAACAAATCAACATTTACATTACAGACCAAAATAACAATTTATTGCAGATGTTCGATTCGAATGTGCATATTTATTTGGAGTTGATTCGGGTGTAGTATTTTTTAATTTATTGAAAATCGGTTGTTTCTATTTTTTATTTGACGCCGCAAAACGTTATTCCTTGTATAGGTAAAAATGAACGGTCCTAACTTTAATGATTTACTGAAGGAAATCAATGGAAAGTCTTACATCAGGGTGGGTGACCTGGAAGTCGGTAAAAAATATTTTGTGGAAAATATGGATAAAATCTCTTCATCATACGGTATGAGAATATTAGTCACATGCGATGATGTGAAATTCTATCTTCCCGAAAGCTGGAATGACAGGTTGACGAATAACTATATCAAACAACTGTTGAATTTTAAGGGGAAACTCTATGTGCTGTACAACGGTAAAATAACACTTTCAGATAATAAATTCAAGCACAGTATCGAGTTTAAGGTTGACGAATAAAAACATTTTTTAAAAAACATAATTTAAATATATTTTTGAAAATGCCCCGTTTAATTTATTTGTTGTGGAAATCCGTTATGCATACATTAGGAATCAATAATGGCTGAAAGCTACGGTTATTATTGCTTGACTGAAAACGCATTTGAACCGTACAACGGGTCTCCGGATGCAGCCGGATTGGATCTCAGAAGCGCGTATGATTATGTTGTACCAAAACGTGGTCAACAGTTGATAAAAACTGACTTGACTTTCAAATTCCCAGATGGGTGCTACGGGAGGATAGCGCCAAGATCTGGCTTGGCTTTAAAACATTCTATAAGTGTAAATGCCGGGGTCATAGACCGGGACTATACTGGGAATGTCGGTGTTATCTTGATGAACAATTCTGATACCGATTTTCATGTGCGTCGTGGAGATAGGATTGCGCAGATCATCTGCGAGATGTACAAAAAGCCGCCGTGTATCAGATTGGACAAAGTCGAACAAACTGAACGTAAAGACGGCGGATTCGGAAGCACTGGGATTAATTAATAAATATCATGTTGTACGTTATTTTTTCTATTTAAATGTTAATCATTAATATCTTGGAAATGTGTTTGAAATTTATTTTTTCTGACCCCCCAATAATTTGTTGAAATCAAAAGTTGATTGAACATATAGTAGTTGTAAACATCATGGATTTGAAAAATAGAGATTGGTTCACTGATGAAGATAAATACGTGATATCCGTTTTAAAAAATTGCAAACCTGGAAAACTGGAACGCTGGATGAGGGGTCTACCTAAAGCGGTGAAATGGAAAATAATACATAGCAAATTGGGTTACGTTCCAAAAGCTATCGTTTACAAGCCCAAAGAATTTAGATCACTAACAGCTAAAGAAAAGTTTGCGGTTCGAGAAATGGAGGATGCCAAGATAATATACTGCTATGATTGCGGGTTCGATCGCATAGTTCAACTAGAAGCGAATGATGAAGCTGTTGAGTTACCTGATAAGTGTTTTAAATCGCTGTGTTTCCTATGTCACAAGTCAGCATTTAAAGTTACGAGATGCGGACGTGATCTGTTGGCGGACCCCGATTATGAAGATGAAATGTCGGATGGTGACGAAAATGTTTGTATATTGTCTGAGATACCCTTTCAAGACTATCCAGGTCATGTGGGAATTTTAGATCAGCTGGGGTACTTGCAGTATTCTGATGAAGAAGATGATGGTTGAAAACTTATTTGTTCTAATCGCTATTATGCTTTTATTTTTTATTGCTTTTGTACGGTGAAGACCCCCACACTGAACTATAAATACAATAGTCCTTAATAGTCCCTACGCCGGACTATCTATATTTAATAGCATGCAGGGCCATTTAAATACAATAGTCCCCACGCTGGACGATTTAAATACAACAGCCCCCACACCGGACTATTTAAATGCAATAGTCCCCACCCCGGACTATTTAAATTCAATAGTCCTTGCACAGGACTAGTCCTCACGCGGGACTATCTAAATACAATAGTCCTTGCGCGGGACTATCTGAATACAATAGTCCCCAGGCGGGACTAGTCCTCACACGGGACTATCTAAATACAATAGTCCTTATACGGGACTAGTCCTTACGTAGGACTGTTAGGAAATTCGTACCCCCTCATGGCGCAGTCACCCTCCTCTATCAGGTTTTTATTGGAATTCCTGAAAAGTGCTGTAAAATTGCCAAAATGTAGGCAAAAATCACTGAAAACCGGTTAAAAATAGGTCTATAGGACTGTTAGGAAATTCGTCCTTCTCGTCTTCCCTCATGGCCCCATCAATTTTTTATGCCTCGGAAATCCTTAAAAATGCTTTGAAATTGCCGAAAAGTAGGCAAAAAATCACCGAAAATCGGTTAAAAATAGGTCTATAGGACTGTTAGGAAATTCGTCCTTCTCGTCCTTCCTCATGGCCCAGGAGCAACATATCTATACTACTAATTTATTTCCTGTTTTTTCTAGCAGTTGTTTTTACAACAGCTGTCTAATGATTCAATCAATTCTCCTATCTCCATAAGATTAACATTGGAACTTTGAAAGCCTGTGGGGTGTAGCCCTGGTGTCTGATGTGAATTAGAATGTGATTCTGCTCATCTACAGGACTATACCTTTCTAACGGTATGCGCGGATTTCTCCTACGATGCACACGAGCTGAGAAAAAAGGAGGAAATGAAACATGCTTGCGTATTAATATATAGATATTGCTATTCCATAAAAATATTAAAATTAGACTTTATATACAACATGTACATTTAAAAATGTACGTTGAGGGCAAAGTTAAAATATGAAGATCTTTGAACAAGCCTTTACAAGATGTTCTGAGAGTTGAGTTTGTCATGATTCCCAAGTATTTTTTCTGTATTTTAAAAATGGACAAAAGACCAGAACTGCTACCCCAAAGTTCAATCCCATACTGCATTGAAGATGCAAACAACGCATGATCTTGTTTTTAAAACAGTGATATTCTGAAGGACGTACATTTGAAAACAAATTGAATTTAATTTTTTTGTCAAAATATCAAAATAAACCTTCTAGTTTAGTTTGTTATCAACTACAAAACCAAGAAACTTAGTGGATTCTACTATTTGCAAATTATCATTAGTAAAAGTTATCTGATGAAAAGGTTCCTGATTACGAGAAGCACTAAAGTTGATAATATCGGTTTTACTACTATTTAACTTGAGTCCATTTGGCTTGAACCACACTTGCAAGTCAGTGAGTGAATTCAGAATCATTTTATGTAAATCTGCAAAGTTACTTGAATTAAGAATGGCTGTCGCATCATCTACATACAGAAAAAGATTGAAATCAACACTGTTTAACAATTCGATTAAGTTAAAAAAAAGGAAAGGGCCTAATATTGAACCCTGGGGCGCACCCCTGGTCTTGTCTTTCTAATCTGATTTAAAAATGATTGGAAAGTGTTCTAAGCAAAAATCAGATAGTTTTAATCTTAATAATTATGCTACGTATAGATCTTTTCTGAATCAAAAAATGTTTTGTTTATATTTTTCTTACTTGACAGACCCAGAGTACTATGGAGTATCTAATGTGACTTTCAATTAAAGTAACTACTTTAGTGACTACTTTAGACAGTCTTATGTTGTTGAGAAGTGCTATATTTCTAAGTACAAAATTGTTTTTTGATAATACTATGGCTAGTTTGTTGACATGCTCATCCCACCAGAGACCAGTTGTCAAAATTTATAAAACGAAACACATAACACGGACACACACATTGTAACATTGACACGGACACGGGCATATGCACACATAAAAACAATTATTTGATCGTTCCATCATGGACGCAGCACCAGGACACTGGAGGAATAGGCAACGGTGAACAGCTGACCTTGACATTGGATCAAATAATTGTTTTTACGTGTGAGTACGCCCGTGTCCGTGTCAATGTTACAATGTGTGTGTCCGTGTTAGGTGTTTCATTTTATAAACTTTGACAACGTCTTCATGACAGCTGATATTTTTTAGCTTGATTTTAACAAATTGACCACTACGTGATCATGACGCAAGCACGTCGAAACCTTAGGTTGTGGACAAGCAACTGTATACAAGCTGCAGAAGAAGGTAATTTAAAACCATTGTAATTAGTCTTACCAGATCAGGAGCAATAAATTCATATGAATTTGAAACAAGTGTTTTTGGCCTCTGGGGACCTCAAAACAAAAAAGTAACATGGCCCCAGGCTTAGGTCTTACCATGACTACTACTGTAATAAAGTATTCCCTATAAGGAAATTTGCTAAAACATTAACCACAATAGGTAAAATACTAACCTTCAATATTTTGGGATAAAAAAAAATAACGCAACAGATGAGAAAGTCTTATGATGTTAGTATATGTAGTCAATGGTAATGTGGTGGGGACGCCACCAGAATTACATAAGATTAGCTTAGAGTACTAACCGCCGCTGGGGAGGTGGGGGAGGAGGCATGCGGGTATAGCAGCGTGCGACGGCGTGCGTGTCCGGCTCTGGGTGCGGTGGCTGACACTGACACTCGGCCAGGCCGCTGAGGCACTCGCAACACGCCAGGCTCAGCTGGTACTGCAGGTTCACCAGGGTTACCAACCCGCTGCATACCACTTGCTGCAACACAACAGTCAGCTGACCCTACCATCACAGCTCTCGTTAAACTTTCATTATTGCCAGCGCTTAGTTTACCAACCAAGGTAATCAAATTAATAAATACAGTAGAACCTCAATTATTCAACATTTTGGGGACTAAGAGTGTTGAACTATTGAAATGTCAAACTGTAGGGAGTAAATGAGAAATTTTATGAGAAACATAGGTAGTATAATAATGACAAATTTAGAAAACACTAAATTGTTATGAAACCATAAATTTATTGAATTTTAACATAGCCAATATCCAAATCATTCGGTACTCTGTTAAAATTTTCACCCTTGTCAGTCTCCAATATGGACACTATTGGTCATTACTGACATGTTAAGTTGCCACAGATCATGTCAAACTATAAAGGGAGTCAAAATATCAAGATTCTACTGTACTTAATAAATAGAATTTCTTCAGGTAAATAAACACAAAAATACTGCTGACTTATAAATCAAGTTTTTATTACATTGTAGTGCGTGAGCAAGTTCTTTTTCGCAGTGGCGAAGTCTGTAATAATCGTTAATATTTTATGAAAATAGTGCGGTTAAGTGCTCAATCGGACATGAAAATGTCGAATATCGGTCGAATGACGGAATTTAATCCCCACGAGGAGGATTTGGAATCGTATTTGCTCAGGCTTAAACATTATTTCAAAGCAAACGATGTAAAGGATACAGCTAAAGTATCAATTTTAATTACCGTGATCGGTCCAAAAGTTTTGTCGTTGTTATCGGACATTCTTTCTCCCAAGAAAGTAGATGAGAAAAATTATGAGGAATTAGTAGAAATTTTGGAAAATCATTTTGCGCCAAAGCGTCTGGTGGTAGCGGTGAGATACGTGTTTTACTCTCGTGTTCAAAAACCAACAGAAAATATTTCCGAGTTCGTGGTTGCAATTAAACATTTGGCAAGTACTTGTCAGTTTGGTTCTTTCTTAAAAGACGCTTTAAGAGATAAATTAGTGTCGGGATTGTCAAATGATGCAATTAGACAAAAAGTTTTGTCGGAAGAATTAGATCTTGACAAAACTTTGCAGTTGGCGCTCAGGCTTGAACGTGCGGAAAAGCAAACAGGAATGTTCACGAGTCAAGCAGTATCCGTGAATGAAATAAATAGATTTAATAACAGTAATCGAAAACCAAAACATTCTCAAACTGTTTCCGGTGTTAAAAAGAGGCCCAAGCCTAGTAATGAAAAATTTCATGGTGAAGTGGGTAATCAAAAGTGTTACCGTTGTGCACGTACCGATCACAAGGGCGAGGAGTGCCCGTATGCCAATTTTAAGTGTCATAATTGCAAGAAAGTTGGACATTTAAGTAAAACTTGTAAATCAAGAGGAAAATTTCACAGAGTTCACCAGCTGGTGGGTGATGGTGGAGAAGAATATTCTACCGGTAATCAAAGTAAGCCTAACTCTGGCCTAGGCCTATCGGACCAGATGGGAAGCTTGGCCTTATATAATATAGGCCTAAAGGAAAACAATTCCAGTTTTAAGGTAAGATTAGCAGTAGAAAATGTTAATCTAGACATGGAGGTTGATACAGGATCAGCACTGTCAATTTGTCCTTATGAGTTGTATAATGAGCATTTTTCTCATCTGAAATTGAATCCAACTAATGTTAAGTTACAGACTTATTCTGGTGGAGAGGTTAAAGTTTGTGGACTAGTTAATGTTCAAGTTAAATATAATAAACAAACGTGGTCTCTACCACTAATTGTAGTAAACACGGATCGTGCAAACCAACCAATGCTCTTTGGTAGGAATTTGTTACAGAGTATAAAACTGGATTGGAAATCATTATTCTCCTTTTCTAAGGTAGGCCTAAATAATTTAGAGAAATGTGATGACAAGCCGAGCTTATCTTCTGATATAGGCCTAACTAAGTCTAGCCCTAGCCTTAAGAATGTTTCTGTTGAAGCGTTAAAACATAAGTATCAAGCAGTTTTTCAAGCAGGTTCCGGTGAGATTAAAAATGTCAAAGCTCACATAGTACTGAAAGAGGGCGCAACGGCCAAATTTTGTAAATTCCGGCAAGTGCCTTTTGCCTTGCGGAAACCAGTAGAAGAGGAAATAGATAGATTAATTGCAGAAGGTATAGCCTATCCAGTTACCAGTTCAGAGTGGGCTACCCCACTTGTAGTTGTGCAAAAGCCTAAGGGTGTGCGTCTCTGCGGAGATTTTAAAGTAACGTTAAATCCAGTTATTCAGTCAGAGCATTATCCGTTGCCTCAACCAGAGGACATTTTTGCGTCTTTGGCTAATTGCGGATGGTTTTCAGTCATTGACCTAGAGACTGCATATTTACAGTTACCAGTGGCGGAACAGTCACAAGAGTTGTTAATGCTTACGACCCACAAGGGGCTCATTAGGCTACGTCGAGTGCCATATGGGTTGGCATCGGCACCTGCTCTGTTCCAAGCGGCAATAGACAAGATTATTGAGGGATTGGACGGCACGGTGGCCTATCTGGACGACATTCTCATCGGTGGAGCGACTCAAGAGGGGGCCTATCATAGGATGGAGAAGGTATTGCAGCGCCTTCAGGAACATGGCGTGAAGGCCAATGAAGGTAAATGTAAATTTCTAAAAACCTCTGTTCAGTATTTAGGCTACACTCTCAGCGCAGAGGGCATCGGACCGCAAGAGGGCATCCTGGAAGCAATCAGAAAGGCGCCTCAGCCTGCGAACAAAGATGAACTTCGAGCATATGTTGGTCTTCTTAATTATTATGGTAAATTTATCAAGAACTTGTCTAGTAAATTAAGTTGTTTTTATGGCTTGCTCAAGAAGGATGTACCTTGGTCATGGTCAAAAATTTGTTCTGACACTTTTCACCAGAGTAAGTCCTGGGTTTTAGGTTCGGATGTGTTGGTACACTACGATCCAAATAAACCGTTGGTCGTAACCTGTGATGCCAGTCCGAGGGGTGTGGGAGCAGTTCTCTCACATATAATTAATGGTGAGGAAAAACCGATAGCGTTTGCATCTAAATCATTAAGCCAAAGTGAAAAAAACTATTCACAACTCCATAAGGAAGCCCTGGCTCTGGTTTTTGCAGTTAAAAAATTCCATAAATATATATATGGAAGACAGAATGTAATTTTGCAGACAGACCATGCACCGCTTGTTGCAATATTTGGAAGTAAACGTGGTGTTCCTTGTTTAGCAGCTGCTCGACTACAACGCTGGGCCCTGATCCTGTCCTCGTACAATTTTGATGTCAAGTTCCGGAAAGGAGTGGACTTACCTCATGCCGATGCCTTGTCCCGTCTGCCTCTGCCAATGGATGAAACATTGGAGCTGGAGTCCAACTGTGTATCCCATGTGAACAACTGTCTGGAAGTATTTCATACTATGAAGGTCAGTGATGATACTCTTATTACTTCTGCTGATGTGGCGAAATTTACTCAGACTGATCCAATACTCTCGAAGGTTCGGGATTTTGTTTGGCATGGGTGGCGAAACGTCACAGATCCACAGTTGATACCGTATGTTAGGCGTAAGGATGAATTGTCTGTGGAAAACAGTTGTGTTCTTTGGGGTTCAAGGGTGGTGATTCCACAAAAACTGCAGGTTTTAGTAACTCGGTTGCTGCATGACCAGCATCCGGGGATTACAAGAATGAAGATGTTGGCCAGGAGCTTTGTATGGTGGCCTACATTAGAGCAGTCGATTGAGGATATTGTCTCTTCGTGTTGTATTTGTCAATTTACTAGGAATGCAGCTTCCAAAGTCCCGCTACAGCAATGGCCTAGAGCTACAAGGAGATGGCAGCGGATCCATATTGATTTTGCAGAGGACCCTAGTTCCAGACAGCAAATGCTAGTTATAGTGGATAGCTTTTCGAAATGGTTGGAAGTGTTCCTTATGAAGTCAACCACCTCCTTAAAAATAATAGAGCGTCTCCGCTCACTATTTTCAGCGTATGGGCTGCCGGAGGAATTGGTGAGTGACAACCAGGCGAGTTTTGCAAGTGTCGAATTTCAGGAGTTTTTAGCCAAAAATGGTGTAAAGTTTACCCGAATACCTCCGTATCATGCTGCGTCGAACGGAGCAGCTGAAAGGAGTGTTCAAGAAGTAAAAAAGAGTTTGAAAAAGCAAATTTTAGATGCTGATTCTTGTAACATGTCTCTCCAACACAAATTGGACAATTTCTTATTTGTGTACCGCAACATTCCTACTGCCGTCACAGGTCTCTCTCCAGCGTAAATGTTTTTGCGATGGAAACCAAGAACTAGGCTGGCTTTAATTAAACCAAATTTGGCGGCGTCTTTAGAGAGGAAGGCAGAAATGCAAAAGAAGGCGGCTGATATCCACAGGGGAAGTAGCCGATTTTTCATGGAAGGAGAGAAGGTCCTGGTAAAAACTGTAAGGCAAGAAAAAGTATCATGGCTTCCCGGAAAGATTTTGGAGAAACGAAGCCCTGTGACTTATGTTGTTAGCGTTTTGGGAAAAACCAGGTTTTGCCATGCGGATCATCTTCGATCCAGTAAGCTGGAAGAAGACGAAGACTTTATGATCAATAGGCCGGTTGAATCAACTCAGGTAAAATCACCATCACCCACAATTACGCCAGCAACTCCTTCGCCAGTGACTACGTCTCCACAGAGTTCACCTCAGCAGATGCCGTCGCCGGCCAGCGCAGATCAACCAAGGTCCCCTACAGGGCGATCAACGCCGAGTCCATCAAGACCCTCGAATGTGCAGTGCAGTCCCACACCACTCAGAAGATCAAAGAGGACTGTACGTAAGCCCGAGAGGCTTGATTGGTAAAGCTTACAACAAGAGTAAGCTAGAAGGATTTTTTAGTTTGTTTTGAAAAGTTATTTAATTTGTGGCCACGTTAAACTGTACATAGCAATACAGAAGAAATTTGAGTTAGTAAATCAAGAATTTTAGGCCTCAGAAGTATTGGGCTTAGTTTTGTTGAGTAATTGTAAGAAACTTATTTGGTTGGGACGAGTGTCATATATTATACTCGCCCTAAGTGTTGTATAGAATATAATTAGGCCTAATGTGGTGGCTGCACTGCCATTAAGGATCGCCGTCTGATGACGTAACGTCGGCCTATGGGACCTGCTCTTCTACCTCAGTCTACCGTCTCTAAATGTCAAGGTTAGTCGTAATATAACCTACTATGTTCGGTTACGATATTTATCATGTTTATAACACACTCATAAACCATCATCTACAGTGATCACCATACATAGACTTGGCAGCTCAACAGACGGTCCAGGAGAACATTGTTGTATTTTGATAAGTACACTCTGTTTAGTTTTAAGAGTTCTGGCAATAAAGGCACTTTTCATTTCATTCCAATTTCAAATTAGTAAGGTCTAATGCTAATTTTAGTACTATAGATGTATGAAATTATTAATGTGTCTTAATACATGATTGATATGGGTTTTATTTTATTTTTGAAAAATAACCTAGTTTCAGGCTTTGTTTAGGCCATTTATCCTCATACGTGCAGAATATAATCCGAGTTTCAATTTTTTGATTCAGATTCAGATTCAGATTCAGAATTTCTTTATTCATAGCATTACAAAGTAAATACATAGAATAGCGTCACACATAAGCAACTAATATTACTTATTGTATTTGAACTGAATTAATTTTTTTACAAACTAAATTTATTTAGAGAACTTTAATGTTTTCTTTCACAAGTTCAATATCTATGTAGAACGTCCAAATAAAACGGTCTGAGATACATGAAATGGTACATGATACGGAGCCCTCAAGGAAATTCCGAAAAGGCGTATAAAGCTTTATTTATTAAGTATTGCTTTAGTTTGTTCTTAAAAGAATTAAAGTTCTGTATATTTTTGATTTCATTTGGCAGTTTCTTAAAAAATTTTTCCCCATGTAACTTGTCTTTTTAGTATAGAATTCCAGGTTGTGACGATCCATGATAATTTTATTCCTCGTGTTATATTTATGGTTTGTTTTGAACAGAGTATCATTTTCGTATTCTTTAACATATTTTATTGTTTCAAATATATATAGACTATAAACAGTAAGAATTTTAAATTGGGTAAAAAGATGTTTGACTGAATCAGTGTTTTTAAGGCCAGCCATTACTCTTATTGCTTTTTTTTGTTTAATTAGAATTTGATCTAGATTATGATTTGAAGTGGCTCCGTAGATACATATTCCATAGTAAATGTGAGATTGTATTAGAGCGTGATAGATTATTTTTAGTGTCTCGATGTCGCTTATACGTGACATTTGCCAGAGGGCATAGATTCCTGAAGACATTTTACTTAAAACACTCTCGACATGTTTATTCCATGACAAATTTCTATCTATGGTTAGTCCTAGGAATTTTGTTTCATTATTTTTTGATAATAATGAGTTATTAATTTGAATTTTGGGGTTAATTTCCTTTTTATTTTGTGAAGTAGAAAACAAAAAGTATATTTGATTTTTCTGTGTTTAGTAAAAGGTTATTTTTATCTAAAAATTGTTTTATATTCGTCAAATCAAGATTAGAACAGCGTTCTATACTATCACTTGAGTTTCCTTTTATGATCAAATTGGTATCATCCGCATAAAGGCACATTGCACTTGTTTTTACTGCATTGGGAAGTCCTCCAAGATAGCATAAAAACAATAGTGGCCCCAATATCGATCCTTGAGGGACTCCATATCTTACTACTCCAGGTTTACAACAGTATCTTCTCAAGTAGTTATAACGGTAACCTTCTTCCATGTACTCGATTTCTACATACTGTTCCCTATTGATTAGGTAGGAGGAAAACCAAGCACTTTCTTTTCCTTGTACACCTAGTGATCTTAATTTTTCGATGAGGGTGGAATGGGAAACACTATCAAATGCCCGGGAAAGGTCTAGAAAAATTCCTACTACTTTTTCTTTATTGTCGATAGCATCAACAATGTTTTTTATAAACTCCACTCCAGCAGTAACAGTTGACTTCCTTGGTCTGAAACCATGTTGTTCTTTATCTAAAAGATTGTTTTTTTCTAAGTGCTGTAATAGCTGTATGTAAACAATTTTTTCAAAAATTTTTGAAATAGCGGGAAGTATTGAAATTGGCCGATAACATGAAACATCCTTAGGATCGCCTTTTTTGAAAATGGGAATTATTTTGGATATTTTTAATTTGCTCGGAAAAATACCAGATATAAGAGAAGAATTGACCAAATGGGTTAGTGGTTTTAGTACACTTGATAATGATTGTTTAATTATAGTTATGGGAATGTCATCAAAGCCAGCAGAATATTAATTTTCAAAAGCTAAAACTATTTTGGATATTTCACTTTCTGTTACCTGTTTAAAACAAAATTTTGCATCAGTTATATTTGAAGTAAATTTTGGTATTGTTGGTGGGATATATGGAATAATTAAGTTATCGACTGCATTTAGAAAGAAGTTGTTAAAAGTTTCACAGATTTCCAGTGGTTTTATCACTACATGTCCTTGAAGTTTCAATTCAACATTGTTTCTTTGCTTTTTATCTTTACCCGTCTTTGTTTTAATTACTGACCAAGTAGTTTTTACTTTATTTTCAGAGTTTTTAATTTTGTCCTTTATTTGTTGTTTTTGAGTGTTTTGTAGGGTTTGGTTTAGAACATTTTTTCTTTCTTTTATAACTTTCTTAGTGGCTAAATTTTTTGAAGTCCTAAATTCCTTTTCTAGCTCTACAAGGTTATATTTCAAATCTTTCAACTCATCTGTAATCCATTTCTGTCTGTTGTAAGACCCCTCCTCTTTGAGTTTTTTAGGAAAACATGAGTCAAAATGGTGCTTGAAAATTGTGTAAAAATTGTCATATTTGTTCTCAACCGGTGCATGGTAGACCTCCATCCAGTTTTCATGTGAAAGGCAATTGACAAACATATTAACATTGGTTTGATTGAAAATTCTAATATCCCTTTTGACTTTGTTTTTGTGTTTACAGTTCATATCTAAGATATCTAAAATTTGAGCGTCATGATCTGATATTTTAGTGATCATGCCCCTTACCTCTATTTTAAAGGAATTTATATTAGTAATAAAGTTATCAATTGCAGTTTTTGAAGTGAGAGTTACCCTGGTAGGAAAGTCTATCTTATAGAACATATTATACATTTTCAATATATTTTTAAATTTAGTGTAAATATTGTCTTTTTTAAGTACATTGACATTGATATCCCCGGCTAAAATAACATTGGTGTAAGCTTTACATAGTATGTCTATTAAAACTTCTAGCTTTTCTAGGAAGGGGTTGAGAAAGTGGTAAGCAGGGGTACGGTAGATACCAGCAAGTACAAAACTAAAATTTTCTATGTTAAACTCAGTTAAACAGCATTCAAATTCTTTTTCAGATATTATCTCTGTCACATCATTTATATTAATGGGTTTACTTTTTATACTATCCAAAGCCAGTATCATTACTCCTCCACCAGATGTATTTTTTCGAACAAAATAGGATCTTACTGTATAATTTTTTAAGTAAAAATATTTTAGTTGAGTTTCATTTAAGTAAATTTCACTTAACACGACTATGTCTGGTTTTACATGCTCAAGAGTTAATATTAGATCATTTATACTTGTTGAGATGCCTTGAACATTTTGGTGAAAAATTCTTAACTTATTATTTTTGCATGAATCTAATTTATTATTATTACCTGTGACTTCTCTAAAAAATAAGAATTTGAATTGTTAAAAGTCTGTGATATGGATTGAGCTGGATTGGCGTCTTGTACTGTTGAAGAGTGGTTCTCTGAAGAATCATCTGTCCTTGACACTCCAAGATTCCCAGGCGATAGCTGGTAACTGGTGACAGGTTTAGTGACATTTGGTTGTTGTTCATTATTGAAGACCTCTTTGATTTGTAAAAGAAACTCTTCGTGAGATAGCCCATTGCGGAGTACTCGGAAAGACTTTTGATGGTATGACACAACTGTAACTGTAGAATTGGTGCGCTGTTGAAATTTTAAAATGTTTGAGGCAAAATGTGACAGTTTTACTTGATCCCTTACACAACCTATAGGAGAGCAAACCAGATGTTTCAGGCCCAACCTCTTGAAATCTTCAGTTAAGTCGTTAAAAGCAGCATTATAGTCTTCGTTATTTGGCTTACCATAATATCTGTCTTTGGTGATCAGACTGTAGACTGAGGCACCATTTTCATTTCTCTGCAGAGCCAAATTTTTTGTAAGACATTGTGAGGGTGTAGGTTTTCCAAACTGTTGCTTAAACACCACAGCCACCCCCGCTGACATGTGGCGTGGATCCTCAAAGTCAGCGGAGATGCTGTGTGCAAACCCAACACTACGGTCATTCCTGTATTGGTTTATAACATGCCTCATGTGAGTTTCAATTATATTTATTTTATTTTTGGCAGGGCAATGGGAATTTGGTGAGGGGTTTGAGTTCTCTCCATTTGATAAGTGGGATGACGACCATATGTTATTATCAAGAGATTTGACAAAGTCAATAATCAAGTGTCCCAATTTTCTCTTTCCTTTAAGACTCAAATGCATTCCATGTCGGGTAAAATGATATCTTTTAAAAGAGTCAAAATCAATTAGGAATATGTTTTTCATTCTCAAAACAAGTTCTCTAATGTAGTTATTAGCCAGCTCTATATCATAGTGAATGTCGCAGTTTGGTGGTACGTTAAAACGAGGGGGAATGGTTGTTATGCAGACTGGTTTAGAACTACATAAGTTTTGAAGTTTACCCTCTAGTTTACCCTCTAGATTGTGTATATTGTAATGCCGACGGGCAACTATGCACAGTACATGTAAGGAATGTTTGGTGGTGTACCTGGTTCGTCTCCGCCTGGTCGGTGTCAATATCCGGCCCCGTGTGGGCCTCCTGCAGGCTGGCAATGGCTTGGTTGCGTACGACCGCTGTCGCTTGGTGCGTCGCACTGCTGAGCTGCTCAAATATGGCGCGACATTGGGCAGCGCGCGCACGACACGCAGTCGACTGCCCGGCCATTGCTCCCAAACACCCGGACAGTTGTGCCCCTGCACTACACAGCCCCTTCAACATCTGTGGAACAAAAAAAGCCTAAAAAATCGTTTACCTTTTCAATATCCTGTTGTTGTTGAGATGTGAGTTACTACATGTTTGGTGGCGACAGCCACATCTTCAGGTAATCTCCCAGAAGGTTCGTCATAAATTTAAAATTGGTAACACAAACATGAAGAATAAGAAATAAATAAATACACGACACAGTTAACACTTAACATTTCGTCAATGAAAATACACAGGATCGTGACAAGGTGCGTCCACGCATTAAAAATTTTTTATTCTATGCATCAATATCCAGAAGTAGGAGTCATGAGTATAAAAAAAGCACAAAGGGGGTGAAGGGTCTAATTTACTGCAGTTGTTAATTTCACTGTCTTTCTCTTGATTAGGCTATACCAAACCAGTTTAAGAGCTGATAAATGCTACAATAAGCAACACTAACTTAATTTTTATCTTAAGAAGTTAATACCAGTGGCGGATCCAAGGGGGGGGCTAAGGGGGCTATAGCCCCCCCCTTGGGGGCCAAGGTGGGGCGCCGCGAGGGCCCGGAGCGGGAGCCGGCCCATGTCGGGCGCGGGCCGGGTAATGGGGCGCCGGCTAATCAGCGCCCGTTTTTCCGACATTTTTCAATGTAAACTACTTTGTGACTGTTATGCACACTGTGAAATAAAAACATCACCCCTAAAAATATTTGTTCTTAAAAATGATATTATAATGTCCTTTTCTGGTAATTCAACTAGACGACACCGTCATTTTAGTGTCTCTATTGGTACGCCATCTCAATCGGTGGGGCACCAATTCTGAGGCTTCCAGAGTCCCTCTGTGTGTGTATGCCGAATCTTTGTATAGTTACGAGGCGGAGATGGGGAGTGACGTATACCATCCTCAAGTTTAAGGGCCCTTTTACATCGCGTCGAGCGGACGCCGCGAGGGCTTGCGCCCGCCGCGTGTCGCTCAAATCGCGTATACCTTATTGGATGACGCGCGACAGACGACCGTCAGGCGCCGGGTATAAATGCTCCTATTTAGTGCAATGTACTTATTTTACGTGCCTTGAAAGATGCGATGTATAATAGGGGCCTAAATGAAAGTGGTGGAGGCGAAGGGGAATCAAAATTACAACTAGATGTTGTATTTAATGTTTGGTTGCATTGCGCCAGCAAACTTTTCCTGTCACAGCACGAAATCAAGAACAACAGACAGTGCAGAGCAAAACGCAATGCTGTATGTGTAATGTCTGATAAACCTTTTGTGATGACTACCTATTAATTCAAACGAGATCACTTCATTAATTATTAAGATTCATTATAATAAATAAAGTAGTTCTAAAGAAGGTTATGTCTGAAAAAATAAGACTGGTTCATTTTAAAGAAAACGATAATCTGATTAAATAAAAGACGACGAAAAGCAGTCTAAATTAACATTCAAGTTTTATCAAAGCCAGAGTTTTTAAGCCAAGTTTTTAACTGGAGGTAAAATTTGTTAAAATAATTACTAATTCAAATAGCAATCATATATTTTTTCCAAAATAGGCTACTTATAAACTAATTATAGTATATATCAACACTCGATTACCACTAACAAAAAAAGTATATTTTTATACTCTAATATTATTGATGAGGTATATTTGTATTAGGCCTATGTCTATATGTATGTACACACGGATATCGAGAAAGGCTCCAACGATTTTCTTCAAACTTTTCAAATAAAGCAGTTCTGGGATAAAAATGATAAGGCCTATATTTACAGGTTTCCATGTCAGCAAAAAATCTTCTTTCGGGTACTTTGTCTATTGTTATACATAAGCCAGCTAATTTTTTATGTTATTTTGATCTGCAGTATTAAAGACCACATAAATTGAAAGAAGACTATTTACTGAGCATTGTGTAAAATTTCACTTTTTTAAGTCTTACGGTTTTTCGGTTCTACATCCTTAGGGCCGTTTGTACCAATTTAGTTTAAACCTGATCTTTAGTTTAAACCTAAGTTTAACCTATAAAAGCCAGTTGCACATGCATAGTTTAAACTTACATCTCCAGCTGATTTTAACTAAATTAATCTAGATTATATTTAATCCGGTTTATCATTTATTTGTGCAAATGGCCCTTAAAGTTAAAAATGTCACCGATGATCGCGGTGAACGCATTTCCGCCCGCGGCCTGACACCGGGCCTGCTACAAGTACTCAGTCAAGTTTACAATGCGCTGCGACGATTAGGTTATGTTTGTTATTGATATATAGGTCAGAAATACTTTCACTAACTCAAAACAAATCACACGGTAGTGATAAGTCATACATAAGACCGACTAAACAGCTATAACTAACCCAGCGTCACAGCCTTCAGCGGAGATGTGTTCGCCACGATCATCGGTGACATGGCTGACTTTAAGCAAGCCCAACTCAAAAACAGTAAAACTTAGAAACGTGTAATTTTCACACAATGTTCAGTAAATAGTCTTCTTTTCAATAGATGTGTTTTTAAGGCCGCACTTCGAATAACATAAAAAGTAGTTAGCTTAGTAAGTAAAATTAAGTTCTTTCGTTATAATGTTTACCAATGGTTACGTTAATTACGTTAATTTTTAACAATGGTCTTATGAAGTACAAAACTAAAAAAAAGAAATAATGAAGAAGCTGACTCAACGGTCGAAGTACAAACCAAGTGTCCAAGTTAACATGTGGTTTTGCATTGTAGCCAGTTACTTAATTGCCGGATGGTTCTATATTAAGAACGATAATTTTTTTATTGTACTTTGTATTGGTGATTATGAATATTTAGATAAATAAAAGTAAAGTAAATGGATAATACAACTAAGCACTTTTTAGAGTTGCAATTGAATTTAAAACTTAAGAAATAGTAACAATAATTAAATAATCTGTTAACAAAAGAATTAGAACATCTGATCCGACAATAAATAAACCAGAGTGAAGCATCCGCAACGGTAGTCCGACATTAAAACAGTCTGAAAGGCGGAGTCTCATCACTTGGTTCCAACGCACATGATTTTATTATACCACAATGGCCAGTTTTTGTTCATTGAAATGTACCGTGTCCGTGTTGGAGTCTGTTACAATCCACTATTGAAGGATTAATGTAATTGTAACTGTAAACACTTTATAATGGGTCAAAAAGACCCAAAATCATGGTAGTGAAACTATAATTCCTCCGGATCACTAGACAGAGCAGAAATATTGTAAACCACTCTTTTGCTATAAGTTCACCACATGTGATCTACATAACATGTGCGCTAGGCCTATACGTGATCTAGTGGCTAATCCATGATGAAATGTACTGTATTAATAACATTTTAAAATATTAAACTACCTACCTATTACCGACTTAGAAAAGTTAAAAGTGTTAACATGAGAGTGTACCGTTTCAATGCGAAATAAAGATAATGAAAATTTAGATAGCAACAGTGATAGGCCTATAAAAACGAACCAAATTTTTTAAGGTTAGTGTATTCATTGTACTTCACGATGCAAAAGAAATTCTCATTAAATATTGATGATAATAAGAGCAATGAAAGTTGGTACATTGGCCAAACTGTTGTTTGTAATAAAATTGATTGGCGATTTAGTATTGTTTTCAAAGCGATGGGTGAAGAAATGACATGAAACTGCTATTTTTAACACTTAAATTTCAAAAACTTCTCGGGGGATTGCCCCCGAACCCCCCGCCGGTCTGGCCCGCCGATGGGGGGGGGGGGGGGGTGGGGGGGCGCAGACCCCCCGGTTAGCCCCCCCCTTATCAATGTTCTAGATCCGCCACTGGTTAATACGCTCATATTGATCAAGACCTCTGCTCATTTTTAACATCTCCGAACATTGTTGATTCCAATTAGACCTACTTTGGGATAGCATCAGAATAAGTTTGGTATTTTTATATAAAAAGTGCAAAATGTTAGCTTAAAACTGACCTGAATGAAAGTGAGCCACCCACTCATGCATTCTGTTACTTCTTTTGACGATGCTTTTAGAGCACAAATATTGTCCACAGTGTCGGGAACTTCGGGGTTTTCCGACATGCTTAATAACCTGAAACCAAAATAGGTCTAGAGATTAAAAAAGATTTAAGTTTAACAGTGAGTAGGAAAAGTTACGATTAGGATGACCAATTCATAAAATTTTATCATGAGGTCCTTTGTTGTTTAGTGATGATTAATGATCTGCCATCAGTTTTAACTGACATTGATTTGGAAATGTGAGAACTGACTCAGGTTCTTTTAGACCAGGGTTTAATAAAATACTACATATATTGAACAAATCAGTATTTTATTTTTACAGTGTTGTATATTTTTCTCTTTTTCAAAGTTGAATTGATTATAGAATAGTTTTCTGGGGCAATACATGTGAATCATACACAAAACCTATTTTTATCCAGCAAAAACATTTATTAAGATTGGTCTGTCACAAAAAAAGTATAAACCTTCAGAGTCCCTATTTAGATAACAATAATTTTTTCCATTAAAATGTAATTTATGTTTTTTAAGTTTAAAATTTTTTTTTTTCAGGAGTGGAAATTTTGTTCAAAATGATAACGAATATAGAAGTAAACTTAGGAGGGTCAATTTTTTTGTTCATAGACCAAATAACCTTTTTTTAAAAAAAAAACTTTTAATTTTATTGCTCCAAAAATAACTTATTTAACCAATTACCTAATACAATAGAAAATTCAAATAATTTAAAGGATTTTCTTGGAAGAGTGAGAGGATGCTTATTTGGTCTAGAGCACATTGACACTTTGTTAAAAATACAGAATAGATGTAAATGATTAAGTTACAGTAGTAATAAAGTTAAGGGCACACTATGGATCTGTGTCACACAGGGACTATGCATTGTATGCATACGGCAATGACGGGTCCTGGGGAGACCATCTCTGGAAACAACCTTCCGGGGAGGAGCTAGAGCATGCCTAGTGACTTAAGTGCGGTGCACGGTTTGAAGGCTCAAACCTTAGATAATTTAAGTACAAAAAAACTGTACTCTAAGTCAGTAGAAACAATTTTATTTAATTAATATTTATTCTTGGCACAAACTGTATATAATCAATATTGATTTTAAAAAGATTTTTGTTTGAGACTGTTCTGTTTTGAATCAAAGTATTTAATCTTATTTTCTGATCACTATATTAGAATTTTAAGAAAGTGAAGGAACCTCAAAACAGGCAGAGCCTATTGAGGTCCTATTATGAGGAGGCATTCCACATCAGTGGCTACAATCTTATCCAGGGCCGGCCCTAGGTTTTCTAGCGCCCTAGGCGAAATTGTTGATAGCCGCCCCCCCACAACGAATCCAATGCGTTCTTCACCAATATTTTCCAAACCTTTGTCGGTGATCCAATTGCATTAAACCGTTCTATTCTTATACCTCCTTCATGTTCGAGTCTTTTCCTACACCCTGTTAGCGAGGAGGAGGTACTGCAAGTGATTAAGTCTCTAAAACCTAGTAATTCGGCTGGTGAAGATGGTATATCATCAAATTTACTCAAGAGGGTATCTGAATGTTTGGCAAGACCTTTGTCTCATCTGGCCAATGTTTCTTTTGCTGAAGGAAAATTTCCCAAATCTCTCAAATTGGCAGTGGTGAAACCTCTCTTCAAAAAAGGTAAAACCACTGACAAAAACAATTACAGGCCAATTTCAATAACATCTACATTCTCTAAAGTTTTGGAAAAGTTGTTTTTAAACCGTCTTTATCCCTTCCTAGTGTGTAATAACTTGCTGTTTGAGAAGCAGTTTGGGTTTCAAAAAAACACTTCTACTGTCAATGCAATGTTCAGCTTTGTATCAAGTGTATCTAAGGCACTTGATGAGCATAAGCATGTTTTTGGGATATTTCTTGATATGAGTAAAGCTTTTGATATGGTGAATCATCGATTGCTTTTGAGAAAATTGGACCACTTTGGTATTAGAGGCCATGCATTGAGTTGGATATCTTCGTTCTTAGAGGGCAGAACACAAGCCGTGCAGATACCATATTTAGATCAAAACAAATGCATTTCTTCTGAAAGATCCTGTGAAATTGCCGTCACTTGTGGAGTCCCACAGGGCTCTGTTCTTGGGCCGGTCCTCTTTTTACTGTTTTTAAACGATGTACACTCAAGTGTATTAAATTGACCTTTGCCTTTTCGCAGATGACACGTCTTTGAACGTAAGTAATTCCTCCCGTAATTGTCTTGAAATGCAATCCTTCATTCAATGCAGTTTACTTTTTCAATGGCTGGTTGACAACAATCTTTGTGTAAATGCTGAAAAAACTCACTTCATTGATTTTAAGTTACGGAACACACTTGACTACACATCTAGCATATTCATTGGTGAGAACCAAATAGATTCTTGTATGAGCACAAACTTCTTGGGTCTAGTTGTCGATTCAAGTCTGAATTTTTCTGAACATATATCTAAGGTTTGTCGCAGAGTTAATAGTGGGATTTTTATTCTTCGTCGTTTATCAATGTTTGCTGATGTCAGTGTTCTCCTGACAGCTTACTTCGGGTGCATTTATCCTCACCTCAACTATGGGATTGTAATTTGGGGAGCCGAAACAAATCAATCAAAGATGTTATTTCGTCTTCAAAAAAAAGCAATCAGATTAATTTTTTCTATAAGATCAACCGATTCATGTAGAGGGGTCTTTTCAAAGAACAAACTGCTCACGTTTTTCTCACTGTACATTTATGAAAGTCTTTCCTTTTACATAAAAAATAGTCATTTATTTCAATTTCGTAATAATGATCTCTACAGACTTAGGCATGCAAATTACACTTTAACCATACCTCATCACAACACCACTTTTTTTTAAAAACAGTCCTTTTACAGTATTGTTAAGCTTTTCAATGCATTGCCCTCAGAAATTAAAAAAGAAAGAGAAGTGAACAGGTTCAGGAGCAAATTAAAATCATTGTTGATCCTCAAGGAATATTACAGCGTCCAGGAGTTTTTAACAGATAAGAATACTTTTTAGTTAGAGTTGTGATTTAATTTTAATTATGTTAATTACTGTTGTATGTTGAAACCAACTGACCATTTGTCAATGCTAATTGTATAGTTTTATGACGAATAAAACTTCTTGATTCTTGATTCTTGATTCCATTCGAGCCATTTATTTTAGGCGTTACAACATATTACAAAAAATAACGTTTAAAGTAAAAATAAGTTTTTATTACCAATTTATCATAAAAAAAAACAAACTTAGAATTAAAAAATATATATATATATATATATTCATAAATTTATTATTATAAACAAAATTTGAACAACAATTAATTACTTATTTATTGCACTGAAAGAAATTTTTAGACGTTTTGACGAAAATTCGCCTTTATTTAACGAAACGGAACCCCTAAATTTGGGACGGCGATTTGTCTGGTAACTTTAGCCATACAAATTTCGCTAAAACCATTTCGGTAGACTACCGAAACGTTTCTGCCATAATAGCAGTATTAAATTCGAAGATCTGCATCTACATTATCGCTAGACTACGGGAACATCAGCCGGTAGAGCGATGGAGCGGTAATGGCAACCTTAGCCAAACATTTCGTCTAATTTAGCGATTCGCCAGCAGTTGAGGCAGCGAGAGGTGGTAGCTATAGCTACTGCAGTTGATCGTTTAGTCTAGTTTAGCGAAAAGCTGGCAGCTGAGATAGTGAGCGGTAGTGGCTACTTTAACAGAACGTGTCGTCTAGTTTAACGAAATGCTAGTCGCTGAGGTAGTTATGAAGCCATCTTTGACTTCAGTTCTTGAGGGCCGCCAAGACTTGCTTACACTGCTGTCATGATCTTTCTTCTTTGAGAAAGTATTAGGTCGCATTAAGTGGGGGAGGATTGACAATGCTGTATATGTTGATAATTCTTCTTTCAGATCTGTAACGAAAAATATTCATATGTATAATACATGTTTTTAATATAGACCCACAGAAATGACAAAAAATATTTCTGTGCATATTAAATTGATTAACATCAGTACCTCAATAATCCAAACTAATTACAGTTCAATCTTGATAATCAGACACATATGGGGGAAGCCGCCAAATAATCCCTTCGCCACATGCCCACTTAGAATGTTAGTCTTGTTAGACTTTCATCTCATTCAAAATAAACAGCTAGTGCTGTCAGCCAACAAGTTACCAGAAAATATACAAATGGGTACCATAACTTATGTTTCTAGGTTGGTTTGGGAAATTTGGATCACAATTTACCTTTTGTTTGGAAAATGTTGCAATCACAACTTGCAATTCAACAAACTAAATAATAAACTATTTGTCAAAAACCATGTAATGCTCACCTCTGAAATTTGGGATGAAATCCTCCAAACCCCAGGCTGTCAGCAAATCCTCCGTGTCTGCATCCATGTTGTCGCCGTCGTCGGTTACGGCTCAACAACTGCCAAAGGGCGAGAGACACAGCACGTGCGCATGCGCACTTATGGGGGTGGGGCCGAGATTCAAGCATTCGTTTCGCTAAACTGCCTAACTAGACGGTAGGTTTTAGTCAAACGTTACCGATAAATACCTGTCTGTCTTTATTTTGTTGGTTCCTATCTTGTTAAACTACCGTTACCTGTCTCGCGGTACCTGGTGTATGATTACGTTATATTAAAGAGTCTATATTCGATGAAGTATTGATTTGAGTCTCTTAAATTATAATCAGGTTCACTAGGTTGATGTAATTTGAACACTTACTTTTGATGGCTTAATTTCTTCGACCGAAAGAAACACATTTTTTCTGATTTAAGAGTCCGTTGCACAAATTTACTGTTAACCTTTCGCTATTATGAACGCATGATTTTAGCGAAAATCACTTCCTTTTTTTTAAGAAATGTTTCCGCTGATTAATAAAATTAGTTTTGGTTTTATACTATTATTTCGGCTAAAGAAGCGAGAAACCCCTTTACCGGCCCAGTTTCGCTAGAAAATACAGTGTCTTTTTTCTCCTTATGCGAATATGCAAAGATGCATTTCATTGGGAAGCTCAGGGGCGATGTTTACCGTAAGTTGTGGGGATTTTTACCACCGGTCGGGGGCGCTCTATTCCGCTGTCATAATCAGGGCGCTATTTAGCATCGATCATGGGCGCTTTTTACCGCCGGGGGGACGCTGTTAACTCCAATCAGGGCTAATATACCGTCAATGAGAACGATTTTTACCGCCGGTAGGTAGAGTTATTTAACTCCGATCAGTAGCGCTATTTGCCGACGATCTTTGACGATTTTTACAGCTGGTGGGTAACTCTGTTTAACTAAGATTAGGGGCGCTATTAACCGTCAATTAGAGAGCTAAGTCAGGGCGATTTGAGGGCCATGAAGGGGCGATTTTTACCGCCGATTGGGGGCGCAATTCAACTTTGATCACGTGTATTTGGGGGCTCTGTTTAACGATGGTTGGGTGCGATTTTTGAGGCTGATTTCGGGCGCTATTTATGCCTATCGGGGGTGCTTTTACCGCCAATCCAGGGGTTATTAACCATCTTTTGGGGGCGCTCTTTACCGCCGATCAAGGGTGCTATCTACCGGCGGTCGGGGGCGCTATCTACCGCCGGTCGGGGGCGCTATCTACCGCCGGTCGGGGGCGCTATCTACCGCCAGTCGGGGGCGCTATCTACGGCCGGTCGGGGGCGCTATCTACCGCCGGTCGGGGGCGCTATCTACCGCCGGTCGGGGGCGCTATCTACCGCCCGTCGGGGGCGCTATCTACGGCCGGTCGGGGGCGCTATCTACGGCCGGTCGGGGGCGCTATCTACGGCCGGTCGGGGGCGCTATCTACCGCCCGTCGGGGGCGCTATCTACCGCCAGTCGGGGGCGCTATCTACCGCCAGTCGGGGGCGCTATCTACGGCCGGTCGGGGGCGCTATCTACCGCCAGTTGGGGGCGCTATCTACCGCCGGTCGGGGGCGCTATCTACCGCCGGTCGGGGGCGCTATCTACGGCCGGTCGGGGGCGCTATCTACCGCCAGTCGGAGACGCTATCTACGGCCGGTCGGGGGCGCTATCTACGGCCGGTCGGGGGCGCTATCTACGGCCGGTCGGGGGCGCTATCTACCGCCGGTCGGGGGCGCTATCTACCGCCGGTCGGGGGCGCTATCTACCGCCAGTCGGGGGCGCTATCTACGGCCGGTCGGGGGCGCTATCCACCACCAGTCGGGGGCGCTATCTACGGCCGGTCGGGGGCGCTATCTACCGCCAGTCGGGGGCGCTATCTACGGCCGGTAGGGGGCGCTATCTACCGCCAGTCGGGGGCGCTATCTACCGCCAGTCGGGGGCGCTATCTACGACCGGTCGGGGGCGCTATCTACCGCCAGTCGGGGGCGCTATCTACGGCCGGTCGGGGGCGCTATCTACCGCCAGTCGGGGGCGCTATCTACGGCCGGTCGGGGGCGCTATCTACCGCCGGTCGGGGGCGCTATCTACCGCCGGTCGGGGGCGCTATCTACCGCCAGTCGGGGGCGCTATCTACGGCCGGTCGGGGGCGCTATCTACCGCCAGTCGGGGGCGCTATCTACGGCCGGTCGGGGGCGCTATCTACCGCCGGTCGGGGGCGCTATCTACCGCCCGTCGGGGGCGCTATCTACCGCCAGTCGGGGGCGCTATCTACCGCCAGTCGGGGGCGCTATCTACCGCCAGTCGGGGGCGCTATCTACGGCCGGTCGGGGGCGCTATCTACCGCCAGTCGGGGGCGCTATCTACGGCCGGACGGGGGCGCTATCTACCACCAGTTGGGGGCGCTATCTACCGCCAGTCGGGGGCGCTATCTACGGCCGGACGGGGGCGCTATCTACCACCAGTTGGGGGCGCTATCTACCGCCAGTCGGGGGCGCTATCTACCGCCAGCCGGGGGCGCTATCTACGGCCGGTCGGGGGCGCTATCTACCGCCGGTCGGGGGCGCTATCTACCGCCCGTCGGGGGCGCTATCTACCGCCAGTCGGGGGCGCTATCTACCGCCAGTCGGGGGCGCTATCTACCGCCAGTCGGGGGCGCTATCTACGGCCGGTCGGGGGCGCTATCTACCGCCAGTCGGGGGCGCTATCTACGGCCGGACGGGGGCGCTATCTACCACCAGTTGGGGGCGCTATCTACCGCCAGTCGGGGGCGCTATCTACCGCCGGTCGGGGGCGCTATCTACCGCCCGTCGGGGGCGCTATCTACCGCCGGTCGGAGGCGCTATCTACCGCCAGTCGGGGGCGCTATCTACGGCCGGTCGGGGGCGCTATCTACGGCCGGTCGGGGGCCCTATCTACCGCCAGTCGGGGGCGCTATCTACGGCCGGTCGGGGGCGCTATCTACCGCCGGTCGGGGGCGCTATCTACCGCCAGTCGGGGGCGCTATCTACCGCCAGTCGGGGGCGCTATCTACGGCGGGTCGGGGGCGCTATCTACCGCCAGTCGGGGGCGCTATCTACGGCCGGTCGGGGGCGCTATCTACCGCCGGTCGGGGGCGCTATCTACCGCCAGTCGGGGGCGCTATCTACCGCCAGTCGGGGGCGCTATCTACCGCCGCTCGGGGAGTTTTTTACCGCTGATCTGGAACACTTTACGGAAAATCAGGGGCGTAGTCTCCGCCGTGATGGCGCCCCTCGTTCACCGGCGCCCTAGGCGGTCGCCTAGTTTGCCTATATGGTAGAGCCGGCCCTGATCTTATCAGTGATAGAACACAACATGTCCAAATCAATGGGAAACTATCAGATTCAGTTCACTTGATATACGGTGTACCACAGGGTTCAATCCTTGGCCCAGTGTTGTTTCTCATTTATGTCAATGAAACCAAAATATCTCTCAACAAAGGTAAGGTTGTCCAGTATGCTAACGATACCTGTCTTTTTTTCAATGTAAAGTCGAAGGCTGAGCTTGAAATTCAAGGTAATGAAGACCTGAATTCCTGTGTCCAGTTTTTTGATGAAATCATTTTGAAAACCAATGAAAATAAATCAACTTATTTATTTATCATTCAACATGGGCTGCATGGACCGAGATAGTAGTATGCCGACCATCATGATTGAAGAAGACACACCCACTAAAGAATCAGAGACAACCAAATTTTTGGGAATTCATATTGACACAAAACTAAATTGGCATACACATATTGATTCAATTTGTGGCAAAGTTTCATCACAAATATTTTTGCTTAGGAGCTTGTCAAAATTTTGCTCAGAAAGTTTGCTTAAAACAGCTTACTATGGCCTTGTACATCCTCATCTTGCATATGGCATTGTACTGTGGGGAGAATGTGTAAGGTAATATTTTGAAAGACTTTTCAAACTTCAAAAGAAGTCCTTAAGAATCATAAAAAAATTGGGACCCAGGGAATCATGCAGGAACACTTTTAAAGAACTGAATATTTTGACTCTGCCTTGCACTTATATTTTTGAGACTATTTTGTGTTGCCGCTCTAAAGTTTCCTTTTAACACAGGGTAGAGACGTGAATAATTATCAAACAAGAAGCAGGGAAAACTTTTGAGTTGCCCAACATAGTCTACAAGTCTCACATCACCTTCCATCACAGATGGGGGTAAGGTTTTTTAATTGTCTTCCTCCAGAAATTAAATCAATTGGCAATGAAAAAAGATTCAAAAACACATTAAAATCTTTTTTAATTGAAAATGCATTTTATAGCCTTCAAGAATTAACTGGTGATTAAGAGTTTTTTTTTCATTGTAGTCTGTGGGATTTGATCAGGATGTCTCTTTTGTGATCTGACAGAGTTATTTATTTATTTATTTCTTGACTTTCTTTCTGGTTGTATATTATTTATTTTATTCTGGTTGTATAGTATTTATTTTAGTGTTATTTTTAGCTCAAGCTTTCCAATTGTTTAAAGTTTGACAGATGTCTTGTATGATTTAGCAGTTTTTTATTTAGTTATTTTCTTTTACATAAATGTGTATAGTTCAGTGTTGGGGAAGCTACTTTTTAAAAGTAGCTAGCTACAGCTACAGCTACTTTTTCAAAAAAGTAGCTAGCTACAGCTACAGCTACAATTAAAAAGTAGCTCGCTACAATTAAAGCTACTTTGCTACTTTCGCAATCTGGTCCTGTTTTTTCTTGTGATGTACAACCACCCAATTTCCCCACTTAAAAGTAACCAAAATTAAGTTTTTTTTTAAATATAGGCCTATACCTTTTTTGGTATTGTTTTTAGACATAATTTCATTTTAATATAATAATTTGTGACTCTTATATAGCCCAGGTAATGTAAACAGAATAGTGGCATGAAAATATTAATTGTCGAATGAAAAACTTACATCAAAGACGTATTTACAACAATATTTATTAAGTTATCTTCAGTTTTTAACATTTTTCTTAGACCGGCCACGGTAAGGTTAATGCTTGCGTATGCACACAAGAAGGGCCAGCTTCTTCAGTTTTGTCATTAATCTCGCCTTTAGGCCTAGTAACTTAATTGCCATGATGTCGATTGTTAGATTACATACTACAGAAACAGAATATAAGTATGAAGCTCTCTGTAAAGTTTAAGTGCAAATTTACAGAGTTCGGGAAGTACGGTAAACGTCCACATCAACATCTAACATCAATCAAGGTGGTTGAGGTTATGTTGTTGAGTCGTCAATCCAGTAGTCTCTTACAGTAACAATTAATTGCATATTTATTTGAATTCGTTGACGTCGCGTCGGTTCTCATGGCCTATTGTAAATATTCCTTTCCTTAATTCATGACCTGAGCGATCCTGGGGTTTTGCAAGCATAAACTTAGTTCAGCACTTTAGTTTCTATTCTATGATAGGCCCATAGTAATAGTAATAGAATACTACTAGCGCATCTAGTGGTCAGCAAACACAAAAGAGAACAAGACTGGTGATTGTCATTTTGTGGTTATGGTACTCAATTGGAGCGTATGGTGGTGACAATGGATTGAAAGTAATCTTCAATTCCAACGAGCGAAAAACATAACAGTTGACTAACCTTCTCTCGTGTTTATTTTGAGGCCATGAATGATGAAATGTGAACACAATTATTGTGTTTTATTGAAACGAAAGTAGCGAGAAAAGTAGCTAAATAATCCGCTACAACTACTCTAAAACTGTAGCTCGCTACAGCTACAAACTACTTATTTTTAAAAATAGCGGAGCTACACTGACGCTACTTAAAAAGTAGCGGCGCTACAGTAGCGCGCTACAAGTAGCGAGCTGGCGCTACAGTAGCGCGCTACAAGTAGCGAGCTCCTCCCCAACACTGGTATAGTTATACTTTTTTATGAAATTAATATTATTGGACGCTTGTCATGCAATAATTGTATTGTATTCTGGCAATGAAGAGAGATGAATTGAATTGAATTTATTTTCTCATTGTCATTAAGTTAAAAATCATTTCTGTGCATAACTGTAAATATGTATATTTAAGAAAATAAAGATCTAGGCCCTATTCTTAAAAAAAGTGTTTTGTGATTTTTGGCCTATTATAACAAAAAAGTAGATACCGGTACCAGAAAATGTTATCTGTACCTTTTTTCTTAACTTTTCTTCAATGCTTTCATTTATTAAGTCCTCCTTTAAATCATTGGAGAGAAGAAATACATCGACCAACCTGTTACTATTATCCATTGCGGATGGCGGATGGAATCCAGGCCTATCAACACTCAGGTGATTTCTCAGTTTTCCACTCAAGTATGAGCTACGGACAGGCGGGGGTTTGCTACGATTGCATGCAGGGCTCTTCTTCATATTAGCCAAGTTTAGGTCCATTTCTATTGCATGCTACCAGTATGACATGTTCGTTGTAAGTGTTTGTCATGGTTTTGGCTCAATTTGCTTGGATGGTACTCATTCTCAAAAGCCTGAAACATACGTTGAGTAAAGATCAAAACCCAGTACTCCCAGAACAATCCGAAGTTAAAAATATAAATCTGGTTTGTTCCCCAAAAATGAAAAAATTTGCCAAAGTCAAACCTCTTTTCTTTTTTTTTTAAAGTTGGACAGCATTGATCCGAGTATCGTCCAGTCTCGCTTCTTCCAACAGTTTATAAATTAATCGAAAAAGTTAGTTTAGACCAACTCACAAATTTTCTTAAAAAAAAAAAAACATATTGCCTGTAATAGAAAATATGGATACATAAAAAACAAATCTTGGCTCTCATTGAGGCGAAACTTCGTTATCCGACTCTACCGTTATCATCGATGTGGAAATTTCGATATTGCGATTATATTGTTATTCTATCGATGATACAATTACACGATACGATTATGATTTTATCACATAATTTAGTTCTGTTCTAATATAATTAAACATACCTTAAACATACATTACATACAATAAAACATATAGGCCTATATTGCAAACAAGTAACTCAAAATAAAAAAAACAAGTACAAATTTTAGCTAATGTAACCAGTAATATTATCAAAGAATAGCACAAAATAAACTAACCAAGTTTATTGTTTGTGTAGGTGTATTATCTAAATTGCGAGAAGAAACAGAATTCATTAGACCTAAAATGGTGTCACACAAATGCTGCCAAATATGAATCTGAAAAGTATTTTTTTTAATTGTATTGAAGGAATATGCGTTTAAAATGATTCCAAACACCATTGATTTTGTTATTATAAACATCGCTGGGTCAATAAAAGTGAAGGAGGTTTATTGTTAGATTGTTAGGTTAGGCGAGGCCTATTATTACGCTTCATTTATTATCCCAACATTGTAATTGATTGTTTTCATGGCACAATTTTAATCGCAATATCAAAATTTCTACATTGATAATAACGGTGGAGTCGGATAACGAAGTTTCGCCCTCATTCATTTCATAAACTATTGTAATGACGCAATGGAGGCTGGTGAGACGGTGGTTGGCTGTTTTGCTGATTTGTCCGGAAGTCCTTTGATTGTGTCGATCATATCAATCTCTTGGAAAAATTGTTTGACATCATTTGAACATAAACCCACAGTGTTTCATTGTGTACCCACATTATAACTTATGTGTTGTAAATTCTGGATAAAAATTTTTCAAGCATTGCCAATACAGCTCCAAAACAATGAAAAGCTCACAAAATTTGAAGATGACGCAAAGCAATTCCTCATAAAAAATAGTTTCTATGATAGGCCTATGAAAAGTTTTTTGGGAGGGAAACCTACACTTAGGCCTAGTTAAGTTGTAGTTATTCCTTTAATTAACCAATAGACCTGTCCAAATCCTGCCTCCAAGGGAATAAGGATGGAATATTCAAGTAATCAAATAACTTACACATAGGCCTAGTCTATTTAACTAGGTATACAATGCAGTTGTCTGCTTGCAATATTGAGCGGAGCAACTATTTTTTAAATCAATAATAGCAAATGTTTTATAGGTAATTCAAGTGAGCTCGTTCGTTCACTCGCCGGCAGGGTTTCGCTTGTTCGCTTCGCTCACTCGCCATTTGGCTCAGCTCGTTCGCTACGCTTACTCGCCGTCAATTTAGTTCGTTCGCTGTGCTCACTCACCTTTTGGGTCGGCTCATTCGCTGCACACACTCGTCGCCAGATTTAGGTTGTTTGCTGTGCTTACTCGCCACAAGTCTGCAATACTCTAATAATTTTTGATTACGCAGGTTTTCTGCGACGGGGTATTATATGTTTACAAGATATTAAATGGTGCATCGTCCAAGATTTGCCCCTCCTCTCCGTAAACGTGGCATTTCATTCACGTACAAAGGTAAACAAACCACTAAAATAAACAAAATAACAATTTCACATAAAACTACTGTATTCACAAACAGCTGATAGTAACAGTCTGCAGTTAAATTTGATCCTTATAACAGCTGTATAATCAACACACAGTAAACAAACCAAATAAAATATTTCTCCTATTAAAATAACATGGTAACTTTAAAAGGCCGTAGGTCAGAACCTTTATGTCCGATTTGGACCATTTCAGATTTACACCTTCCCGTAGATGGTTACTATGACCGAGCAAGATTTCGTGAGGATCACTCCAGCCGTTCTGGAGGAGTATGGGTAAAGAAAAAGCCAGAGTGTAGTATAGGAGCTTTGCTCGCTCCGCTCAACAAGGGTTTAGAAAAACTAGGCCTAATCTAATTGAAAGGCTAGCTCACTGAGTGGATCTACATAAATTACTAGATATAGGCTATTTATCTGCCAGTGTTAAATAAGGCACAGGGCTTAGTTGCAAAAACACTTTTTTCAATTTAAGAAGCAGGCTAGGCTGTTTGTTAAAAGTAGGCTACATTTAAAAGAAGAGGCCTATGAGCTTACCATAAAAGCAGTAAGTATTTCTAACTAAAGTGGAGACACAACCAAATTATTTTTGAACATTTTAAGTTAGTAAATTATATCACGTTGTTCTCCTATTAAAGGTTAGGACGACAAATCTTAATATTTCTTTGGTTTAATATTATCATTATTAATCTAAGTACGTCAATAAAGTAGGCCTAGGCCTAAACCTATACTTCACAAACAATCCAATCGATGAATTATGTTTACTTCTGTCTTACCTAAATTGCAGGGGCGTCTCTAAAATCAATTATTTGGGTAGCCTCTAAAGGGCAAAGGTTAAACTCTAAAATGTAAACCAACCAGAGGTAGGCCTTTGTGGTAAAAGTACGAGTAATCGAAAAAAAAATGTAAAATAAATTAAAGATAGACCAGAAACCAACGACTAGGGGTTTTAAGAGATGAAAAAATAAGTTGATATAAAATTAGTTACAGCACTCGACATCAATCAACATAATTTTGGCTTGTTGGACTTTAACAGTTTGACAGTCGACAGTCGGAATCGGAGGACTGAGCAGGGACTGACTGAGTCAAGTCAAAGCAAGGAAGGAGGCCCGGCCCAAGGACTGACTGGACGACTGGACTGAGTGGACTGAGGACTGAATGGACTGAACCATTGACTAAGGATACAATCATACAATGGTCGGGTTCACGTTACATCCACCGTAAAGCGGTTTGTTTACGTTTTGCTAATCACGTGACTAATTTCAGACATTTTATTTGTGGGATTGGTCACGTGATAGGCAAAAACGTAAACAAACCGCTTTGCGGTGGATGTAACGTGAACCCGACCATTGAATTCTGAACTGAGTATACATGAGAATTACAAGATGACTGTAGTTCCACAGGTGAACTTACGGAAGCCCTGAAGGGCCAAAGAGTAAGCGGTCATTTTTTACACCGCCGTGTTTGAAACACGGCGAGCCGTGTTTAGAAGACGGCGAGCCGTGTTTCAAAGACGGCGAGCCGTGTTTCAAAGACGGCGAGCAGCGTTTAAAAGTCGGCGAGCCGTGTTTGGAAGACGGCGAGCCGTGTTAGAAAGTCGGCGATCGCCGTGTTAGAAAGTCGGCGAGCCGTGTTTGAAAGTCGGCGAGAAGTATATGAAATTCGGCGAGCATTTTGATAAATTAACTAAGACTAATATTTAAAAGCTTTTTTATTGACTCTTAAACGGATTTTCATCCTCTTATAAAATTGAAAATAACCAAAACAATCAAATTTCTGGAGCAAAAATAGTCTGTGCATTTGTTATGATGACCATAACCAAACAGTTTTCTTTGTTTTTGGGACCTCTGATTTCATAGAAATCTGGCATGAAAGTTGTAATATTTTTTAATTAGTTTGCAAATGAGATTATATCTATTCATATACCTAATCTAATATCAGATATCTAATTATTACTCTTAATTACTTTATCAAAATACTCGCCGAATTTCAAATACATCTCGCCGACTTTAAAACACGGCTCGCCGCCTTTCAAACACGGCTCGCCGCCTTTCAAACACGGCTCGCCGCCTTTCAAACACGGCTCGCCGCCTTTCAAACACGGCTCGCCGCCTTCCAAACACGGCTCGCCGCCTTCCAAACACGGCTCGCCGCCTTCCAAACACGGCGGTGTAAAAAATGACCGCTTACTCTTTGGCCCTTCAGGGCTTCCGTATGAACTACATCTCATTAGAGCAATAGTGTCAGTTCCAGCAACATCCGCGGATGTCGCCATAGAGTTGTTGTTGATTAAAAAGTGTTAGAAAATCAATTTTTTCCTCTGCGAGTATCACCAACGCTACAGTAAAAACAATTAAATAATTTAATTAATAAACAATTAACAATTATTATTGTTCTCGTTGCGTTGGAGATTGTTTGTCTCAACTATTACTAAAATAAGGAATTCAAAGTAAACTGGGGTAAAATTTATTGTTGTATATTTGCCTTGAATTATAACTTTTAATTTGGTTTGAATTTTTAATTTTAATTTAATGGTTTGTTATTAACAAATACAGTAATTAAATTGTAAAATAGATTAATATGGTGCCACCACAGTATCTAGAATGGGTGCCACTACGATAAATATCGTAGCTATAGCAACACTGCTTCATCCTCTTATTCACTCAGCTGTGTAATGGTAATGAATGGTACGGTAAATATTATAACTTGACTTGACTTCCGTTTTAGTTTTAACTCCAAAAGTACAATTTGCAATATGAGAGAAAAACTGTTTTTTAAGTCCAGAATTGACAGTAAAGTTTACTGTAATTTGCTGTCGCCTGTCATTTAAATACGACGTCAGCCAACCAAGGGCTCTCTCCTTTATTCCAAGTAATTTGAGTTTCTTCAAGAGAATTTCATGATCAACGCAGTCGAATGCCCTAGAGAGAGGTCGATAAAGCAGCCGACTGCAGTATCGCCCCTCTTCCAAGGCATCGACGACACACTTACTCACGAAATCAATAAGGGCTAGCTTGGTGGATCTCCTTTTTCTATACCCAAATTGCTTGGAGAAGAGAAGATTATGATCATTTAAATATTGCATTAATCTGTTGCAAACTGCCTTTTCTAAAATCTTACTCACTGTTGGTAGAGTGAGATAGGACGATAGTTCCGGGGCAGAAGTTTACTGTCTTTTTTGTGCAATGGTTTGACAATGGCCAGCTTCCCACTGTCCGGAAAAATCCCCTGCTCCAGGGAAGTATTGACCAGATGCAACAGCGGACCTTCAATTTCTTGAGAACAAGCTTTGATTATTTTGCTGAAGATACCATCATGTCCTGAGGAATTTTTATTTTTCATAGAAGAGATAATTTGCTTAAGTTCATTCAAAGTTACAGGTTCAAAAATATTTAGTTCAACTTCAGAAGAAGAAGGATCGAGATCCATTTCAAAAACACTATCAGCACCATTGCTACTATTACAGTTCAGGAAAAAATCATTAAAAATATTACAGACTTCAATTGGATCCTGCTTCAAAGTGCCATCTATTTCTAGACAAATATTTGATTCAGTAACAGAGTTTTTTTGTTGTTCTATGACTATTTATTATTTTCCAAGAAGTTTTACAGGGATTGTCCGACTCTTTTATTTCTCTTAAAATATGTGCTGACTTACCCTCAAGGATTTTACTGCTCCTATATTCTTTTTTTAATTTGTTACAGGCTGACTTACGCTCATTACACCTGGTCAAAGTCCACTCCAAATAAGAACTCTAATAAATAATGAAATAAGAAATTAAGAGAGAAATTTTCTCTCTAAGAAATAATGAACTCTATCCTTCATTTGCTTGATTTCATTTGTTGCCCAATTCAGCTTCTTGTAATTCTTTTTTCTTACTTTCTTGATTGGGCAGGAGATCTCCAGACAGTGAGAAACCGTACCAACAAAATTGTTGTACATCTGATGGACTGACGTTGCAGAAAAAACATCAGACCAGTTTTCCCATTTCAATCTAGTTTTTAATTCTAAAATATTCTGTGATAAAAAATCTCTAAATTCAAAAATTTGATCATGAACAGGAGTTATATTATTTACTGGCATCTCAAGTACTATTGAACAGTGATCAGAGATAAAAGGTTCGAGAGTATAACAGTTTACTGAGTGAATATTGGTCAAAAAATTATCAATGCAACTATCTGAGTTGTTGGAGATACGGGTGGGAGCATTTATCTCAAACTTAAGGCCATAGCAAGTCAAAAGATCTTCAAAAGTATTGAATTCTAAAGGGTGTTTAACTTTGTCAATATTGAAATCGCCTGTGATAATGATCAATCTTTGTCCGTTAACAGAAGCATATAAATAACTTTCAAAAAGGTCAAAAAATGCACTTATATTGTACATATCAGGAGGTCGATAAACAACAGAGCAAATGGTGACGGAATTATTTAATCTAAGTTTTAGCTCTACTATCTCTAGAATGGACTCCTGAGAGAAAATATCTAAGGGTTGTGTTTCTAATAGTTCAAGAGCAGCATCTTTTCTTAAAAAGATGGCAGCGCCACCCCAAAGTGAATTTTTCCTACAGAAAAAAGAATGTAACGAGTAATTTTCAAGGTGAAAATTGGTAAAAGCTTCCAGAGTTAGGCCATGTTCTGTAACACAAAAGATGACGGGTTGTGATTCATCTAAAAACACCTCAATGAGATTTTTCTTACTACCCAACCCTCTCTCCACATTCAGATGTATTATTTTGAAAAGACCTTCGTTAGAGTTACTTAAAGAACAAGTGACTTCATTATTGATCAAATCATCTTGAGATGCCATCGCGACAATACCTTCATGCAAAAGATTCAGTTGTTTGTCGCCCCCCTCCCCAACCTTAACTGAACTTACACTAAAAAATGAGAATTTTCCAACATGTCATTAATCAGGCAACTTTCTTGCCTCTCTTGTTGAGGTGGAGACCCCTCATAGTATAGTGTGAACGACAGAGGGCAAAGTTAACAGGCAAAAATCGCCAACCATGCTTAACACTAATTTCCTTAAGTTTATCGTTCTGCATGATGATTTTAGAGTTAAAAAAAACTCCCCCGTGCTAGGGGTACGATATTCATCGTAGACTCAATAAGACTTTATTTGCCATTAGATACATTTTGTACAATAGGCTCGTCATATAATAATTAATTACTAATACTAAAATACGTAGCGACCATCGACCCCATATCACTCTATTTTACCTTTGGATTATTAGTTAATAACAAACTATTAGGTAATGACAAAATTAACAATTATAAATCAAGATAAATCTAAAACCATAAATTCTACTCTAGTTTTCTTTGAAATTCCTCATTTTAGTAATAGTCGGACAAAATACTGCAACGGAAAGGAGAACGACAGTTAGTTATTTCCTGCAGCGGCGTTGCCAACACTTGCAGGTAACAAAGAGTACAATTTTGGTTATTTAACCAACAAAAAATCTGTGGCGACATCCAGCACGGACGTCGCAGAAACCTCTAGATACTGTGGCACACGTGGCAGAAACTGACACCATTGACTTTACATACCAAAGTCAATGGTTGGGATCAAGTTCAACCACCGCAACCGGGATTCGATGGATTTTTTGCGGTTAGCAAAAAAGGCACGTGAACGTTAACAATCAAAATCCCGGTGGGTTCATAAGACGGCAGCAAAATGATGTCACTAGGATCCAACGGGACTTATCACGTGACCGTTGGGATTTGTCACGTGATTATCCCGGTTGCGGTAGATGAACGTGAGCCCAACCAATGGTTGGGTTTTACGTTCATTACCGCAATCCACCCCAACCGGGATTCGGTGGATTTTTTTGCGGTTAGCAAAAAAAGGCACGGGAACGTCAACAATCAAAATCCCGGTGGGTTCATAAGACGGCAACAAAATGACGTCACTAGGATACACCGGGATTTATCACGTGACCATCGGGGTTTGTCACGTGATTATCTAAATCCCGGTTGCGGTGGATGAACGTGAACCCAACCAATTTTCAACAGATTTTCATGTTTTGGTGTCGTTGGATGGATAGGGCTTGGTCTGTAGTTGTTTCCGCCAAAAATGATGAGAATCGGACAGAAAATAAAGGCGCTATCCATCCTTGATATCTACAAATTTTCCATTAAAATAACATTGGGATTGAATAAAGCATTTTTAATCATCTGTTAATAATAAGCTGTAAATACGTGTATTTATTGTGATTACATTATTGGATTGGTCGGCTGTCATTGATTTAGAGCTAAAAACATTTGTACTGTAATAAAATGAATTGCTCGATTTCGAGCAACAGTAAATTTGCTAAAACAATGTTTACAGTATGTGTGATTTTGTAGCTTGAAGAACTTACTGGCTTGAGTGAGTGAGTCCAACATCAAAAATAGCCCAACGCAAAAATAATCAATAAAATTGTGTGTAGTTTGGAAATATTTTTAAGGATATAATGCTCAAACTTAAAAATAAAAAATACTCACCAATCCAAAAAGTTTCCTTTCATTTTCGACGGATATAAGTTGTCTTGCAATTCTAATAACTAAAAAAGGTAAATTTTACATCTTTAAATTTACTGACAGTTGCTTGTCCAGTAATGGGAGGCGCCATTTTCTCATCTTACCAAATTACCGGCAAACCTATTAATGTTTTTATTAAACTCTAAAATGCCTCGATTTTCAGTTCGAATGTGTTTTAAAATTAAGAAATTGTGTATATACAGTTTATTTTTTTAAATATCTACATAATTGTGTCTGTATTTTAATATGAATGGTTTTGTTGACATAAACAGTTGTAAATACTACAATCTTCTCGACCAATGGCATCGTTGCGCGGATAAATTGTTTGGAATTACAACCAATAGGAGAGCTTGATTTTAAAATCGGACTTCTTTGTCTGTGTAGAGGTGTATCGCCACAAAACGTACGATAATTTTCGTAATTTTGTTTATATATTTTTCACCAAATAGTTGGATTTTATAGGTGAGTGATAGGTGATAAATGTAGAACTAACTCTCAAAATAATATTAGATTTTTATCCTTTGATTTAAGAATAAATCCTTAAAGCATTAACCTAGCTCCCCAAACCCCCAAAAATTTCTTTGTAATGTGACTAATGGCTTTATTTGCATCGATTTCTACTATTTTATTTCGATTAAAGACTAATCGCTGCTGTTTGAGACGTTCTAAATACGACTTTAGCCAAGAATTTGGGTATTTTAATCATACCGGTAAACGATTTGTTGACATTCGTTGAGGCGGGAACGTTTTCAAGGTCATTCATCGTATTGTCCCGTAAACGAGAGGGAACCAGTCTTGTTTCATTCAAATCCGTTGCTAGGATACACTTGTTTATTTATGTGCTATTTATAATTGATCTGTGAACTTATGACTTGTAAATGTCTTAGAATTATACCATCTGTACATCATTCCAGATGTATTTTGAAGGCCTACCAATGTGGGTTTTGGGAGTTCTGGTCTGAAAAATGGTTTAACAATTTAGGTCTACTTGAATTAGATGAAAAGTCCATGAATAAAATATTAGGCTACTAAACACTAGGCCTAGCCTAATTTTGAATCCAGATGTCGAATTCTTTCAGCTTCATGCCTAGTTCAATGCCCATAACTTATAAGTTAAACTTATGGAATTAACTTGGTTTAGCCTAACGTCCATAAAAACCCTAGGCCCTAAGTTAAGCCTAACTTAAGCCTAGGGCCAAGAAAGTAAATTGGCAAAACTTTGTTATCTGACTCCACTGTTAGGCTGTTATCGATGTGGAAATTTCGATATTACGATTACTCGATAGTTGTAACTTAATCGATTAAGAGTTAAGAAATGCGTAATAGGCCTATGGTAATTTATTCACACTAGGCCTATTTTATACTCATAATAATAATCTAACCTAACAATTGAACTGCAAACCTCCGTCACTTTTATTGACAGCGATGTTTATAACAACAAAATCAATGGTGTTTGGAAACATTAAAAAAACGTGTATTCCCTCAATACAATAGGCCTAGCAAAAAATACCTTTCTGATTCGTATTTGCAGCATTTTTGTGTGACGCCATTTTAGGTCTTCCAAAGTCTGCTTCTCACAATTAAGATAAACTTACTCGTAACCTACACAATAAATTTGCGTAGTTTATTTTGTGTTGTTCGTTGATAATGTTAAAGGTTACATTACCTCAAATTTGCACTTGTTTTGTTTAATTATTTTCAGTTAGGCCTACCGGTACTTTTTTGCAATATATTTGTTTTATTGTCAAAAGGTATGTTTAGTTTTATTATCGTATTGTTATCATCGATAGAATAGCAATATCAAAAATTCCACATCGATAATAACGGTGGAGTAAAATAATGAAGTTTTGTCAGTAAATTTACAAAATGTCTGTAAATTTCGGTCATTTTAAACCTTGACAACACACTTAACCAACTTTAGGCCTACCATACTGTACTTGCTTTTTAGCTTGCTTAGCCAACGTACCTATTTTTAATAGCTGTATTTGTGGTTTTGTTCTGTACTGTGAGCTAAAATTGAATAAGAACGTTGAATTAGCCTTAACTTAATTTTACCCATTTTTATTCCATGTGTGCCTGAGGGCAAATTCAGTGCCCCTCTTTTTTTTGAGGGAGGCAGGAAAATGCATTATGCTCACAGGGGGTCAGCCTGTAGTGTGGGACTCCCCTAATAAACGGGTATACCCACTTAAAAACCACCTTTACTCTTTAAAAATCTAGCCTGGGATTGTTTGTCACATTACATCAGGCTAGGCCTAAATTAGCCTAAGCCCATTGGGCTCACTTGACCAGCCACACGGTCAGGGGGTCCGAGACGCTTAGCGGTCCAGATCAGTCTTTTTTCTAAGGAGGATGCCCTGGACACACTGTGACAAACAATCCCAGCAGCCCTCATCCTCCAAGATCTTTTCGCAGACTGAGTCCACCGAAAATGCACCAAAAATTTGTGTGGCCTCCAGGGGGGGGGGGGGCCTTCCCAACGGGGGTAGCGGAAGGTGTGCTCCGAATCGTCTGGAACACCCGGGCAATAAATGCAGTACAGAGAACCAGTCTTGCCCATCGTTAAAATAGCCGTGACTTGACAGGAATTGGGTCAGGTAGTAGTCCACCTCCCCATGCCGCCGTTCCACCCATGGTTGGACCTATTTGATTAGTCACGCAGTCAATCGTCCTCGGGTGTCGTGCTCCCAGCTGTGTTGCCACTGCTGGAAGGTTCAGGAGCACTCTTCTGTTCTTGCCTTCCTCTCTCATGCCAATAGCTTGACAGGGATGACTCCGGCGACCAATAGGACGGCAGGCTCGGACACTGACGGGTAGAGGGAACACACCCGGAGTGCCGCTTGGCGCTGAACCGGGCGCGTCGCAACCTTTATAACTCCTTATCTAAAGCATCTGCCCACATCTCTGTTCCATAAAGAAGCACGGACTGGATCGCGGACATCAATCTTCTGCGGGGGTCTTCTGTTGGATCGGGGACCCCTGACATTGGCCATCAGCCTACTAAGGGAAGTACCTACCTTAGCGTCCTTGTCCGCCGTACGGAAGATGTAATCCCTCCAGCTTAACTTGATGTCCACCATAACCCCGAGGTACTTGACAGTACGGGTCACAGGCCGAGACGATCAGTTCCATCGTGGATCACAGTGTAAGAGTCAAAATAAAATAAGAATTTTTCTCCGTTTGAATTCGCGCACCGCGGGAACCGAATCAGCTGAGTTAGAATCAGCTGTTTGCTGGTTCATCCTTTCGCCGTGCACGGCGCTCGCATGTGGTGGGGGAAGGACGGGTCATTCCACATCAAATCAACACACTTTTAATAATTTTTTTTTTTTTTTTTACATTCTCATATTTTGATGAAAATTGGCACAAAGGTAATATACTCATATAGACTAAGAAAAATGTATAATTTTAATTTTTTATCTCAACCCGTTTTTGAGTTACGGCTATTTAAAGTTTTCAAAAATCGCCCAAAAGTGCACTGCGGGCATTTACGAAATTTGCCATAGCTCCTCTCCTAATTGAGATAGAAACTTGGAAGTTGTGTCAGTTTCTTTTATTTTTATTTATTTATTTTTTATTTTATTTTATTATAAATTACTCTAACTGAAAAGGAACAGATTTAGTTGGGGGACTAACTGTATTACACATTACAGTATATATATTTTTATTATGTAATTGAGCAAGCATTTTGTTGTAAAACATTTTGACTTCGTGCAACATATTTCGTTCTCCTTAAGCCCAGTTCACACGAGCGTCAAAACACTCTGCGTGCACGCTGCGACACGGCCGTGCTGCAAATAGTCAGTTCACACGTAACGTTAGTTTGACACGTTACAACTAACGTGTCAAACTTAGTTGCATAAACAAATGGATAATAATGGACAAATGGATAATGGATCGGCAAATGCCGATCCGTGCCGTGCCGTCCCGATGCAGTGCGTGCGTCTCCATTACGTTAGATGCAAAGCAAATTTAGTCACTGGGCCGATTCCGGCCGAGCCGAGCCGATTCCGAAGTAGTGCGCACCCTGCCTTAGATTAGTAACGCTCCCAGTGGATTTTAATAAATTTCCCTATAGAGCGCCCTCTGAATGTCATTCAAGAGGGCCCAGAAGGTTGGTGAAAAGTGCCCCCAATCTGTGGTTAAAGTGTGCCTCTGAGCAGGGATAAAGAAGGTAGGCCGATATATAATGTACGGTACGGTAGGTAAATATTAACACGTTTAAGTAGCAAAGATCCAGAGATATATTTAATTTGAAAACGCCTAATAGTGCTGGAAACACAGGAGCCATATAATCATGAAAAACTAGCAGTAACTTAAGTTATCTGCTCACATATTAAATGCTTATCTTTTGTGCCGCATTATAGACCATGAGTGGATTCAACAACACTAGGCCTAACTGTGTTTATGCCCTTGAGGTGTTAATAATTATTGCACCTACCGTATACAGTAGACTCCCTCTTAACCGGCCTCCTTTTAACCGGTCTCCTCTTTAACCGGCCTACCAGGCTAGAAAAACAACATCTTTTTAACCGGCGATTTTTTTACCTCAACATCGCTTTAACCGGCTGTGTTTCGCCGGAAACGTTGTTTTCTTATCTACTATTTCATTCAATTCAACGTTAGCCTATATCATGCTGTATTGACCTTTTCAAACCAATTAAAATGAACTGTCCTCAACGAAAGTGTATGCCCCCGGAAGTGAAAGCGTTTGGACCTGCTATCCAGAACACAAAATAAGGAAACAAATCATTATTAGTTTAGTTTAGTCATGAATCTCATGTGTGTCAGATGTTAGCTAGGCTATAAATTATATAGAGTAACAAAAGAGTTGTTTCTTCAAGTCATAATTGCACTTAGGCTATTTAGGTTGGTGTTTTTAAAGGTACATCGGTTTAATTGGCCAAATCATTATCCGGCCAAGGCCTGGTCCCGAGGTGGCCGGTTAAGAGGGAGTCTACTGTACTTGACATTTTAGTGTTAATCTACAGTGATTTTATGTGTTTGTTAACTAATAACTTTTAAATGATTTTACAGGGTACAAGATGGAAATGGATTTGTTCTACATAAATGGACAAGATGGAATATCATTACCTGAAATGATAGATTGGGATATCAAATTATGTGATTCTGAAATAAGTGAAGAAGTTGGAGTAAATAATTTTACAGGTAGGGGTGAAGGCTAAATTAGGTAAGAGATTTAGGCAAAATTAAATTAATAAAAATTTGTTTTCTTGATCTGATTTTGTGACTTTTAACTCACTTATTTATGGAGAACCGACCCTACAGCACAACTTTATAGTAGATATTATAAATCAACGTGCCTTAGAGTGTCAGAAGCAGAGATTTTCGAGACACTTGATGATAGCTTGTTAGTCAAACAAAAACACGGATCAAGTTAAAACACGGATATAAGTCTCAAATAATTTCTGTGGGGGAGCTGGGGCTTCAGAAGTGTTCGCTCAAAATACCATCTACCTACCCCCCCCCCCCCCCCCCACGGCCACCAATACAATAACGTCATTGATATGACAGCAAAACTACATCAACTTCTCACTAAGCTGAGACTATGTAATCTAATATTGAATTTAATGGGGCTATATTCATAGAACAATCTTCTATATATTAATAGGCAAACATGTTTATTTTCCATCTTTTTTCTCACCATGTGCGTGACCTAGGAGAAATCCATGCATACCATTAGAAAAGGTGTCCTGTATATGAGCAGAATAAAACTATAAATCACCTCGGACCCAAGGGCTATGCCCTAGAGGCTTTCAAAGTTTCAATGTTAATCTTATGGAAGAAACGTAATTGATTATTGAATCATTGGACAACTGTTAGTGTTGTAATAACAAATGCTAGCAAAACAGGAAAACAGATGTTTCAGTTATATAAAAAATTTTAAATTTAATTGGCTCAAGATGAACTGAGTTTTTAAATTTGGAAGAGTCCGATATGAATGTATTCAGAGCAGAGCAACAGAATAATGTGGAACGCCAACCTTGTTTACTAAATTGTTTACCAAAATTCTATACGAAATTTGCTTAGGTATCCTGGGGACGGGGGTGTTTGATTCATTTATCCTAAACAGTTTGGCAATGTTGTTCTAGGTCTTGGCTACGATTTGCCATCTCTAGATATTGAAGAAGATCCAAATCCTTTATGGACTCAAAATTATTCAGCAAATTCCAATTCAAGTTTTGAGTTGGATTTTCTTGGGGAAGGTGCTTCTGCTTTGATGGTCAGTCCAAGCAGTGTGGTGCCGTTTGTGTCAAGTAGAAGACGCTTGGTAGTGGACGAGACAAAAACTTCAGAGACGGAGAAAGACTCTAAAGGGATAAAACAGGAGAAAAGAGACAACGTGAGTATTGCTTGACTGAGTAGAAATTTGAAAAATGTCATTAAGAAAAACAAAATTGTGAATTACCTTAAATCGGTAGGCCTACTTTTTAGAATGGTTTATTGAATTGATGTTTTCCTTTATATAAATTTGTAATTTCAGATTTTGGATAGTTAATATTCCTGCCCCTAGGGGCTTGAATGGTCCAAGCGCAACAGGAATTTAATTTAAGTATAATTTGTTTGATAGCCGAAGTGTTTAAAATTGTTAATTTATTCAGTCTTTAGTTATGTATCATCGGAAATAAAAATGAGTCTTCTATTAATAAATAGGCTACTAGGGGGCCTGTGCAGCGCAATGCACATCCATTTATTAGAGTCCCTGGTGATCAAACCTTGCTCCTTGGCAATGAACCGAGTTAATTTGAAAATACAAATCAAATTATAGAGAAAATTAGATAACACCATGACCATATTGGTTTTTCATCAATCAATCTTCACATTCAATTGTTCTTTCACACCCAAATTAGCTAAGATAATTTCAGCTAAGCTATAGCTATAGTTCACTACAGTTTGAAAACCCATGCACACAAATATAGTGTTATTTTAATATTTGTTAACTTTCATTATTAATTCAATACCAATCGGACAACCTATAAAACCCATATCAAAAATTTCAATTTCCAAACTTGTTTTTGTACAAAAAAATAACTTTTTTTCCAGGGTTAAGTTACTTATCTTATTATTGTGCCCAAATACACATAAATATAAAATTCAAGCAAAATCTACCCGCTACATTTGAGAAAAAGTTTAAACATCACAATAGACAATCCTCGTATTAAAGTATGAAATTTTGTTGATATTACAGTTTATGTACCAGTAGAATTCATGGAAAAACAAGGCCCCTCCCTTTTTCTCAACCCACTACACCATTAACTGTGTTGTACCCCTTTCCTCTCCTGGTCTATTTGAGAAATGTTTAAATTACAAAACTATAACAGGGTGCCTAGAATGTTGAATTGTGTAAATGACTTGGTTTCTCACAATTTATTGTTTAAAATGAATTTAGTAAACATCTGTTTTTATTTGTATGCTCTTATAAATAGTATTACAATACTTGTATGTTGGGTTATTTGTAAAATAAATTCTCAATGTTTTAAATCATTCAACTAAAATCTTAAAACTTAGAGTATTATCTACATATTGCTGTTTTTATCCAAGCACATTTATGGCCCATGTCATACAATTCTCTCCGGTGGTTCTAAATTGCCCATCTGAGTTTTCTTAGTATGCCGCAATATCCGGTGTAGTTTATTGTTGTTAAAGGAAACATAAAGTTAACCAACAAATCGCTTTCCTTAATAATTCCTTCCTTGTTCATAGCACATTGCTGAAAAAGAAAAAAAAAACTGATAGACACACTCAGTGATTGAGATCTCTGGTGTGTTGGAAGTCTCAAACAAGTTGTGAAAAAGTGGGAATCCAAACAGCAAGATTGTTATTTGTGATTCTATTATCTTTGGGCAGTATGCTCCACCCCAATTGTATGTTTTCTTCAAATTGGATCTGACACTACTAAAGGCCCTCCATTTTACTCTTGCTCATAAATTTGTGTGCGACGCTAACTAAACTCTCAACACCATTTACAGACATGTTGAATAGATAAACGGTGCACTTTTCTCCAAAACTATTGATCTGTCTATTGATAACTATTGATGTCATTCTATGGTTAAATGACAAAGAAATGTTCATAGGAGTATTTTTTTTTTTTTTTTTTTTTAAGAGGTTGGCGGACTTCTTTTTGCCTTACATTGCCCTGTCCACATAGACTATTGATCTGTGCGTGGATCGTATTAGACAAAGTAAGGAGGTGAGCCGCTACAGTACAAGGTGAAAGGTACAAAGAAAAAAGGTTTTCAAGAAACAAACTACAACTCAATATCAATAAAACGCAAAAGTTAGTCTGCACCCTTGGACGGACCCCCTCGGTCATTTCGGCTCAACACGTCAATCTTCTGGGTTTCACCCTAGATGGGAAACTAAATTGGCAACTCCATGTCGATGAATTATGCAAAAAGCTGTCCAGAGTAATTTTTCTGCTCCGCAGGTTGAAATCAAGTCTCAATATAGCATATTTAATTACAGTTTATCACAGTTTGTTCCATAGTCACTTGAACTACGGAATTCTGCTCTGGGGGCATGTCCCCGCGTGTGATGCGGTCCTGAAGCTCCAAAAAGCTGCCCTCCGGGTAATAACATCTAGTGCTCACCTGGAGCATTGCAAACCAATCTTTAGAAACCTAGGAATTTTCACAATTTATAGCCAATACATCTTTTCTTCGGTCATCTATGTCAAAAAGAATTATCAGGATCTTAGAACAAGAGGGGATGTTCACACCTACAATACCCGCACCAGGACAAACATTGACATTCCTCGTTTCCGTCTTCGGAGTACTCAGTGCCGTTTTCCAGCTTTGGCCTGGAAGTTGTACAACAAATTGCCACTCAACATCAGAGACATGGAGAATAAAACCTTCATCAGGGTCACACGGGAGAGGATCACTCATGGGGCTTACTACTCCATTAAGGAATATTTAGAATCAGACTTAGAATAACCAGCTCCACTCTACCACGTTCTTACCGCCGCCATCTTTTCGTAAGTTATTAAAATTATGTTTATTTTACTTGACCAGTTGCAAAGTTTTTCTTAAGTTTCTTAAGACGCAGTCTATCCACCAAAAGTGGTCAAAGACGAAGTGATGGTATTTCAAGGGTATTTCAAGGTACTGATAAAAGTCACTGGCAAAACGCGGATTCGAACCCACGACATCGCTGCCATGGCCCCGAAGTCCGGCGCGCTAACCTCTACACCACTGATTCACCCAAACATTCCTACTTTTTTTAAGTTGATACAAAATTCCTTTTGTGTCAAAAAAAGTATTCAAAGTGTGTATCTGGTGGCTGGTGGTAAGCTTCATTTGTTTATCTGAGAGTGAGTGGTCTAGTGAGACGGGAACCATGCAGTAGGGAGTGGAAGGCTTGGACCAGTGTTGTAAGATTTTGTGTGACTCACGTCACTTTCAATTGAAAGGTTTTGGGAACCTTATTTTACAAATAACCCTAATAATTTTAAACAAAGATTAGTGGAATGTTCCATCACAGCTACAATTTATTTTTCCTTATAAACAACAAACTTATAAAATAAGAAGGTCCATGAGTTGATGAAGGAAATTTTCTCCCTCATACATGACGTAGTTTGGAAACTTTAAACTGCAGTCTTTAAAACCTAAAACAGTCCCAGTGTAGCCTATAGAATTCAAGGTTTTGTTCTTAAGTCTGTTTCAATTTATTATTTCAGACTCAGGAAGAGCATGTAGTCGATGTTAACAGTAAGTCAAAAACTGTTAAAATCAGAAAAGAAGATGAAGAAATCAATGAAATAAAGATCAATGTGGAAGAGTTCTCCGAGGAAAGCGTGACATTTGAAACATCAGAGCGAGATCAAGACATTATGTCTATGCCCATCGAGTTTGTTGATGTTTCTGTGGATAGAGGTAGTTTATTTAAGGTAAGTTATGCATTATTTGTTAAAATGCTGCTGTGATGGTATTAGTTAAGTTGATTGATTCAGAAATGGAAACCCACTAGGTATACAGGGTAAAATTCCTAAAGGTTTGTTTTATTTATTTATTCATTTATTTCATCGCAAACTGAATTACATACTTTGGCCTCACCAAGTAGACTTACTTATTGGTTAAGTCGCCAGAGCTAAATATAAAGACAATAATAAAGTATAAGGACTCTCCTTCGGTGTAGCAGAATACTGTAGGAGGGCCTAAGTTTGCTTACAACTTCAACCATATGGCGGCAAAAATACACACTCACCCCCATAGGGTTTATGGGGATAATTAAAAAGTGCCTAATTATGATACAATTTGATATTTACTTTTAACTAACATTAAATTTCCTAACAACTAACATTTTCTAACAACATCCCATGGCAGCAAACCTATATAGGCCTACTCATTCTTATTGTGTTTATGGGGAAAAAAAATACAAAATCTCAAACTCTTTGGAAATTCTCTGAGTACGCAGGTCTGCTGCGAAAGGGGTATTTAAAGTCTACCTGCTCTCAATAAGTACCTGGCTCACAGTCTTAAGCCAACATTGAACTAACAAATTTTGTTGACACATTACACAACTTGATTTGGATTTTGTGTTTAGGTTTTGGCTCACATGTAGGATTCATTCGGATACATCAAAATCACCCAGTTACTTTACCGATTTATTACATAAGGGAACATTGAACTCGATCTTTTGCCAAGATTGTCCAAAATATTATTTATAAAAAGGATAATTATTTTCAGGTTGTAACTCCATCAAAAAAGGTTTCGCAGAAACGTCAGATGATGCCTTGTGCGGATGAAGGTGCTAACAAGTCCTACCCGAAACCTGCCTACTCATATTCCTGTTTAATAGCCATGGCATTGAAAAACTCACAAACAGGATGTCTTCCAGTATCAGAAATTTATAGCTTTATGTGGTTAGTATAGATATTTTATGTACTTTTTACAATTAATGAATTTTTGGAAGGAATGGTCGGGTCCCGAAATTTCAGGAAAATTTTCAGGAGAATTTTCGGGAGCAAAATTGTTGCGATCATCGGGCGGAATTTATTGGAACAGGAACTGCCGAACAATAGATGTTTATGTCCAGCGGCCGGCAATCTCACTAACGAGGAAAATACAGCACGTTCCGTGAACGCCCGGCTGCAGTAGAGACAATCTATTTTTCAGCTCATCTATTGTTCGACTTTCGGCAGTAATTTACTCAAGAGAGGTGTTTTTTTGCTCCTTAGTACCCATTGCTACTTTCTGAACCATTTGTCATACAAAAAAATAAGGTTATGGCTTGTTTGATTTGTCTGATTCTCACAAATTCAATAAAACGTCAACCAAAGTTGTGTGACTTTCCATTCAATAGCAATGTAGAAAAGTATTGTTAAGCATTCTTTAATACAAATACTGGTTTATAATGTTAAAAGCTTCTTATAATTGAATATAATTTTTAAATTAAAAACTTTAAACCACATTAAATATATATTTTAAATGAAACATAACAAATACATTTATTAGATTTTGAAGTTCATGTAACTTAAAATTTACATTGTTTTATTGATTTTCCTGATATAGCAAAAAATAGTTAAATGAATAGGCCTAAATAGAAATAATAATAAAAATAGATGTAATACACCTTCTTACTTTCACTAATAAGGTGACCGTTAGGCTGATTAAATTGCAGCTCACCTGGCACAGGCGGTGGTGGGTTAGTTGGCTCAGCTAATTTAATAGTTGGCTTAGGCGCCAATTAAGGTTTGGAGACACTTGAACCCAAACTTTTTATGTGTGGGGAATTGGCTCGCTCGTGACGTGTTCGTAATATGCCATCTAGACAGTGTTTCAAGTGCCAAGTCGGGTGAAAAAACGACACATCGAACTGAGATTCTGGTCCAGACTCTTTGGCGCAGAACCGAAAGAGCGCGTTGGCTGTGACATCATAGGTGTCTCCTGTGTTTGTGCGATCTATTACTCAGGATTAATTATTCGATTTTTCCCTTTAAACAAACAACACAATGAACATAAACACAACCCTAATGAAAAATAAAACCTCTGAATCATCAAATCATTTAAATACATCTACTTTCCTTATAAAAGTACACTCAAATACTTAGAACGTTCTTAAAAATTGACTTAATGTCAAGATTGGTACTGTAACAAGCTTCAACAATAGTGGGCAACAAATCTTGAAGGCTTAATGTTTGCCCATTACTTCATGTGTTATCAGTTAGAATTTTCGTGATAAATTTTAAATCAACTTTTCACAAATTAAACGAGTTTTCATTTGTTCGGTAACATGAAAGGAAATTAAAATCAAGATCTTAATACTAACAAATCTTATTATTCTAGGACTGCATCACCCTGAGTATTCAGACTATGTAGTTGTGGGCTGTAGAATTTACTTTCAGGACCTGTTAGTTGTGTATTTAGTTTTCATTACTAACCTATTGTATGAAGTAAATTAGTCCTTCAAATGATTTTCCTCTAAGCTATTGTTTATGAAATAAAAAAATATAAAAAACCCAACGAGAAAGAAGTAAAATTGAGGATATAGAATAGCTCTCACACAAGTGACAAAAAATGTGAATTTTGTGTTGACTGTCTGGGAAAATTAGTTTTTTTTAGTCAGAGGAATCATCAGTTAGATAAAAGTATGAATTACAAAACATAATTTTATGATCATGTTGAATTCTGAGTTGTGTAAAGTGATATAGTAACTTAGTGGTTTCAATTAAAATGATCTATCATTTAAGTAACATGCTGAATGCAACATTTAATTTAATTTTAACACGTTGTGTGCGGCCGGGCCCGATCGGGCATGCTCGGCATTGCCTTTAGTATAGCTTCTATTTTCCCCCACAACTGGTTGTACACTTCTGTTGCAAAATGCCGCATGGAGGGAGAGGATTTATTATTCTCGTTTTGTGTCAGTTTCCGTTATCCACTATTTTCTTCAGAGTAGTAACAGCCCTTGTGTATCGCTTATTGTGTGAAGTGTGTGAATTATTGTTTCTAATCATTGAGACTGTTCCTGGAACTCAACGATAGTTTATCAATGAAACAGACACTGTTGATTGTAGTAATGATATTTCTAAGGCTGGTGAGGAGTGCCGAGTCAGAGGGTAGCAACAATGACATATGTGTACATGAATATACACACACATATACATGTATAAAAATATATATATGTATTACATGTCATTTATTAATTTTATATAGTCTTTTAGTGTTTAGGTGTGGACGCCAATAAGATTTCTTGCATGCCCGGTTCTGCCTCATGCAGCCATGCCCAATCAAACACAAAAATGGCAGCCTAATTTGTTTGCATTTTTTTACATAAAATGCATTTTTCCATTATATTCTATTTATTTACCTGTAAAATAAGATAAATATCATTAAAACAAATTTCAGCATCCAAGTAACCATACTGTCAAACCTCAACCGCAGCAAACTTGTTAACTATAAGAGTAGTCAACATTGTTAAACAATTTAAACATTAAAAACCACCGTTGAACAATTAACTGTTTTTGTTCCAGCCACCACTTCCCGTACTTCAAGACGGCACCAAATGGTTGGAAAAACTCAGTTAGACATAATCTATCACTAAACAAGTGTTTTGAAAAAATTGAAAAGCCACCGGGTTCAGGGAACAGCGGGTCTCAGAGGAAAGGCTGCCTCTGGGCGATGAACCCCGCCAAGATCTCAAAAATGGACGAAGAAGTCGCCAAGTGGTCGAGGAAAGATCCGTCTGCGATTAAAAAAGCAATGTTCTGCCCAGGTACATAAATGTTGTTACATCTGTTGGGACTTGTACCATGAAAAAATATTCAATTGTTAAATCTTCAATTTGGGGGAATAAGGTTTCTAAGTTGCTCAACAGAGATTGGTTTATTACTATGAATACCAGATTTGTAAAGATTTTTATTAAATTTTACATTCCAATTTGTAAAAAATTTAAAATTGTGTTTCCAATGGTTACAAGCAGGGGGAGAAAGTCCTGCATGGGCTTAATATTCTCTAAAAGATTACAAATAAAATAATAAACTTGTACAAAATTGTAACCCAGTTGGTTTAATAGTGAATGTAAAATTGTTTAAGATAATCTTGAACTGCTGGAACGTGGAGAGTTGAAAGATGAAGCTGCTTTTGACAGCGGGGAAGTCGAGGAGGATGTTGAAGAGGTGAGTTATAGTGTACTTGTTGCTCGAAATCAAGCAACTTAATTTGCACTATCACATGTCATCGCTAAAAATTTTACTTAGCGTATAGTTCTAAATCACCAATTTAATATGGTGACTATCAGTAATCATCCAAAACTACACTTATTTACAGCTGTAAACTAACAGATTTTTAAAATAAATAAAATAAAAAATACTAATGTTATTTTGATGGAAAATTAAATTACAAATTTCTATGATGGATAGCACCTTTATTTTAGGTCTGATTCTCCTTAATTTTTTGTGGAAAAAACTAGGGATCAAGCCCTATTAAATAATACCTGAAACTTAAAAATCTGTTGAAAATTGTAGGAGGAGTTCCTATTATCCCTTAGTGTATTAAATAAGTACTAGAGATCGCCTCCTGATCGAAATTCGATCAAAATTTCAGTTGATCTGGACCCAAGAAGTTTTAAAACATTTTATAACTGAAACATTTGTTCTTCATGTTTTCTAGCAGTTGTTTTTACAACAGCTGTCTAATGATTCAATCAATTCTACTACCTCCATAAGATTAACATTGGATTTTTGAAAGCCTGTGGGGCGTAGCCCTGGTGTCCAATGTGAATTAGAATGTGATTCTGCTCATCTACAGGACTATACCTTTCTAACGGTATGCGCGGATTTCTCCTACGATGCACACGAGCTGAGAAAAAAGGAGGAAATGAAACCTGCTTGCGTATTAATATATAGATAGATAAACATAAAGAAATTAATATCATGAAGTAAATTTATTAATTCTATTTATTTATTTATACACCATGTCCCAAAAAAACTTGAACAACTTTGAAGCATAATAAAATGGTTTTAGGGGTAAAAATATAATTTTTACAACTGTTATTGAAAAAAATTACTCTAAAACTTTTTTCAACTTGATTTGTGTGTATGACCTGAACAATGATTATCTTTCAAAGCTTTAAGCTTCAAAACACAACCTACAGTAAGAGAGGCGTCATGAACGTCCAAGACAAAAATCCTTTTTTAAATTAAATGGTCCATTGAAACTAAATCTGATATTTTAGTACAAAGAAGATTTAGAACAATTATTAAGATTATTGGTCTTGGGCTTTTGGGCTGTCACATTTGAATTGTTAAATTATTGTTCTAGCTGAACCCATGTGTTTTGTTTATATATAAAATTCAAAATGATGATAACATTTTAATGTACCGAGTTTTTGTCATATTTAGACCAGAGAAGAGGAAGCAGAAGACGATTTTGGAGTTGATGTTGAAGACGAGAGGATTTGTCCAATAGACGACGACAGTGACGATGAGATCTCCAGGGTTCCTCCTTCATTGCAACCTTTTGAGCCGAAATTCGCCCTGTTAAATCGGCAGACGTCGTTAACAAAGGGGCCAAATACAGTGGAACCTACAGCTGAGATCAGTGTCAACATGGACTTTGAGGTAATAAAACAATCAAAGATTTTACTTTGGAATAATAAATAAAATTAAATACCCTCCATCGCTGCAGACCTGCGTACTAAGGGAATTTCCATTTAAATATGGCGATTTCTTTATTACAACCATAATATTATACGGGTTTCTGTAAGTAGGTTTGCTGCATTTGGGCTTATATAAGCAAATATAGGTTTCACAATATTCTACCAATATCTTGATTCTTGCTCTAAGTACATCCATAGAAAGGTCCTGGATACTACCAAAAATCTGTCAGCTCTCGTAAGCTGGGCTTTAACAATTGATCTAACTTTCTTTAAGTCAGAGATATTTCCAACACGGTCAAAATCACTGATAAAGGAAATAAACAAAAACAAATTGCACAATAAAAAATAAAAATTTCAACAAAAGTTTTGGCTTATTGCCATTTATTAAGAACTGTACAAATTAGATGTCATCATTACATGCTCTTTATTTGGAATGTGAGTATAAACTGAAAACAATATTGGTAACAAACTAAAGCCCCGTTTACACGTTCCAATATCTGCGCAAATCCGGTTTGCACAAACCAAGCGGTTTGAATAGGCGCGACCGTTTACACGCTACGACATTTAACTCAAACCTCCCTTCCGATTTGCAGACTTCAGTACCTGTTGTGATCGCCATCATGGAGGAGGTGCTGTTGTGGTCTGTGTATGCTATTTGTTTAGCAAGAGTAGTGACCCGGAAAATACGAAACCGAGGAGTAAATGGTGTAGGTCTTGGCTTCTGAAACGAAGCAAATTTTCCCACGTGAAACTCTTAAGAGAATTGCGCGATGAACCGAATGATTGAAGAAATTACTTGAAGATTGCTATGTAGAACTTTTAAACTTAGTTAACTCTCTAAACTCTTAAAAATTCACGAGACTCGGCCATGTCGCTTGGTAGAGGAATAGACCAAACCATCTCAGCGGAAGGACTCAAATGACAGAGATAGTTAATGTAACAAACAAGACATCCAGAAAATACAGATCCACACAAGTACAGACAACCAGAGGAGTTCCTCAAGGTTCTGTCTTGGGTCCAGTTTTATTCATACTGTACACGAATGACATTATTTCTGTGTTACACGACAATTGTGATGCTTTCCTATATGCTGATGACACTGCCCTTGTTGTATCCCACAAAAATATACAAGAGCTAGAAATAAAATCCTACATTGCTGCCAGCATTGCCAAACAGTACAGCCAAGAGAATGACCTCGTGCTAAATGAAGACAAGACGCAACAACTCTTCTTTGGTTCACAAAGAAGGACTGCTCATGCGCTACCAGATGTAATAGCATCCCAAGAGGCCAAATACCTTGGGATAACCATTGATAGTGACCTCAACTGGAAACCCCATGTAGATCAACTCTGTAAGAAGCTTAGCACTGCTCTTTATGTCATCAAGCGCCTGAAACACATCAGTAACGCAGAAACCTCAAGGACTGCCTACTATGCTCTTTTTGAGGCGCAAATGCGTTATGGACTGATTGTATGGGGGCTATCATCTCAGGGGAACCTTCAGAGGGTATTACGTCTACAGAAAAAGGCAGTCAGAATCATGGCTGGACTGGCATTTCGTGACTCATGCCGGGGGGAGTTCAAAAGGCTGAAACTACAGACAGTAGCTAACCTATACATTGCCGAGGTAGTTACCCATGTAGTTAACAAAAGACCCATAATAAACTTCTCAGAGGCTCATCATTATGACACTCGAAACCAAATCAACTACATACTCCCTGCACATCATCTGTCAGCCTATGAAAAAAAACCCAGCTACATCGGAGCAAAACTATTCAACACCCTTCCACCTGCACTGAAAGAACAAAAAACCAACCGAAACTTCAAAGGAGCTGTTCTCGACTGGCTACTGGAAAAAGAATTTTACTCTGTTGAAGAATGCCTGGAGGGACGAGGCCAACCTCATCACTGAAGAAGAAAAATAATGAGCCATGACTGTACTTAATGTTCATGTCAATAAAGAGTATTTTGTCAAAAAAAAAGAATAATATGGGAAATGTCTTTTGCATTTTCTCCATTAAGTTCAAAATTCAAAATAAAATAAAAATCAAAATACGAAATAGTTTGTTTATGAGTTATTTTAAGTGGTTCTTATTAAAATTGTTAAATTCAAACAATTTGATCTAAAATTGCCAAAAACCAATTTTGGCTATTTTAAAACCACATAAAACCTGATTCATGATTGGATTACCCTAGTTTTCTATTTTAATCGGGAAGAACACTGCCCTACAACTCCATACCAAATTAAATCAAAATTGGAGGCTCTTTTAAAAAAGTTATCGAAGTTATTGGTATTAGGGAGTTAAGGACACATAAAGTACATGGATATACATTTATATAAGAAGATACATATATATGAATTTGAAGGAATGGTGTTTTTTGCTTCTGGGGACCTCGAAATGGATAGGTAATATGATCCCGGACAATGGCTACTACCCTAATAGCTAGGTCAATTCACTTAAAAACCAGTGGTTTGATTAATAACCCGGTAATTTGGGCACACACATCCTTGCATTACAGTAGAGTCCCGCTCTGACCCGTTCGGTTAAGCAAATTTTTGGATTAAGCGGATACTATGTATATTATCATTAACAGATTATACTTTATTATTATTGTAACTTATCTGTGAGAAACAAACTTTTTTTAATTGATTTGAATAATGCGAAGACTTTAGAAATAACATTATTTTGGTTCTCTTTGAAACAGTTTTAATTTTAAAAGCAATAATTTATTATATTTGTTTTTGTTAGTCTTTTTTTTGTATTGTACCGGCTTTCCAGTAGGGTCCTGGCCATATAAGTTTTGGATTAGTCTATTGTGTTTTTCAAACTTTTTGTGCCCGTGTACCACCTCACCTGAAGCTTTCCTTTTTTTGACCTACCATCCAAACACACACCACCTCCCACCCCTTTAGAGGCACATCCTGATTGTTTCAGATACACACTTAAACTGCAAAAATAAAATTATTTTGCATTCCTACAAACAAAATTGCTGAAACAATAAAAATCCATAATGACCAAACTAATAAGTATTGACAGCAAAAATTTACTTTGCCTAGTTGCTAGGAAATTGCTTCAGCTAGGCAAAGGTGCTGCTACCTTATTGGAGTCTCTCAAACTAAGTTGAAATGGGTTGTAACATATAACTGAGCTGACTAAAATTGCTGTTGGTGTCCCGTAGATCAGACTGTTTTTGTGTATTAAATTTTTGCATTTCTTCCTTTTCGTCTCACGTACCACCAGAAATGCTCTTTGTGGAATATTTCCAGCTCACTTAATATAAATCAAATAGTTTAAAATACCTGGATTTCTTCCAAGTGATCCTGTAGTTTTTTGACTACCAGTGGTTTCAAGCACTTACATGCCCATTTTCAAGTCTTGAAACACCAAGATTGAATGTCATGATTACATAAATGTAGATCAATTGTCATCATTACTGTCTGTGGCTCATCAATCTTGCTGTTAACAGATCAGCGAAGATGTGTACGACGAGTTGGAAGTGGCGGATACAAGAACGTTGCTTGGTTTTGATGACTCGACGCCGATCTACGCGGTTGATCCCACGGATGAGAACGTTCTGATCGAGCTGCCGGTGGTGAAGCGACCGCGAGTGCAGGGAAATTACATCTGCCAACCCGTGCTCAACATGAAGAGGCACAACATCAGCGGCCTGAGGTCCATCAAAATACAGAGCCCTTAACTGAGCGACACGCTGTGTACAAAGACTGACCGGTTTCAAACTTCTAAGTCAATTATCACCCAGTGGTAACTACTGATTTTTTTTGTATTTTTGTACAAATTGTATATAAATTATGTGTAAACAAGTATTTTTTCAAGGTCCTTAAGTATAGTGTTATTGTGATATTACTTGTGTGATAGTAATGTACAAGATGACGACCTAACTTATTGGAAGTTTAAGATTCTCTTTAAATATTTGGCCATAGGTCAATAAAATGTTTTATAGGCCTACTTAATTTACTGCTTAAAATTTATATTATAGGAAAAACACTGCCTCTTTACAGAATAAGTTTACAATACAGTAGTCGATTATCCAAATGTCACTTATCCGAACAGTCAAGTATCTGAACTCCTGATGGTATACTAATTCCATGCACAGTATTAAAAACCTACTGAGAAACGGCGAACATAAACATATCACAAGTGTCTACAGATATTGTGTACAATAAGGTATTATTATTAATAGTATTGTATACAAAAAGGTGTACTATTTTTTTCTTTTTTGTCTCTGTTTTCATCAAAGCCTACAAATTATTTGGAAGTATTTTTTTTTTTTTTTTTTTTTTTACAGTCAATAAACTGTTTAGCTATAGTAAATGGTAGGCCTAAACAATTTTTGTGGTTAATTTTCCTAAAAACTTGATCATCTGCACACCCTCCCCCCTCCCCCACAGTCCCAACTAGTTCGGATAATCGACTACCGTACTGTACATGATTATGAATATATTTCTTCAATTGATATATTTTTGTGAACTTTTATTGATGTCAGATTGAAACTTGTGTAATTTTTTATGTGTTCTTAGCTTTAAAGTTTTGTTTTTCTCTTTATTGTAGGTTTGTCATTTACAACAGGCAAAGTTAAATGCTTAATATTCAAATATTGAGTATCAGTACTGTATCGTATCCAATATCTGATCGTATCCGGAGTGGAACTATTGTATCAGATTGAATTTTACTGTTATTTCTTCAATGCACAAAAGGTTTCATTTGTCTATCATTGTTGGTGTATAAGCTGAAACGCCGAATGGCATAAAATTTTATAGTATACCACAAGCAAAGTAAGATAAATTTCTGTATTTATATGATCGTGTCCATCCCATTGCAATACACAAAGTTCTCAATAAAAGTTTTCAGGAATCTTCCCGTAAAAGACTTAGACTACAAGAATTCTCGTAAAAGATCATATCTTTATAAATATGTTTAGTGCAGTTGTGATTTTTATGACTAATGATATTGTTTGTTCATGAAATCAATTAGAAGGCTTCTTTATTCATGTCTTGACAGATTGTCCTATTCAGTAATAAAAAAACTGATATAAATGATTTCTTTAAATTGATACATATTTAATACGCCAAGAGTTTGTTTTATATAGAGAACTCCTCCCACAATTCTCAACCGATTTTCATGTTTTTGGTGTCGTAGGATAAGGCTTGGTCTGTAGTTGTTCCTGCCGAAAATTGTTGAGAATCAGATTGAAAATAAGGGCGCTATCCACGAATTAAATTTTAAATTTTCTCACTAGAATAACATTGAGATTGGTTTGAGCATTTAAACATCTATAATTAACGTACATCTGTATTTTTTTTGGTGATCACTGATATTCACAACATTGGATTGGTTGGTTGTCATTGATTTAGAACTAAATGTAACTAATTGTATCGTAAAAAAATTGCTTGATGTCGATCAACACGAAGTTAATTAAAATAGGACAAGCATTAATTCTTTTTAAAGAGAGTTGATATCCTCCAATGTTTTATATATAATAAATGATTTAGTAGAACTTTGAAAATGATTGACCATGAAATGTAGCATGGATGTGCTCTTAATTTATAATTTACTTGTAATAATTAGTGAATTTACTCAAGTTGAGACATTATTACAAGGATTTGTCACCACTGCATGGTTCTTAAAAAAACTAAAAAGTAGTTATGAGACTTATCGGCAGGTGTTCCGCATTCTATCCATCGTCTCATATTACAATTGTATTGTTATCTTCCAAAAACTAGACGTCCTTTCCTTTGTAATTGATTTCTGTTCAACTTTTTATCTTTCTTTAGTAAAAAAAACAAAAAAAAAAAAAAAACGACAAACCAAAAACCGACATGTGTTATCAATTCTCGGTTATCGGTTTTATCGTCAAAAACCGATAAAACCGACAACCGACTTTGAAAACCCACCCATCTCTACTAAAAAGACACCATTTACAGTCTACAAGCTTTCATTTTGGGTATAACAGAGCTACTAGATGGGCCATATTCTACCACTATTAAGTGTATTGTTTTTATCATTTCACGTGACTGGGTGAAACACACTTCAAAGGATGAGTTATTCCTGTTTCATTTTTATTTAGTATCTGCTCTTAATTCAGGGTGTTGGAGGTAGGCCTAAACCAATCAATAGTGATATTCTAAAAGCTTTCAGTCACCAGAATTCTCTATGCGTTTGATAGCAGGTTGACACTATGTGTGTGTGAGTATTTTAAGGTTTGAGTATTTTCAATCGAGTATTTACTATTTGAGATAAAATAATAAAAAATAAAAAAATACGAACCCAAATCAGTGATGTTTTTTGCCAATCTTGTGTTAATTCATATTACACATCAGTTGCCAGTACAACAACCAGACACTTAATGAAAAAACCTATTGAATCCAGTCTTAAATAAAAAACCAATTATTAAATCATTTGCTGTTGATGCATGGACTGTGAATTGGGCGGTAATGTCAAAAGAGAACCACTTGAGGTTTGTCATAAATACTGTACGGTACCATGTCACAAAACAGGTGTCTACATAAAACTATTTGAAGCAAAATACTCTGAATCACAAATTTACTTCTTTTACCACTAGTCGTAACAAACTGGTTACAGAAATACTTGCTTGAAAATATTCATCATGAGAAAAAAGTAAAATACTCACTCATCTCAGTTATGAAAATGAATACCCGTGCATCCATAGTGTCTACATAGTTTCTGTTCTGTTTCTCATGATTTTAAATAGTAATCAAAACTCATATTCTCACTGAACCTCCAAACTTAAATATTTAACTAATTTAGTTTTTTTTGTGTTCTTTATTTTATTGCATTTTTAGGTTGCATCATAACATAACCACCTCATAATCAATTTAATTCCACTCAAAACATCACGTATTGTTAAAACTATTAATAAATAAAATACATTTCACACTTTGTATTCTTACAATTAACTGATTGTTGTCTGCTCTCATCCATTTAACCTTTTTAATCTAAAATTGATTGAAAATTTTCAACTTAGGTATGGAAAATACTAGGCTAAAGGCAAGGACATAGCGCCAGCCCCCTAAAAACTTTAACGAACTAAAATTAAAAAAAAGTGTAGATCATTTTTTTTTTCGGGCTTTGCCCCCCTAGACTTTGATTTATTTCTAGAGGAAGCTTTAAAATGTTGACAAACTTTCATTACTAGATTTTAAAATGCGAATCGTTGGCAGCTGATTACCTTAACATGTATTTTTAAGTTTGATTATAAACAAAATATGGTATGTCACTGCATAACCAACAATAAATATTGTAAAAAATACACAAAGAAATATATTACAAAATTAACGCACAGGCTCCAAAGTCATTAATAATGTAACAATATTTTATATTGTGGGCATCAAAAATTTTATACATTTGGTGGGCATCAAAAATTTAATATTTGTTTCAATGGTCCTTTGCACTTTTCAGTTTAAATTTGTATTTGTAATTTACCGTAATTTTTCAGGGAAAGGATTAAGGTGCTTAAAAGGAAACTCTCCGCATTTGAAGTCATAAATTTATTCTATAAATAATATTTTTATCAACCCCATTGAATTTATTGATTACTTTTAGTCAGCTTTATTCTTATAGTCATACATTTTGTATTAACAATTAAGCTACCTCGCTTTACTCAGGTTTAGGATGTCCTTTTTGTATTCAGATTGTTTTTTCTCATATTTTTTATTGTAAAATTGTTGATTATACTGAAAGAATTAGTATTTCAAGTCTAAATGTACTGTGCCATAGTACATTTTTTTCAATGACGTAAATATGGGCTAAAATATTAAAACGCTACCTCAGAGTTTATAAAATTAGTCTTTTGGTCATAATTTTTTTTTTTATTTATAAAAAATTTATGAATTTTAGTAACTGAATCTGAGTCAGTTTTGATGTTTGTAATATAACTCTAGTAATTGTTGACTGATAGTGAGTGATATTGTGTACGTTGGTTTGATCATTTACTTGTGAATTAAAAATTGTGTAAAACGCAGGTGTTGTAACTTTTATTGTTATCATGTTTGAATGGCAATACAGTAGGATTCTTGCTATTCTTATATTCTTGCTTAAGAGATGTATTAATTTATTTGTTAGGTTTCTACTAAAACATTATTGAAAAGTGAACATCAAGGTTACCTTAAGTGTTGAAAAAGTAACATTAAAAGTTTGAAATGAATAGAATGCTAAAATATGGTTTGTACAAAGGAGTTTCAACCATTGTTTTACATTTTATCAGAGTGACAATTTAAATTTAAAATAAACTTGTTTTGGCTATGAGGCTTTCATATTTTGGTTAGAAAATGTAGTTTAATTAGATGTTATGATTAGAAAATGACTGATTAAATGTTTTATTGTTAATACCTTGATTTGATACCAAGAAGCACAATTTATCAGCAAGGTTGCCTGAGATTTACGTGGTCGGACGGTTAGTCTCTGACTCCAGAGCAATCCTCTCCTCCGAGGAGCTAGACTTTGACAATTATTTAGGTTACGTGCAATAAGTAACGTTTATAGGCAGTTATGTTAATTGTTACTTTTTTTAAATTTTACATAGCATTTTTCCTCCATGTTTAAAACATGTTGGTCTTTATTGATTCAGATATTATATTTACACAATTGTTTTTACCTCATAAGCAAATGAGGGTTGGTTAAATTTTATTTTATTTTCAATCAGTTTTTAAATCAGTATTCCACAATATATTTTGCCTTCATGGTGAGCAATAATATTTAATTTCTACTGATCTTATCCATTTTGTATTGTGATAACAGATTAATTTAACATTGGTTTTAAAACTTCAGAAAGTGATTGTCTCCTTTCATATTTTAATCGAGGTGCGCATTTCTTGTTTTGTATGTTTGTGATTGAGTGTTGTGGATAAAGGTTTGTAGATGTAAGTTGTTTTATACGTATTGAGAAACTGTAGTCAAGTACAAATCTACTTCTAAGTCCACAACTTTTCTTGTAAATATCTAAGAAATTTGTACAATTACATTTTGTACTGTTCTATAGTTTTTGTGTTTTATTTCCATCCTGCAGTTTTTCAGATCCTAGAATTATATTTTAAAAATTACATAGTTAAATTAAATTAGCATAGCCCATTGTCTGTCACTATTGTTTTAGGAATTCCATACCGAGACACATCATCAGTTTTATATGCTTAACTGTTACAGCAGTCATCATAGAGGTAAGTTTAACAATTTCCACCCATCCCGAATAGGAATCTAATGCAAAAAGGAATAGACGGTTAAGAAAAGGTCCCGCAAAGTCAATGTGAATGCAGTTCCACAGTTGATAGCATTTTGGCCATTCATTCAAGAACTTCCTTTGGGGTTCTCTTGCAGCATACAAATTCCACAGGTTCTGACTATGTTTTCGATATCACTATCCATTGATGGCCACCAAAAACATACTCTAACGCTTTCATCTTCACTATTCCTTGATGAGTCGATGAGTGTCATGGATATTTAAAAGTTTGTTTGGGATTAATGTTCTGATCCCCCAAAAGAGGCAGCCTTCATGTACTTTGCTCTGTTTTGAGGCACATGTCCGATATGGGATGCAGTATAGGGTAATTCCTCTTTAACAAACACAAAGAGGGTCCTAGTTCTGCAAAAAAAAGGCAGTTCGCATTCTAGCTGGCCTTTGACCTAGAGAATCATGTCGTACTACTTTTAATTTAAACAACTAAATGTGCCAACTGTAGTGAGTTTCTTTTCATCCTAGAAACTGCCTTACATGCTAAAAGACAAAAACTGCAGAGAGGAACTGACTTGCAGGCCATTGCACGAGACGTGAGACAGTCCGCGCATGGGGGAGGGGAGCAAGAGGGCTGGGAGGGGTATCGGATAGGAGTGGGAGGGGCGGCCGACGGTGTACTAGCCTGGCTGCGCACATTCGCCAAATTGTCCTAGCTTTGATTTCGGTAACAAAATAATCATTAAACATGTTAGACAAACAAAAAAGTAATAATACAATACAGCTCTACAATCATTAACAGTAAATATAAACAGTTATTGATATTCAGTTGATTCAAATTCAATGTTTCACTGACTATTATAGAGAGAGTAAATGTTTTTAGGATGTTTTTAGCTATCGGCACCTGACAAGAGCTAACAGCTGACTAGCGGCGCTGCACTCTTGCGGCGAGTGGGCGAGCATGCGCAATAGCCTCTTTTGCTTCCGCGCATCTGGTATACTGTCTAACGTCTCATGCAACCAACTGTACACAATTATAGCACTATTAAGCTCGGCCCCCTGGTACTATATCACTTATCTATCAACATATCTTTATAAAAATTGTTATGAACCTTCACCAGGTGGGGAGTAACTAACAGGACAAGGGAAAAATATAAGTAAAAAAATATCCATTACATTACATTACAACTCCCCGGTCCTGGTAACTAATCTTAGACAGATCATAAACCTGCATGGCAGCAACCTACATCCTAAATTCCACATGGAAAATCCTATACTTTATTATGAATAAGGAAGGTATTTTTGTATGTATATATGTTTGCACATGGATCTCAAAAATGGCTCAAACGTTTTTCTTCAAACTTTGCGAATAGCTTAGTTCTGGGTTAAAAATAATATAAATACAGGTCTCTATGTCAGGAAAAATCTAATTTCTATGTAATCTAATTGAAATTTAAACAATTTTAACATTGGTCTTGTGGAGTTAAAAATCAAAACAAAGAAATAAGGAAAACATCTTACTCAACTGTCAGAGTGCAGTATGCCTGGATTGAAACAGTCTAAAAGGTGAGTGAGCGGAGCGAACAAGCTAGTCTTGAACAAGAAATAAGTCTTGCAAAAGCATTCGGCATTTTAGCACACTGTCTGTAGACCTAACTGGTATTACTATAAATAATAAAACTGTTTGAGTTGACCGAGCTAAAGCCCGGCCCTCAAGAGGTACTAGAGTGTTTAATGGGGGAGTGACATGGAGATGATAAGGTGTCTGTTCTTAATCAACTGATCAGCTGTCTTCTGAATTTGTCTAATTTGGAATGTTTATGTTTTGGGATTTGTAAACAGATAATTCCATTTGCATGGCAGATTTAAATATGAACTTATATTACTGTTTAAAAAAATATTATTAATAAATATTATATTAAATAAAAGTAATTAACTGAGAAATACAATGCCTTTAATATATTATATTTCCATGTAAAGATTGGTAATTATATAACCACAAAGTTATTTGAAAATGAAACAAAAATATTTTTGGAAATTTTCTGAGTACGCAAGTCTGCAGCGACGGGGGGGCGCGGGGTGTGATTTAAGCTCATAAACTTTATTATTTCAAAGCTAAAATCAAAGGCTATAAATAAGGTAGAATTTATTTACTTAAACTAGTAAACTTGTTGATCGAAATTGAGCACTTTAATCTGGACTATCCCATGTAATTGCTAAAATTGTTAAATTTTAAATCAGCACTACCCTACCAGTCCAATTTTAAAAAGTAAAAATTGAATAATGTAGGAGGAGTTCTCTTAACAAAAATCCTTAGCATAATATATTTGCTTTAAAATAAAAAATTGTCTTTCCCATTCTGTTGTTCTAGAAGTATATTAAGTGACAGGTATTACGAAAAAAACAATAAGAACAAATATATTGGTTTATTGTACTTAGATATATTACAAAAGAAAAACAATCCTTTGGTGACAAAAAAAAGTAATTAGAGACAGCTCAGTTGGTTATATCAGTAAGCAGCTTGATCCTTATATTTTAAGGATTTATTGTCAGGATTGATTAATTTGAAATTAGGAAGAATTTGGTTTACCACTTTTGACGAGAGGATTAAATCAATTATGAAAAAGATAGGTTTCCATGCACGTCAACAGTCTCTTATGGTTAACGTCTTGGACCCAAGTTTAAGAGGTTATGGGTTTTATCTCCAAAATGCCAGTTATCCTACAAGTTTTGCCATGTAACTTGACGAGTGAGGGTGCTATTATTCAGTAAAAAGTACATTATAATCAATTATTCCATGAATATTAGCGTAATGTGCAAGCCCGATGTTTCAAGAAAAGTACCCTAAATGTCAACAGCGATTAGTGAAATCGTCAGATTTTTCAATTTATAACTACAATATACTTTAACATTAGAAATAATTGTCAGAAATGTTACAAATATATACCGTACAGGCAATATTTTACGCATATTGAAAAGTAACCCTTTAATATTGCAGACACCCTGCAGATATATTTTGCAAATCAACACAGCCTTATAAGATTACAACATATGTCGGACTGTCAAAAAGTGAACAGTAAAAAAACTGTATAATTCTTTTAGAGAACCATTTCATTTGTTGGAAATGTCTGTTTCAAGTAATTAATTAATTTTAGATGAGCTGTCTCTCTCTGTAACATTTTACATAGAATAGACTAAGTGTTGTAATGGTAATCTTATACATATTAATACAATTCAAGTGCAATAAAAATATATTACAATTTTGTTAAGGAATAAAATTTTATAATTAATTGTAAAATATAACAGAACTTAACTTGCAAAGCAATAGCATACAATTTTCTTCATAGAAAAAAAAAACAATAAATATAAAACATAATACTTTGTCGGCATAATCCTAACTAAAAAATTAAATCAGATCTACAATTTGAACAGTAATGACACAAAAATAAAATATTAAACCAACTTGTATAGGTAGAATCAAATGTCAGTGTAGAGGATTCGGATCGTCTTGACATTGATTATAACGTAATGGTTGGATGGTCTTGACATTGATCTCATGAACAAAATAATATGAATGTCAGTCGGAGACCAGAGGTTCGGGAGTAAAAGGAAGATAAACCTTGACTAAACAACAGTAGACAAAGGTAATCTTTTGTTTGACATAGATCGTGACTGTTCTAAGTTCGGAAAAGTGGTGGAAACGATTGAAGCGATTACGATGAGCAGATAAACTTGTGGTATCAATATCAAGTGTTTCTGTCTTGCAGGGAAAGTCCCTGTGAAAGATCATACTGAAATCATGGAAAGGTTCAACAGAAAAGATCAAGGCCCGATGGTCCTACTTCTGTCACTCACGGCCAGGGAGTGGGGAGGATGCCAACAATGCCTCTGTTTGTCATGGACTGGACCCCCAAGCGTGCAATCGGATCTTTAGAGTTGGCCAGGAAAAGGTCGTTAAAATATACAAATTTGTTACAACTGAGAGACGATTGAAGAGTCTTTAAGCCGCAAATATGAAGCCAATGCTGTACAACGGTGCCGAGACGCTTCTAAACTGACATTAATTGATCTCAAGTCTCGGCTCAACATAAAGTGATAATTGAATGATAAGCTGCATTTATGGCTGTGACATTAAAAACTTACGAAGGTTTTACTGTTCAAAAATATTGTGTAAATTCTTAACGTTCTTATTCGTATTTTACACTTTCATTTATTAAATATTTTTTAAAGCTTGAAAAAAACTTAAGTAAAAAGGCCTTATAAAAAATCAACAATTACAATATAAAACACTACTCACTTAAAAGATCACAAGCATTACAAATATGTCAGAGCAAATCTAAAAAAAAAAAAACCCCATAACTGACACTATTTGATTAGTTAGATTTGTCTTTAATGTATTTTTCATTGTCTATTTTTGCAAGTGTCCTATTCCTATCACCTAATGGTAAGTCAGTATTTTCAACCATTGTTGTCCTCTGAAGATCATTTTTCCTATTGGTTAAGGAACATTCTCCATCTATAGAGGTGTGAATACTTCTTCTTCTCTTCCGCTCTTCAACAGCTTTCTGAATTTCTAACGATTCTACAAACTTCTCAAACTCTCTTAAGTCTTCCATCATTTCTTTTTCACCTTTCACAGATTGGCTTTCCCCGTCTGTTTGGCTTTCCCCGTCTGTTTCCTTAGCATCTCCTTTTTGGGTAATTTCACTTTTTCCCTTTAATCTAGTTTGACTTTTTTCTTTGTTTTCTTTTAATAGAGTACTAGAACTTAGCTTCTTTAGGCCCATCCAATTCATAACAAACAACGCTTTGTCACTTTCTAAAATTGAATCCAAGCCACTGTTTTGCTGAGAACTATCCTTTCGTGGGCAATCTTGGATGTATTGACTTTCTTTTCTCCCCCCACTGATTGGAGTGGCCCAACTCGGGATAAGATGAAAACCAGTGATCGAAAGGCTCAAGCGGTAGTTGAATAGGAAAGCTAGGAGAATGATGAGAAGAAGCAAAGGTAGGACGAGACTAATGGGTAGTCCTATGGGTTGCAAATACCACGGTAAAGTACCTGAAACAAGCGTAAGGTTCAAATATATATATATATATATTTTTTTATAAATTGATCTTGGTACATAAACTCAGGTAAATTAATCTTTAAGATTAGTCAATGGACAAAAGAAGTCTCTGAATGAAAGAAAAGCCTGAAATTAAAGAAATCAAGACATATAAATCTTTGTTAACAATCAAAAGAAAATCAAAAATCTAAGAAAGGATAATTTCACTATAAAAATACAGGGAACAGCAGAAATACCAGAGGGTTTTTGTGTGGCTACAATATGGAAAGCGTTTAGTTAGGATTGTGGCGATTAGGGAGGAGTTCGTTCTCAAGGCCACTCGCCCCATTTTAGTTGCCATGGAACAGTAGTCCAGTGATTCTATTAACATGGTTTAGAGGCTCAAGGTTAAAAATTTCTTCAATTTCGTAAGGGCAGAAGTGCAAATCATAATCAAAATTCACCTCACTGTATGACCTGACATTTTCAGAGCTGCAGCTTGCCCTCGCACTGGACATTGTGGACTGGTTAGCACAGGCTTGCCTCACTGTTTGACCTGACATACTCAGAGCTGCAGCTTGCCCTCGCACTGGACATTGTGGACTGGTTAGCATGGGCTTCCTCGCTGTTTGACCTGACATTTTCAGAGCTGCTTGCCCTCGCACTGGACAATGTGGACTGGTTAGCACGGGCTTGTCTCGCTGTTTGACCTGACATTTTCAGAGCTGCAGCTTGCCCTCGCACTGGACATTGTGGACTGGTTAGCCACAGGCTTGCTTCGCTGTTTGACCTGACATACACAAAGCTGCAGCTTGCCCTCGCACTGGACATTGTGGACTGGTTAGCATGGGCTTCCTCGCTGTTTGACCTGACATTTTCAGAGCTGCAGCTTGCCCTCGCACTGGACATTGTGGACTGGTTAGCACGGGCTTGCCTCGCTGTTTGACCTGACATACTCAGAGCTGCAGCTTGCCCTCGCACTGGACATTGTGGACTGGTTAGCACGGGCTTGCCTCGCTGTTTGACCTGACATACTCAGAGCTGCAGCTTGCCCTCGCACTGGACATTGTGGACTGGTTAGCACGGGCTTGCTTCGCTGTTTGACCTGACATTTTCAGAGCTGCAGCTTGCCCTCGCACTGGACATTGTGGACTGGTTAGCACGGGCTTGCCTCGCTGTTTGACCTGATATACTCAGAGCTGCAGCTTGCCCTCGCACTGGACATTGTGGACTGGTTAGCACAGGCTTGCCTCGCTGTTTGACCTGACATACTCAGAGCTGCAGCTTGCCCTCGCACTGGACATTGTGGACTGGTTAGCACGGGCTTGCCTCGCTGTTTGACCTGATATACTCAGAGCTGCAGCTTGCCCTCGCACTAGACATTGTGGACTGGTTAGCACGGGCTTGCCTCGCTGTTTGACCTGACATACTCAGAGCTGCAGCTTGCCCTCGCACTGGACATTGTGGACTGGTTAGCACAGGCTTGCCTCGCTGTTTGACCTGACATACCAGAGCTGCAGCTTGCCCTCGCACTGGACATTGTGGACTGGTTAGCACGGGCTTGCCTCGCTGTTTGACCTGACATACTCAGAGCTGCAGCTTGCCCTCGCACTGGACATTGTGGACTGGTTAGCATGGGCTTCCTCGCTGTTTGACCTGACATTTTCAGAGCTGCAGCATGCCCTCGCACTGGACATTGTGGGCTGGTTAGCATGGGCTTGCCTCGCTGTTTGACCTGACATTCTCATAGATCTAGCTTGTCCTTGCACTGTATGATGTTGACTACTAGTCCAGGCTCTGAACAGGTTGAGCATGCACTATAAGTCTAACGAAATTTGACTTTTGATTATTGTTGGGAACATTTAGTAGATGTAAAAAACCGATGTTGCCACATTTCCAGAATGGGCACAACACGGGGGACGGCCTCTAGAGGAAGTCGTAGAGGAAACTGTATCGGCCTATGTCATGTTATATATCATTTTAAAGGTCTTTGAATGTAGATTAAAATGCCACAAACCCGATCTCTAAAGGTCGAATATAACGCGAGTTATTGCGTTTTAAAATTTCGGTAAAATCCTTTCATGCAAAATTTGACTGCCGGCCATTTATGGCTCAGACGTTCATTTGATGTCGAGTTGGCAACATTGTTTTCAACTCTATTTAAATTCTATCTATCTCCTCTTTATAAAGATCCTGAAAATCAAGTTAAATGTTTTATTTTAAGGCTTCATTTGCCGTCTTCAATTGCTGTCAGAAATATTATGATTACATTATGATTTTCAGCCCGATTGGGGACAACCCATGAAATCTTTTATGAAATATTTAACGTGAGCTTTAGGATCATGTTTAACAGAAAGTAATGCCGCAAAGCCGACCTTAAATGAACGCTCGAATCAGAAATGGCAGGTAGTCAAACTTTGCATAAAAAGCATTTTGCCGAAATTTCAAAACGCAATAACTCGCGTTATATTCGACCTTTGGAGGTCGGGTTTGTGGCATTCGAATCTACATTCAAAGACCTTTAAAATGATATACAACATGACATAGGCCAATACAGTTTCCTCTACAACTTCCTCTAGAGGCCATCCCCCGTGTTGTGCCCATTCTGGAAATGTGGCAACATCGGTTTTTTACATCTACTAAATGTCCTCAACAATAATCCAAAGTCAAATTTTGTTAGACTTTCGTGCATGCTCAACCTGTTCAGAGCCTGGACTATACCTCACTTGTTCAATGCTGTCTCAAGTTCTGGCTAACCTTGAATGTTTGGGCTTTTATTTCAGAGATAAAACAATTGGTCTAAAGTTGTTTACAATAAAAAGTATTGTATTAGGGGAAGGAGCGAGTCCTTCACGATGCACATTAAAATGCTAAAGTGCTGTTGCATGGGAACAACAGAACGCCACTTTTAAAATGTCATGACAAGGGCGAGAATGCAAGATGCTCACTGGACTACTGTTCTATATGAGGTCCTCCCTACAATCCTCCACCAAACGGTTTTCAGACTGTAGCAACAGGGAAACCATCAGGTATTTCTGCAGCACCCTGTAATTTTGGCCAGTAAATTGTTTTGATTGTTAGAGCAGACAATCTTTTTCATTTGACAAGTAAGTGCAAATAAAAATTTCAACATGATTTTTTTTTTAGCGAATTTCCCTATAGGGAATACGCTATTACGGTAGTATCCATGGTAAGACCTAAGCCCGGGACCACTTTACTTTTTCATTTTGAGGTCCCCAGAAGCCAAAAACACCATTCGTTCATTTTCATATACAGTACACTCTCGTTCATCGGACTCGGCGACATCGGAACTCCGCTTCATCGGAACTGAAAATCTGGACATTATTCTTTTTTTTTCTTACGAAATAAATAATTTTTCCGTTTTAGCGCCTTCAATTTCCATTCATACTATCCGCACAACAGTGAAGTATCACATTTTGCATCAAAAGTCATCAGGCGTTTTCCGTAATCTGTACCCATCGATGTGATTTACGAGGCCGTGGAGTATTCGCACAAAAATAGAAAGAGGAAGGGGGCAGGAAGTGAACAATACATCCGCTTCGACCGCTTCCCAAACTGGTCATTCAGTCTGTCTTGCGTCGCGACTGCACCTGTGTTACGTGGAAGTCAGTTGATTGCTCGAATATGAATATGGAATATGAGAATAAAGATTTTGGACCTTTATTTCCTGTGTTGTTTTTATTCCTATAGGTTCATTGTTACCATGTTCAAAGTTTGAGTGCCTTATTTTCATGAAATCTCTTGTGTTATCTTAAAAACAAGAGTGAATACAATCACGATAGGTCACCGCACGGGCGGAAATGATGACTCACGACGGACTCCGCTTCATCGGAATTTTTTGACATCCGAACCGGCCGTCCGCCACATTAGTTCCGATGAACGAGAGTCTACTGTATATATATATATATATATATATATATATATAAGTAGATAGTAATATGGGGTTCCTGGCTCACTTTGGATACTCAAAGAAAATCAAACAAATTTCACAGTTTTTCAGTACAATTATGCAATATTTTTGCCACTTTTTGGCCAATTTTTAGCTTTTGTTAAATTGGCATAAAAAATATGTAAATTAATGAATTTTTTAACAAATATGCCAAAATTTTTATAAAATTTCTTACTAAATAAAATTTTTGTAAAATAAGTAAAATTATCACATTTTATAGAGTATTTTTTTTAATAAAATCAGTAGTTGACTTTTCATAGGTCAATTTAAGTTTTCTAGAGTATTTTTTCAATAAAATCAACAGTTGAATTTTTATAAGGTAATTTAAAATTTTAATAGTATTTTTTTAATAAATTTGACTAAAATAGATAATTTTGATTATATTTTAATTAATTTGTATGGTATTATTTTTGATTATACTCAAGTAATTTTTAAATTTTTATGAATATGAATTGAAAAAAAATTGTATATTTTTTCTATATAAATGGAAAAGAAATGTACAAGATGTAAATTGTATAAAAATGAAACTCAATATTATAAATGTAATAAAAATAAGTTACATTCAAAATGTAAAGAATGTGATAAAATTTATGAAAAAGAATTATTTGATAATATTAAAATAGAAGAAAAAACTGAAAAGAAATGTACAAATTGTAAAGAAACAAAAGATATATCAAATTATTATAACAAGTATTGTAGTAAAGATAGAAAACAGGCATTTTGTAAACAATGTATGAGACAAATGTTGTTAAAACCACAGTTGTGTGAATGTGGAAGAGAAATTAAATATCTTTATCACTATCCAAAACATTTGGAAACTAAAATTCATAATAAAAATATTGAGAAATTAAAGAGTTAAATAACTAAAATAATAACAAATTTACTAGTTTTAAAAAAAATTTAATTTTATTGAAAAAATACTCTAGAAAACTTAAATTGACTTATGAAAAGTTGACTATTGATTTTATTGAAAAAATAATCTAGAAAACTTAAATTAACTTGTGAAAAGTTGACTATTGATTTTATTGAAAAAATACTCTAGAAAATTTAAATTAACTTGTGAAAAGTTGACTATTGATTTTATTGAAAAAATACTCTAGAAAATTTAAATTAACTTGTGAAAAGTTGACTATTGATTTTATTGAAAAAATACTCTGGAAAATTTAAATTAACTTGTGAAAAGTTGACTACTGATTTTTATAAAAAATTTTCCCTTAATAAATGGCGAATGAAAAAAATATATACAAAAATAAATACATTTTATTAGTTACTCTAGATACTAAATAGATTGTAAATCCATATGGTATATGTTTTTGAATTTTATTTGTATATGAGCTATTTGGATTATTTTTACAATTATCAATCTTTTCTAATATACTTTCAAAATCCATATAAATTACATATGGATGTTCAAACTTTTTGTAATAGTTTTTAAAACTTACTGTTTGACCAGGAAATGGCATTATAGGTCTACAAGGTTCTAATGATTTACATATTTCTAAATGATTATTCAAGTCTTTATTTTTGTAGAAATGAGTCAAACATCTTCTACAAATATATTTTTTTGTTTTATGTTTTGATAATTGAGAATACACTAATTTATTTAAATCTGTTATCAATATATAATGACAATTATTACCAATTTTATAATATAATAAATCAATTTCTAATTTTACATTATAATGTTCAGATATTTGTAATGGCACTATTTTTTCATCTTCATCAATTCTATTGACATTGATGGATAATTATATTTAGAATCAAATGATCTTTTTTCAAATAATTTAATATCTTTTAATGTTATTGGATAATCAAAACCTTTAAAAATATCATCATTTATATATTTTTGATATTGTTTAACTCTTTCAGCATTTTTGTTTGGTTTATCAATAGCACATCTAATTGCATAAATAAAACAATATTCATCTTTATTTTTAAAATTTACACAACATTTTTTATTCTTACAGTAATTTCATTTGGTAATTCTATATATGATCCAGCATTTAATGAATTATTTTTAGATAATTTTAGATTTAATTCAACACATCTTTTTAATGACCAACCAGAGCCTTTTGATGGTTGATTTAGTTGTTCTCTAACTATTAATTTCTTGAATTGATCATCAATAAAATCATCTATATTTAAAATATCTGAACTTTTTATACAAAAATACATATTACTATTTTGAATTTCACCATTTATTAATTTTCTTTCATATTCACATTCTAAAGCCATCTGTCCTTTAATATTTTTGAATTTTTGTTTTTCTATCAATTTTTTTATTTCATTTCTTTGAGTTTCTAAATAATCATTAATATCTAAATCATCATTTGAATTTGTTAAAATATAATCTTGAAAATATCCTTTTAATGACAAAGCTTCTTGAATATTTATTATATTTTCTTTTGGAATTGGTTTATTTTTAAAATAATCATTTAATAATCCAATCAATTCTTTTCTAGTTTTATTAACAATTTTAATACTATTTTTAATTGCTAAATTTTGAATATATTTTAATGATCTATATTCTAAATTATTTGGATTTTCTTTAATTTTGTTTAATCTTTTAATTAGTTCATCTCTAGATAAATTTTCATAATTTCTAACAGATAATTTTTTTGCAATTTCATTTAATTTTTCTATATTAAATAATGAATAATTTGTAGGATCATATATATTTTTAATTTCAATTAATTGATCAATATTTTTGTTATTATAATCATAAATATTATTACTTTTAGCCCATAATAATAAGTCATTATATTCTCTAATTTTTATCTCTTTATTTTTTAAATGAAGTTTTGAATTTAAATGTTTTGTAAACATATTAGCAGATATATATTTATTACAATGATGACAATAAATTTTATTTTTTTCATTCGCCATTTATTAAGGGAAAATTTTTTATAAAAATCAGTAGTCAACTTTTCACAAGTTAATTTAAATTTTCCAGAGTATTTTTTCAATAAAATCAATAGTCAACTTTTCACAAGTTAATTTAAATTTTCTAGAGTATTTTTTCAATAAAATCAATAGTCAACTTTTCACAAGTTAATTTAAATTTTCTAGAGTATTTTTTCAATAAAATCAATAGTCAACTTTTCACAAGTTAATTTAAGTTTTCTAGATTATTTTTTCAATAAAATCAATAGTCAACTTTTCATAAGTCAATTTAAGTTTTCTAGAGTATTTTTTCAATAAAATTAAATTTTTTTAAAACTAGTAAATTTTTTATTATTTTAGTTATTTAACTCTTTAATTTCTCAATATTTTTATTATGAATTTTAGTTTCCAAATGTTTTGGATAGTGATAAAGATATTTAATTTCTCTTCCACATTCACACAACTGTGGTTTTAACAACATTTGTCTCATATATTGTTTACAAAATGCCTGTTTTCTATCTTTACTACAATACTTGTTATAATAATTTGATATATCTTTTGTTTCTTTACAATTTGTACATTTCTTTTCAGTTTTTTCTTCTATTTTAATATTATCAAATAATTCTTTTTCATAAATTTTATCACATTCTTTACATTTTGAATGTAACTTATTTTTATTACATTTATAATATTGAGTTTCATTTTTATACAATTTACATCTTGTACATTTCTTTTCCATTTATATAGAAAAAATATACAATTTTTTTTCAATTCATATTCATAAAAATTTAAAAATTACTTGAGTATAATCAAAAATAATATTATACAAATTAATTAAAATATAATCAAAATTATCTATTTTAGTCAAATTTATTAAAAAAATACTATTAAAATTTTAAATTACCTTATAAAAATTCAACTGTTGATTTTATTGAAAAAATACTCTAGAAAACTTAAATTGACCTATGAAAAGTCAACTACTGATTTTATTTAAAAAAATACTCTATAAAATGTGATAATTTTACTTATTTTACAAAAATTTTATTTAGTAAGAAATTTTATAAAAATTTTGGCATATTTGTTAAAAAATTCATTAATTTACATATTTTTTATGCCAATTTAACAAAAGCTAAAAATTGGCCAAAAAGTGGCAAAAATATTGCATAATTGTACTGAAAAACTGTGAAATTTGTTTGATTTTCTTTGAGTATCCAAAGTGAGCCAGGAACCCCATATTACTATCTACTTATATATCTATGTGTCCGTGGTACTGATAACTTTTGAAGGGGACCTCCGATTTTGATGAAATTTGGTATGAAGGTGTAAGACCAGGTCTATTTTCATGAGTTCGCGAACCAGCATGATCGGGTTATGGGAACGGGGTTTTATGGGGTTTCAAAGGGGTAAAAAATGGGTTTAAGGGATTTTTGGACCTTAATTTTTAAAATTTGACAATTTTAACTGAAACCATTTAAAAGAGCTTAAAAAAACAAACAATTTTGTATTATGAATTTTTAATTTGGCTTAACAGGTTACGGAGAAAAGCTAAAAATAGGTTTCCAATGTTAATCTTATGGGAAATCAGCAAAACCCTGTATCTCGCTTATTTATTAGAATAACTTGATACAATTTGGTATGTACATTCACTAGGTAGGATTTAACTGATATTTGCTTTCAACACCCATATGGCGGCAAACCTACATACTCACCCCCATGGGGTTTATGGGGAAAATTTAAAAGTGTCCAATAATGATAAAATTTGATATTTACATTACCTATTACATTTTTTAACAAAACTAACATTTTCTAACAACATCCAATGGCAGCAAACCTACATACTCATTACTATGGTGTTTATGGGGAAAATAAACAATCTAAGATCCTTTGGAAATTCGCTGAGTACGCAGGTCTGCTGCGACGGGGGGTATTTTTTTTACTGCCAGCGAATAAATTTTAGACTATGAAAATAGTAGGACCTACTAAATTTACGGTTTTGAGAGTTTGAATCACTTTTATACAAGTGAATTTTTCCCTGTTCTAAATTTTCCTCAAGTCCTTTTTCAATATATTAGAATTTGTTCACCACTTAATTAATTAATTAGCATAAAAAAAACTACTTACCCATGATACTGCTGACAAAACTACCATATGCTTTCCCAAAATTTACAGCTGGCTTGATAAACATTGAGGAAAATGTTTCTGCTAGGACATCAGTCGGTGATATTTTAACTATCGGTCGAACGTCCCTGCTTTTATAGAATTCTTGGCAGTCAACACCTGAAAATCATAAAAAAATTTGAATACTTCACAACTTTAATTAATCCATGGTTAATAGAAAAGCTAAACAATTATCACAGAGTAAATATAATACCAGTTCTTGGAACAATTGGTAAGATATACTTGTCAAGAAAATATTGACCAAGAACTCAAACTGGATCATTAAAATGATCCAGTTGACACTCAAAGAAGACATGATATTGCATGAGTGAGTTGGTGGAGACATTAGCACCCCAGACTTCGACTGTGGCAGCAATGTCGTGGGTTCGAATCTACACTCTACCCAAGATTTTTTATCAACTGGTTACCAATTGATGCTAATTGACCTGTATTCTAGCGGCTCATCCTCGTACTTTTTTCCAATATGTTCTACCTACAGAGACTAGTATACAGTCTAGTTGAATGGCAAAATACTGTCAACTCCCGATTATCCGGGGGCGGGTAAACCGGGTTGCGGATTAACCAGGGTCACAAAACATCAATTTCAATTTGATTTATTTTCTCAGTTTTGACAACAATACCATCATTTATCAATCTTATTGTGTTGAAATTACTTTAGAATAAGTATCTTTACTAATTATTATTTGATTTGTCAATGGAAAAAGCAATGAAACACGGAAAATAATTTGTAAATTATTTGGTGGCGTAATTGTGATCGTAGTCATGTCGCCAGGGAGGAACGAGTCAGCGTAATGGCGGGTATGACCTTGACTACTAGAAACAACTGGTCGCCCGCCGGGATGAGCTTAAAATAGAAACCAAGAAAGGTCCTATTTAGTTTCCAGTTCTGTCTAATTATCGCTCTGATTCGTCTGCTGTTCAGTGACCCCTATTAATTTTAAGTTATATCATACTAAACAACACATTTCAAAATGCATTTGTTTTGCATTTCAAGAAATTTTTGTTAAAGTACCGTAACATTAAAATTTTAAGTGGCAAAGTTATAAATTTATTAGCCTAATTCAATAATTAGCATACATTTTGAACAATTGGTTGTTCTAACATTTTTACCAATTAAACAAAAAGTCGAACCATCACTTGTTTTTGTACGCTCTTATCTTGAATAAATTATCCCAAGCGACCCTCCCCCCTCACCCCACCCACCCATCCCGGCTGGCTGACGATGCCAAACAATAGAACACCTGTCCTTGGTTTTTTGTCCACGTTGGACCCTTTTAATTGTGTTCCTTGTTCGTTCACTTAACTAGTTATGTTTATTCTTTCCAATAAGGTTGGGTCAATAAATAATAATAAATATTGGAAACCCGCGGACTCTAGTTAAAACTTGTTTGTTTATTTCGTGTTTTACTTAATTTATTGAACTCTTTGTTTTAACCGTGTTTTTGGGTTATCCGGGACCCTTCAACCAGTCATTATCCCGGATAATCGGGAGTTGACTGTAAGGCAAAAAGATACTGCCAACCTCTTCCAAAAAAGAAAAAAAGATATATCAGGATTAATTTTACTAACTTCTTTTAATCGACCCCAGAGAAACCTTTGAGCCACTCAGATTAAGGGTGTTTGGCCGCGAGCCTTGCCTGTAGGTGGAGGCGGTAGGTCCCCAGATGCCGCTACGCGCCGCCAGTGGTCTCTTTACCCTTTATTACTAAAGAGACAAGCAATTTTCTTATTATGTAGTGATGAAATTAAAATATTTTGTATTGCTTAAGCATAATGTATAAGATATAACTGCCAAATTTCATGACTATCAGGTTTAGTTTACCCTAAATCGTTGTACTGACATTTATCAAAGTATTCACTTTTAAAGCATTTAACTCCAATTTTTTTTTTTTTTTTGTCAGAATCACTTATAAATCACTTGTCAGGTAATTAAAATCCCTGGCCTCCTAATTAAAAAAGAAACTAACTACTTGGTGTTACCATTGACGCCAACCTCTCTTGGACCCCCCACATCAACAACTTAAGTAAAAAGCTGGGGTCAGGCATTTCCGTTGTCCGTAGAATGAAGTGGGTAGGAGGAATGGAGATTGCGAAAGCAGCCTACTATGCGCTCATTGAATCTCACATCAGATATAGCTTGGCAATTTGGGGTGGAACTACTAAACAAAACCTCAACAGAATTCTCATTTTACAAAAGAAGGCAATTAGAACACTGGCTAATCTTGAACCACTAGAGAGTTGCAAAACAGCTTTCCAATCGCAAGGAATTCTAACGGTAGTGTGTTTATATATTCATATTCTGATCACCCACACGTAGGTGTGGGTACCAGAAGGATATCCCCCGTGGAGAAAATTACCATCAATACAGTACAAGAAGAGCAAAGGACTACCAACTCATCACACAACAACATACAGCAGGAAACCATCTTATATGGGACGCAAACTCTATAATGCACTGCCTGAAAATCTGAGAACTTGGACCCTCAAGACCTCAAGAAAAAACTTCACAAATGGCTGGTGGCACGACCCCTGTACACACTAGACGAATCCTTCACCATGAAGCACTCTGATCAAAACCCATTATTGTAAAGCAAGAAACACATATTTTAACTTAATTGTAACTTGTTTGTTGACACCATTTCATATCTTGATGATTTTGAAAATAAAGAGATTTTGATTGATTGATTGATTAAACCATGCATTTTAAATTTTTATGCAGTTCAGTAAAATTCAAATTTTTTTACCAACACCCTGCCATGAAGTAAAGGTAGATTTATCTGCCTGATACTTTTTTAACAAGGTTGAGTACCTATTAAGAAAGTTATTGCATTTTTTAGTCTTACCCTTATGATTTTGATGGAAACTTTGTTTGCCTGCCATTTCCGTCTCGGTAATTTGTTCTAGTTTGCAGTATTGTCCTCTGCTAAGTGAGATCTTTAATTTGATCCCAACTCGACCTATGCTGCTATTTAAGAATTTTGTCTGAATCCTCGTGGGCCGTCCCCCTTAAGGTGTAAAAAAAGTGATAATAGCTTAAAAGAGTAGACATTTATGGCTATTGTTGATATACCAAGCCTTTTTACTTTATCTATAATGGTAAAAAAATATATTTCACCGTTCCGGATTTATTCAATCACACTGTATACAATAATACATATTTTACATGGCAATGTCGTCGCCCGGTTTCACTGTATTTGTTATCCGACCTAGGCCTAGTACTGTTAGTCAGTTTAGAGGAAGACCACTGTAATCTGTAACTAATCAATATCCTCATATGCAAATCAGGGCCGATTTTGTAAATGGGCCCGATGGGCCTGGGCCCAGGGGTGCAAGAGGTTTTATTTAGGTTTGGTGGGAGCACAAGCAAAAGGAAAGATTTTAAATCACTTGAAAAAGGAATCCACCCCATTCTGGGTTCACACTCATGTCTTATCATTGTGACTGTATTGCTTCCTGTGTGTTGATCGTTGGCAACATCGTCTTTCTTTGTCAGTTCCTTTTGTACCCACTTCTGAGACTTTGGGAATTTGAAATGTTTTATGTTGTTAACTAAACCCAGTTGACTGTAAAAAAATGTCTTTGGTAATTGACTGTGAACGTAAGTAAAACTTACATTTTCATTGAAATTTATTGACTGTATACATTTTTTACCTTACAATGTGGATACTTTTAATAATGATCAAAAGTGAACACAATAGTACAAGTTGTGTCATATAAAATCGCCATTGGCTATGGCATTAGGGTATTTTTATTTGATGATTCATATCAATGGGGGAGGGAGCGCAAAAATCTCTTGGGCTTATAGCGAAATCACATACAAACCGCAGGCCCGATCCAAATAACCTGTTATGCTTTACAACTGCTTATTTTAGTTATAGAGTATGTAGTAACGTTGCAAGACAAAAACTATCCAAGACATTAAGCTTATGGTTTCATGGAATTATGTTGTAAAACAATTAATACCTTTTATTTCCCGCACTTCACTTATTATATTTAATACTGACGTAGGGAATTAAATTATGAGATCAATTATGGAATAGCCTATTCAATAAAACTTTGTAAAATAAATTCATAAAGATGGTAAATGTTGCATTTGCTCACCGAACATTCTGTAGTACATGTGTTCGTACCAAGCCATCGCTTGCGTCTCACTAGTGCAGTGTCTAGGGGCTGCACCATGCATAGCCAGGTTCACATATCTCTCCACTTCCTTCTCCTAAAAACGTATATCAGAGGAAATAGAAAAAAAATCATTTAGACATTTCAATATTCGTTTTAGAATTTTAAACTAGGACACAATGGCGTACCCTGACTCGTCAGTGCTATCTACCAATTTTCTTTATAGCATTTGGCAAAAATATTTTAGGTCCAAGAGTGCAAATGGTCACTCGCACTTTGCGCACATCATGTCATCTGCAGACTATTAATGGTCACTGGCACTATGCGCACATAATGTCGTCAGCAGAAGACTATAAATCTTATCGCTTCTCTCAAAAGACGGTTTTTAATATCAATCAGGTGTAATGGGGGAACTGTAGTTTATTTAATTATTAACAAGAGAATGTTGGGTTCTAAAATATTAGCTTCAAGTAAGGTCAAAAGTGTAAAACCCCGTCGTTAATGATGCTACAATGCTATCGTAATGCGGTGTGGGACGCTTTTGCTCCTCAATGCCTTCAATCTCTTGTGAACACAACTCTAGGTCGGACCGGGCTGAGAAGCAATAGCGTGCGATCTAGTTGTATATTTATCGATGGTTATTACTCATACTCTAATAATAAGCTGTAAATTAAAAATAGTTAAAGTTATGTCTTATCTTCATTTTCTATTTCAACAATGTAGCTGCTATCTTCCTGTTTGTTCATAAAAAGGCTAATAATTATGGTCCACTTATGTGTTATAATGTTGATCAAATCCAATAAGAGGAATGTTGTAATAGAGTAATCCATTTATGTTATAGACTTCACTACACTGTCACTCAAACCACTTATTTTAAGTAAAAGAGATTTCTTTGTGATTCTTCGCTACTAAACTTAAACGCTTGTATCACACAGTCCGGCCACTCCATCAAAACTGATTAATTGTCCAATGGAAGGAAGCTTTCCTGTCAAGACCCAAATGTTTTTGGTACTTGTTTATTTCCATTTGTTATGTAAAGGTACACAAGTGGGGATATCAAAGAGTATATACAGAACGTACTTCATATGGTTCCTGGCACTGTTTTTTTCTTTTGTTTTTCTGGCACTGTTTTTTTTCTTTTAATTTATATACAGTTCTCCAGCATTCCTGTTGGTTTTAAGAACATTTCTATTTCAGTTTGTAGTGTTAATAGTCTTTTTTCTTAACCGGTTAAGCCGATTTACATCGCATTTCACTGAACTAACTCTCGGTGACGACAATATGTCTGGGTGCTTACAACGTTACTGCGAGCGTGGCAAAAAACTTTTGGTTTTCCACTGGTCCCAGGGCTGACAAATTTAGAGATATCAACAATATAATTCCCAACCTTGAGGCAGAATGGCGTTTCCAACATTACTGCGTTGAAATCTCAATTTTTGAAAATGTGTCGCTTACAACATTACGTGAGGGAGCCATTCATTTATAAAATACAACAATGGTGATATAAAAAACTGTATGTATTCAATACGATTCCCCCATTTAACAAATTGATAACACCAGAACAACATGAAAACTTTATAAAACTCTCTGCCCACAACCCCAAAGTAACAGGTTAGGGGTTTGGTCCAATCAGTTGACATTGCTGTAGGCATTTGTGTGGCAAGTCAAAAACATTGTCCTACATTATTGCATACCATAACATAAACTTCCACATTTGCTTTTTGTATCATTCATCCATGTGTAGAAAGGAGGGGGGGGGGTGGAATTTTAAAATTCATAATTTAGGCAAAGCCTACATGTTATTTTAATCTTTTACTATTAGATGTACTGTTAATGATTTGGATAAAATACAATACTACTGAAATGATGTTACTATTACACTTTTTGTTTTTAAGTAATCCAAATGAAATTAAAACAACTCTTCTGATTACTGTGAGTAATGTAAAAATTCAAATGTAATTTGAAATTATTGGTTTTGGTTAAAATAACAAAAAACATTTTTTTGGATGGTTTTACAACAAAAATTTAGTACCTCCCCAAAAAAAGTTACTTGATAACAAAAAGATGAAACTTACCTCATACATTCTTATCCATGTGAATCCGAATCCAGCCAGAAAGATTGTCAACAGGAATGAGAATACTGCCAACCGGTAGGAGTGAGTTTTGTATACAATCCATAAAGTTAAGAACAACATTAGTAAAACGCTTGACAGTACAGTCCACTGAAATAAAAATCAAACATAAGTCATATCTAAACACTGAGGATAATGGAAGATTTGTTATTATAAAATAGCCAAATTTTGAATATTTAACTCTTAGGTTTACATACCATCCTACACTCATCTTTCATTCATATTTAGGTTAAAATACCCGCTATGTGAGGTCCCTGTCTCAAAATATAGTGACCATATTTTACAAGCCAAATTTTACCACCGAGGACTCGTTAAAAAGCAGCAACAGCTCCTATTTTACTAAAACTCAAACATATTATTTATTTATTTTATTATTTCATCAACACTGTGACTATACATAGCGTCATATGTACAATAGAACTAAAACTTTAAGAATAATAAAAGTTTCTTATTTTTAACCAAGTCCTCAGGATGGATCTGAACTTTGTACAATTTTCAATATTCTTTATGTGGAGGACTAACTTATTGTGCATTTTAGGGCCTATATTAGGTAGATAAATGAAATTTCTCTAATCTATGGGTTTCAGGCTTAATATAACTCTTAAATCTAGTGGGATGGGAAATGAATGGGTTGGGCCATGAATGAGGACAGATTATGTCTTTAACCCAACTTGAAATGTCTACAATATAATGATCATTAAATGTTTAAATGGAACATTTTGAAAAAGATTTTTACAAGGAACTCTAAGAGGAACTCGCCCAATAATTCTAATTGCTCTTTTTTTTATTTTGAATATTTTTTAGAATGGTATGAGTTTCCCCAAACCAGAATACCATATGTCATTATTGAAGAAAAATAAGCATTATAAACTATAAGCTGAGTTTTCAGGTTTACGGCTTGTCTGATTATGCGAAGTAAGAAAATGCAGCTATTTCATCGTTTGATCAAATTATCAACTTGTGGTTCCCAGTTTAGATTTTCATTTACCTACCTAAAAACTCACATTTTGCTGCAGTGATATTTTAGATCTTGATATTCTAATTTTGTCTGTTTTATATATATTATTATAACTAAATTTTATGAGCTGAGTTTTATCCTCATTCATAACCAACCCATTCGCCTGAAACCAGTCTCTGAGAGCTTGTACCTCCTTGTACAGTGTGTGCTGCAGGGAGTAAATACTGGGTCCCGTACACCAAGGCTATTAAACAAGAAACAGAAGAGGTTGTCTCATTCCCATTAGGCCTATGTAGACAGCATCAGCTGGAATCGTGACGTCACCGGCCAACCCTGTCCGCCCTAGCGATACTAGTGAGAAAAAATTTAACTAATCAGCAGAATTGCTATAGACGTGCAATTCTATCGGGAACCACAGATTTAATAATAATGTCACATTTTTTCTGTGGCATTTAATTATATCTTTAAATTATGATTTTAAAAAAGATTTTAAATAATATCTTCAAGATTGTTTACTTTGATTACCGTACAATTTCTTTCAGATTCTTCAAACTTACACGAGTTTACATGAGCGAATTTAGATCTTTGTATCTGGAGGTGTGAGTTCACAAAAATATTTGCATGGAAAAACTACTCATCATTAAATCCTAAATTAAATGTATAAATGTTACATTTTAAGGTTTAAAAGCTAGATTATTTTATCCAACAATAATCATTTTTTTTAGTTTATTACTACTCATTGCAATAGGCCTAGTTAAAAATTATCATTCAAAAATCCAAGAGCACTCATGATTAACTCGAGCAATTTTTTAACAATACTTGTTTGTCTAAATGAATTTTAATATAGGTATTTTATTAAATTTCATAACATTGATGTTTGTTGCTATAGTCAGGTCGTTATGGGGGTATTTGGTATGGATTTATTGCTTATTGTACATTGTGTAATTTGCATGAAGATTGGTTTATTATAAATGAAATTAAACATGCATAGGCCCTGCACACTATGCTTGCAGTGGCGTAATTGATTTTTGAATCTCCCTGAACATTTATTTTTTGGTCCTTTGCACCACTTAGCCTACAATCGTGCCGTTTTAATTTATTCCAGTAAAACTCCGCAAAGACGACTCAATGTAGACTACTGAAGTTTGGTGGATGTAAGTTTTGCGGAGCTTGCACTAATCTGCCGTATACTCGATCAGACTGTGAAACATGAGTTCAAATGAAGATCGATCGGACCGCAGGAAGGCGATCGCTACGGTACCGATTAAGCAATGTTAAATGGCCTAAAACACGGACCACAAAATTTTAATATCTCTCTGTCCACAACTGTGGTACCAGTAATGAAAAAAAAAGCGGCCGCAGTAACACGTTATCGTGTCTAATTGCCTTCATTCCAGTGTAATATTGACTATTGGGCCGCCGAAACAGAATAAAATATTAAATAAAATTCAATAATCTTAATAATAACAATTTAAGACCTGTTCTTCTTTTTGTATTTGTAATAATTAAACAGCCTACACATTTCACAGAATAAAGTTTTTATGTTCATTTTAATAAATTTAATCTGCATTAGCCTACTTTCTTTATCGTTATAACCTAACCACAATACCAACGGTTAAAATGGAAACAAAAACAAAGAAAATGTAAACAATGAAAGTTGACACCTGATTTAAACAGCCAGCTGATGGGTCGGCTGATGACGTAGCACAAATTTGATGCATACGCGACTGAGACAACCTCCCCATATTCTATTATCCTTGCCCGTACACAGCACCATTGTATCATCCGCATATTGAAATAGTTCCATATTTGAGACTTGTGGTAGGTTTCCAAAGTTTTTGAGAGGGTAATCTTTAAGAGACTTGTTAGCTATTTTGAAAATAACAATTTACTATCCCCTTTTCAGTTTGGATATCGACAGGGCAAGAATACTGTTGATGTAATTTTTAAGCTGGTTGATAGGGTGTCGGAGACCTTGGATAGGTCGCAATTTGCTGTTGGCACCTTCTGTGACTTGTCCAAGGCATTCGACTGCATGAATTTTGACCTTCTCGCAGAAAAAGTTTTACAGTACACACTCTCGTTCATCGGAACTAATGTGGTGGACGGCCGGTTCGGATGTCAAAAAATTCCGATGAAGCGGAGTCCGTCGTGAGTCATCATTTCCACCCGTACGGTGAACTATCGTGATTGTATTCACTCCTGTTTTTAAGATAACACAAGAGGTTTTATGAAAATAAGGCACTCAAACTTTGAACATGGTAACAATGAACGGATAGGAATAAAAACCACGCAGGAAATAAAGATCCAAAATCTTCATTCTCATATTCCACTCATATTCCAGCAGTCAACTGACTTCCACGTACAGGTGCAGTCGCGACGCGAGACAGACTGAAGGACAGTAGGACAGTTTGGGAAGCTGTCGAACCGGATGTTCACTTCCTGCCCCTTCCTCTTTCTATTTTGTGCGAATACTTCACGGCCTCGTAAATCACATCGATGGGTACAGATTATGGAAAACGCCTGATGACGTTTGATGCAAAATGTGATACTTCACTGTTGTGCCGATAGAACGAATGGAAATTGAAGGCAATAAAACGGAAAAATTTCGTAAGAAAAAAAATTAATAATATCCAGATTTTCAGTTCCGATGAAGCGGAGTTCCGATGTCGCCGAGTCCGATGAACGAGAGTGTACTGTACCTCAATATTTGTCTCTGGCACTAACAAAAGAAACCTCTCCGAAACCCTCAAAGAAAATTTTAATGAATTGCATAAATGGTTTGCTGTAAATGGTTTATGTCTTAATTCTGATAAGACCCCGTTTATAAACTTTCATCTAAACCATATTAAAAACCCTCAAGCTGATTCCTCCTATCTACCAGAGGAACTAAATACTGTAAACGTAACGAAACTTCTTGGCCTACAGATTGATTCTTCATTAACATGGCAGCAACACATTAACGATCAAAAAATGACACTGGCGTAGATAAACACAACACAAAAAAAAAATTTGTGGTGCCTAGTATAGTGAGAAGTCACAATTTTATTTAAGAAAAAAATTTGACTAAGCAAATATAACGTATCTAGAGGTAAACCCTACTCACCTCTGGAGAACTTATTACTTTAAAAAATGCTTTCTGGCACCAATCTAAAAAGTCACTAAAGAAGTAAATTTTCCTGTCTTGGGGAATTTTTTGTAAGAAAATTTTTGTAAAAACATCTGACACAAATTCAACTTTTGGAGCATCGCTTCCACCGAGGCCAAAATTCTTCAGTACGTTGATATCTCTTCCTTCAATCAAAAATTGCAGTTTTATCAGATTCACAGAACTGTCTAAAACGTTTTTATCCTGAAACAAAAGAGATTTGACTGAAGACAAATCAAATATTAAAAAACAAAAAACAAAAAACAAAAAAAACTTATGGAATAAATGAAAAAAAGACTTTAAAATTTTACCTTTAGCTACAATTAAATCAAAATAAACTAAAATAATCAACTATTAATAATGTATAAATGATTTGTTTAGCCTATAATTTACCTATCTATAGTTATTAATAACTAGTGGCTTATAGGGTCGGACAAAACCCCTTGATAATTAAATTAAAGTACTATAGACCATATAACAAATTACAAGTTCTTCACTACAAAAGTTTGCATAAAATTTTATTTTGATTGATAATATTTCTACAATATTGCACGCATAGACCATCTGCTTTCAAAGCACTCTTTACAATCCTGTACTATACACAGACGTACCTTATCCTGACTCCTAACACCCTTTATGAATGCTTCATTTTGTCTATTGTTAAAATTTATATTGATCCACTAAAAATAATTGAAAAAATCACTGTCTTTGAGCTATGGCCATCTATCCCAGGGTAGCTTTAAAACTGGCATAATCCAGTAGCGAAGTAACGTTGGGTACAGCAAATGAAGTTGTAATCAATGTGGTACAGCAACTATGTGGTCCACTACGACAATTTCCCTTCCCTCATGAACTATTCATGAGCTATACCGCAGGAGCTCTCTAGGTGGGTTTGAATCTAGTATATTTTGTCATCTATATAGCATAGAACCATCTATCTGAGGAACATAAATGGACAGTCCGTTGGTAGAAGGCAGAGCGAACTGCCTGTTTCATCCTTATCACAGGAGTGGTCAATCAGTCGTCCACTGTCCCATTTCTCACACTTTCTCTCCTTTCAATATCCCATCCTCCGGGGGGCTTGCGCAAAATGCCCGTTAGGGGCAGACGCGATTAACAGTTTGGCCTGGGTCTCCTTATCCAACAGTAACAACTAGGGAAATTTTTTATTATTCTATAAAATGAAAAACCGGCAATGATTTAAAAAAAAATCATAAAAATGTAGATAAAAACCGTGATTGACGCTCATCACCCATCTCAGGGTATATTTACTTTAAATAGGCTAATATTTATGGTAGACTTGATTGTCTTGTCTGTCCATAAGTTGAATGATTAAAGGCGCTCCCATCATATTTTCTTATTTTTTGTATCACTAAATTAAGGCCTTACACCTTAAACAACAGGTCAAATTACATCGTTGTCACTCATGTCAACATTCAGCCTAATTTAACAGTCATTATCAGTCACCCGATGAGTGCGGACTGCTTATCTCTGTCTGCGTTCAGCTAGTTTCTTCATTGTTGACGTCCAGCCCCGATGTGTGTCTCAGTTTGCAAATAATCTAATTTTAAACTTATAATGATATCTCTAGTTATCTGATTTAAGTGTTCTTTGTACTGTCTGACTCTATATTTATTATCGGTCGATCATTGTTTATCTTTTTAATCCGGATGCATGATTTTCCATAAATCAGGAAGATGCCGACAGAAAAATGTGTAACGTGCGATTCGGACATTACCCAGTCTAGAGAGGTAATAGTGTTCAGATTGCAGCTCAACTTTCCATCTTACGTGTGCGAGAAGTGCGTCCGGCGACACCTCCAAATAAATTCAATTAACTTATTGTGCAGTTTTACAATACATTGTATAAAACATGCCAAAATTAACTAAAACTAGAAGTAGAATTGGTTCGAACTATTTACACAAACAACGAGGAAAAAACTCATCAAAGAAAAACAAACAAAATTCAAAAAGCTCGGACTTGCCTTGCAGAAATTAATCGACCCCATAATAAGCCATTCCAACAAAAAAATCTTTAAAATATTTCCTAAAAACAGCCGTAGTGGACACCTGCTTTAGGTTTCGTGACAGTGCGTTGTGGAGCCGGAGAGCAGCATACCTAGGCTCATGCTCAAGGAGGGTCAAATGATGAACGGGATACACAAGGTTGGATTAGAATTTTGTGTTAAGACGTGGTTGCTCCTGTCATTTTCAAAAAGTTTTGGATTATTTTTGAAAAAGGTGAGGGTTTGAAAAATATAAAGTGAGGGCAATGTGAAGACCCTGATTGAATTTGAATTCCCCCAAAAATGACACATATCTCATCAAGCCGAAGGCATAACCATTAGTGGACAATGAGGCATGTGTCTAGTGAGAGTCGCCTCAGGACAAAACAGACTTAAGTTTTAATCAACATGCTGGCTCCATGTTAAATGTGAGTCATGGACCAGGCCTAAGTATTTTGTTGTGCTGGATAATTTTATTGGTCATTTGATAAAAATCTGTTGTCAGGCACGAATTGAACAATAAGTGTTTTGTCCCTATTTAGGTAAAGACCATTGATTTTGAACCAACTTTCCAGATCAAAGAGTAAACTTTACCCTTTAGGTTCTCTTCTAGCTGGTCAGCCCTTGGGGCCATGGTTAATGCCACAGTGTCATCAGCAAAGAGAGTTATATTTGACAACTTTTTGTTCGATATAAGATCGTTTATATAAGCTGTGTTTTGATGGGGCCAAGAATTGATCCTTGAGGTACTCCGCATCGGACCTCCGACTATGGGCCTCTGACACCCCTCTCCCCCTTAAGAGCCACTGACTACATTCAACCTTCCTGAAAAGATTTTAAAAGGCAGAGAGCACTCTTATCAATCCCATAGACCTTTAGTTTTACCGAGCAAAATTTGATAGTTGACGCGGTCTAATGCCCGTGATAGATCACAGAACACCCTCGCAACACTCTGCGATCCATCCAGGGCATGTAGGACCGCGTCAACCACATGTTATGTGGCTGAGACCGTCGACCTCCCTGCCCTAAACTCAAACTGTTTGTCATCCAGGAGGTGGTTTTCCTCAAAATGATTTTCCAGACTCTGAAGTAAGATATGCACTTCTCTTAAATGTTTCCAAACACCATTGATTTTGTTGTTATAAACATTGCTGTCAATAAAAGGTTCACGGTTTAAAAAAAGGCTGTCATTAAGGTTTACGGTTAGATTATTATTAGGTATACATAGTACGAATTAATTATCATATGATTGTATTACCTTATGCATATCTATCGTAGCCTAACTCAAATGATTACAATTAAGGAATAATCACAATATCAAAATTTTTCCATCGATAATAACGGTGGAGTCAGATAACGAAGTTTTGCCGCTTTTGCCCCTCCTGTATAATTGTGTGGTAGCCCTACAAGAGTTAGAACATATCTTGTAATTAAAAATAATTAACTTAACTCACCTTTAACTCAACTGCATTGAGGAACAGGTTAACAAATCTTCTTAAGTATATTTCATAGTTACTACAGCGTTTCTGAAGGGTATGAATTTCTACATCCGTTTGAACGAATAAGGAATCATGGAAATGATTTTCTCCCAACATATCAAATGGATCAATCCACCCTGGTCTTGGCGCAGATATGCTCTCTATATTGACATTTTCTGGAAGGGGCTGCTGCTGAATTATGTTTTGAGAGTAGCTTGAATAACCAGTAGAAAACAATATACACTTTGAGAAAATCGTCATTAATAGAATTATTTTCATGAAGAAAAACATTTTTTAATGTTAATTTCGATAATTTTATATAAAATCTCTATAATATGAAAAATTCCCACTGGATCTTGAGACTGACCCTTCAAGGTTTCTGATAGCTCTTAAACTTATCTAAGAGTTCATAAAATTGGAACAAATATTGAGTATGTATAGAATCGTTTATTTATATAAGTTATTAGTTCTAATCTGAAAGCTATTGCCACTGCACTTCTGAAAGGGATAAACGTCGTACTATATCATAATTACACTAAAGGTACGGTATAGTTCTAAACATAACTGACTTAACCTGAAACTGAAAATAAACAAACAAGTAGTTCGTTCGTTCGTTCGTTTCAACCAAGGAGGTTATCACAACACTTGACGTAAGTAAAATGACGTAACACGTAACGTAAGAAGTTCCAAAGACTAAACAGAAGCAAATCGCGAATCGCGACCGTCTCGCCGCAGGAATAAAGACTAGACTTGTGCGCATGCGCCAAAATGAACGACTCTAGATCCTTCGATCCGAATCTCTAGGACTCTGAACTGTTAGTTTTTACTTTTTACAAATTATTTAGTTGTTTAACCATTGACTATTGATACTACCAGAATCCTTACTATAGAATCCTTAGTCAATGGTTTAACTAAACTTTCACAATTATTATGGACACGATCTCAGAAACTATTACGGTGTTAAAGGTGGCTATATGTTGTTACGAAACGAGTCTGTTATTTATTCTTTGATCTAATCTATATGTTTAGTAATTTATACAAATCGTTCGTTCATTACTATATTTTGAATAGAAAACAATCAAAATTTATTCTGTAAGTTAAAGATAATGAAAATAGACTCAGATTTAAATTTATTGCATGTTTTGAATTTAAACGAATTTAGTTCAATTGAATATTTTGAATTTTTATTCACTGTACTGAGAATTAATTTTCATGAAGATATAAAAATAATAATGTTTAGGTTATTTCAATATGTAAAAGTCTACTGGATTTAACCACCCTTTTCACTCAGGGAAGTGTTATAAGGACAAATGATTTCAGCACGTTAGTAGAAATCGTAAGGTATTTGAATCTAATAGGTCGATTCATATAGAAAAAAAGAAAATCCCCTAAACAAATAACACACAAAAACACAAAAAACACGAAAAACACACACACACACTCCCAAACATGACTTAAACAAATATTAATGTAACCCAATTCCAGGTGCTGAGGTGCTTCAATTCCAAGGTCTTAGGAAGTCGCCTGATGGACCTCTGGCGTGAAGACCTCTAGTACTTTTGTAACACCAACCTAATCCTGAGATCCTAAATCGTCCAAATTACCCTCCTATTAGATATTTCCAAATTTTTATTGTGACTATAATATTTACACAAACAAAACTATTACACTAGGGTCTACAACATAAGTCTACGTAAGGTGTCTATATGACTAGCCCCAATCTCCCTTATGTGTTTCTAAATTACAGATACCGCCCATGAAGGTCAGCCACGCAGGAAGTTAAGTAACTGATGAGAAATTAAACTAGGTATACAATGCAGTTGTCTGCTTGCAATATTGAGCGGAGCGACTATTTTTTAGATAAATAATAGTAAATGTATTATATAGGTAATGCATAAGTGAGCTCGTTCGCTACGCTCACTCGCCATCAATTTAGTTCGTTCGCTGCGCTCACTCACCTTTTGGGTCGGCTCATTCGCTGCGCACACTCGTTGCCAGATTTAGGTTGTTCGCTGCGCTTACTCGCCACAAGTCTGCAAAACTCTAATAATTTTTTATTACGCAGGTTTGCTGCGATATTAAATGGTGCGTCATCCAAGATTTGCACTTCCTCTCCGTAAACGTGGCATTTCATTCCCGTACAAAGGTAAACAAACCACTAAAATAAACAAAACAACAATTTCACATAAAACTACTGTATTCACAAACACCTGATAGTAACAGTCTGCAGTTAAATTTGATCCTTATAACAGCTGTATAATCAACACAAAGTAAACAAACGAAATAAAATATTTCTCTACTTAGAGGATTTCTCTACTAAATTGATGGCGAGTGAGCGTAGCGAACGAGCTCACTTATGCATTACCTATAATACATTTACTATTATTTATCTAAAAAATAGTCGCTCCGCTCAATATTGCAAGCAGACAACTGCATTGTATACCTAGTTTAATTTCTCATCAGTTACTTAACTTCCTGCGTGGCTGACCTTCATGGGCGGTATCTGTAATTTAGAAACACATAAGGGAGATTGGGGCTAGTCATATAGACACCTTACGTAGACTTATGTTGTAGACCCTAGTGTAATAGTTTTGTTTGTGTAAATATTATAGTCACAATACTTTACTTTACAAAAAACTCAGTTCCAAATCCCGTAGGTTAGTTTTTAGATCAAACAAGTTTAGAAAAAATTCAACCAAAAGTAGTCGTAAGTTTTTTAAAATTATCCATCAAAATGTACAAGGTTTAGGCAATAAGACAGAAGTCATTGAGAATATAATTTTGGAGGAGAATCCAGATGTCTTCCTTATCAGTGAGACTCACTGCACTGAGGATGAGGTTCGGAATTTTTCCTTGCACAATTTCTCTCTTCAATCATTTTTTTCCAGAAAGCATGCTAGAGGAGGAGGTGTTGCGATTTTTGTCAACAAAAACTCATCTTTACAAGAAGTCAAACCCTTAGAAATAGGAAGCAGTCTCTCTCTCGAGTTGTTTTTCGAAGCAACTGAACTGCAATTCACAGTCGAAAATGAAATCTTCATCATATCCTGCATTTATAGAAGTCCCATTTCAAGTAACATTGATTTTTTCAACGAAATGTTAGATGAATATCTAAGTAGGCTAGTATGCATCTCAGACAACTTGATTGTTGGAGGTGACTTCAACATTGATCTGCTCAAGTCTGATAGGAGGAGCAAAATTTTCTTGGATGAAATGAAAGCCTTCAATTTAAAACCAACAATTAACGATCCAACAAGAGTCACAGCGACATCTGCCACCTGCATTGACAACATTTTCTCTAGTTATCCCATAAGTTCTTCTGTTTTATTCACGCATATTTCCGACCATCATGCAGTTGTAGGTATCTTCAAAACTTTTTCCAACACTCTCAAGAAAAGAATTCAGTCCAGAAAAATATCTCACTCAAATATCCAGGAGTTCAAGGCTCGTTTAAGGATGGAGGACTGGAGGGAGGCGTTGGGTGGCGATGATCTGGACCATGCTGTAAATCACGTCATGGATACCATTTCGTACCACTTCGACGCCTCTTTTCCTTTGTCCACTTCCAAACTCAAGCACAAAAAATCAACGAAACTTAGCCAGAAAAAGGTTTTTAGTCAGGAGGTGGTTTCTGCAAAAAGCAACATGGTTGAGTCCTTCAAAAATTTTTCTGAACACAGAACTCCGGAAAATGAACAACATTATAGAAACACCAAAAAGGCGTTTAGGAAAGTCGTCAAACAACACAAAAAAATTGAACTTGAAAACAGATTGCGGCAATCTGATTGCATTTCAAAGGAATCATGGAAAATCATCAATGAGAACAGGCCGTCCTCCAAAAGTGTAGGGTCTCACTGTCCCATCAGGGTGGATGGTCTGGAGATCTCTGATCCTGTTTCAGTTAGTAATAAATTCAACGAATTTTTTGCTTCAGTTGCAACCAGAACGGTTCAACCTAACTTAACTCACACTTTTAATGCAGGTACAATAGTTACTGACAGTATTCTCAATGACTTCACTCCTGTTAATTTAAATGACATTGTAAAGCTTTTCAAACATTTTAAGTCAAAAAGTTCATTTGGTATTGATGGGGTGTCAATGAAAATCTTGAAAAACTGTGTAGACGAACTTGCTGTCCCTCTCATGCATTTGATCAACCTGTCATTGAGAAAAGGTGTTTTTCCAGAAAGATTCAAAACCTCAAAAATCAAGCCACTCTTCAAAAAAGGAGATCACAAAGACATGAACAATTTTCGTCCAATCTCTCTGCTTCCTTCAATCTCAAAATTTTTTGAAAAAGTTGTATATGACCAGATCATGGCATATATGGAATCAAACAATCTCTTTTCTTCAAAACAGTTCGGTTTCCGCAAAGGAAAATCAACCAAGCTCGCTTTGGTTGAGTTTGTCTCCGAATGCATACGTGCTGTGGACAGGGGCGAATGTGCAATTGCATGTTTTGCTGATCTGTCAAAAGCATTTGACTGCGTCGACATTGAAATTCTTCTCAGGAAAATTCAAAACACGGGAATCTCCGGAAAAATTTATGATTGGCTACGTTCTTACTTGGGAAATCGTTCCCAGGTAACGGAAATCATCTCAAACAATGAAATCTTTCGTTCAGAAAAATCACCAGTTAAATTTGGGGTGCCTCAAGGATCAATTCTTGGGCCCCTACTTTTCCTGATCTATGTGAATGACTTGGATGGTGTTGTCCCTAACAATGATCTTTTCATGTTTGCGGATGACACAACCATTCTGGTCAGTCACATGGACAGACAATCAGCCGAAATCGACGCAAACATCAAAATCAACAATGTTGCCCAATTTTTTCAGGAAAACAAACTTTCAGTCAACCCAAACAAAACTAACTTCATGCAAATCCAAACAGTCCAGAGTACAAACTTCAGTCAAACTTTTCATCCAAACCTCTTTATAGGCGATAACGATTTGAGTCACGCGGAGGTGGTTGACTTCCTTGGTGTCAGATTGGATTGTAATCTGACATGGGAGCATCAAATCGACAAAATTCATTCAAAGATTTCTTCCTCAATTTTCATTCTCAGAAATTTTGCAAAATTAGGGATCAAGAGTCTTTCCATGCTAGTTTACCATGGCCTCATTGAGACCCACCTCAGGTACTCTGTTATACTCTGGGGGATGGCCAACAAAACGTCGGTCAATCGTCTTTTTGTTTTGCAAAAGAGGGCGGTGAGACTCATTGCTGGCCTCAAGGCTGGTGATCACTGCAGAGAGGCGTTCAAAAGACTCAAAATATTGACACTTCCCAGTCTTTACATTTTTGAAGTTGTTCTGTATGCTAAGGTCTACGGACATCCAATTGTCCGTGATCATTCACATAATACTAGATTTAAGAACCGTTTTGCAATTTTCCACAATACAAAAATGTTTGAAAAGCAACCTTTTTATGTTGGAAACAAAATATTAGATTCTCTTCCATCACATATTACCAACTGTAATAGCCTAAGTACATTTAAGAACCAACTTGAAAAGTTTTTGATCGAAAAATCTGTGTATGAGGTGGATGAATTATGTAAGATCTAAAGTAAATCCTGTCTCAATGAAAGATAGAATAGAATTAAGTAAGCAGAATTTATAATTCTGTCCTGACATATCCCATGCCCTACACTACTGGGTCAACGGGACGAAGAGGAAGCACTGTAAGCACTGCACTGTAAGCACAGAGGGGGCTAAAGGGTCAGCCCTAGCGGGCGTTGCTGAAACTACCGGAACACAGTTCGTTCTGTTCCAGTCAACTGAGTTGTGACGCGGCTGGCGGAGGGATGTAGTTCGACAACTGCTGCCACTACCTGCCTTCACGTTTTCCCGTGACGGTCTAGTCCGCCTTTGCCTATCTTCTCCTTCCGTGTACAGATAACATGGAATATCTTGGCCTCTGACATACTTCACTGCTGGATTCAAATTTGTAAAAAAGTGGGACTAAAACAGTCTACAACATTGTCGTTGTACTCCAATTCATTGTTTTAGCTGAAAAATGTTATCACAGATGTTAGTTATTACGTTTTAGTTACGTGGAGGCCTACTACCCACCCTCTGACGATCACTCAATGTGTTGTTGTCACGTGCTAAATGGTTTTTAAAGGTTTTAATTTTATTGAAATGACGAAACAAATTAGCCTACTACCACATTAAATTCCATTTATATACTCCCTTTATTTTATTACATAATTAAAATTAAAAATTGTAATTTTGAAATACTTCAGATAGTTGCTTGAAACACCATCGCACTTTAAGTGCTTATTTTTAAGGTGGGTATGACTGATAGGCGAGTGTGATACTTTATTTATAAAACAATCAAATACACATTTCGATTTTATAAGTTTAACTGAACACCTTTTCTCTTGTTTAAGTTGTGTTTAAAACTTAGATTACCTCTTCTATGCTTTTAGGTTACCGTAATGAATTCTGAATATAAATTACGTTCACGTAATTTAGTCTTCAAAAGAAGTAACAATATATAGTGAAGAAATATTATTTTTGTCCAAAAACCATAAAATTTTGTTTAAAAATGGTGACATAAAATTTATGAAAATAAAATAAAAATTAATAAAAGTTAATAAACATTATGAAGTTCAAAATGAAAAAAAGGATAAAAACAAAAGCCGTCTGTTGCCCGTTTTTTAACCAGTGTTATCCCAAATTATTTATTTTAAATTGAGTGCAGTGGTTCAATGTTGCGAGTGAACGTAGCAAACTATAGCTCATCTGAAGAGCGAAAAATTCTTCAGGTTGGCATTGCAAAGAAAATTGGGCAACGGCTTAAAAATAAATCATGGGAACACAAATCTTCAAAACTCTAGGGCTGACGGGTTTGTAATTTTTCATACACATTCCTCTTTGTTCATATAGGTGCTCACTAAGAAACGGTTTTGCAAAGTTCCTTTGGGACTCCGCCCCACAGAACTTTAAAGTTTCAATAAAATTCGTATGGAAGAATATTTATTTGCATTTTAAAGATATTTCATCATGTATGAAATTAAATCACAACCGCCGGCGAAGCAGTGACTCTTTAGCAGATAATCTTACCAAAACAGAGGAGTGACAGGATAGAAACAAGTGGACAAGGCAGGATCGGCAAGGAACACGCAGTAGAGGGGATGGGAATAACTGCAACAACAAGAGTACTTGTGGCGAGTTCGCTTACGGCTATCGTGCAAAACATCCCGAATAGGATTTCGGCAGTCCATCACACTGTGCAGGTGCACTCATGGTGCACTATCTGAAACAGATTATGTTTCTGCATCTTGGTTATTCGATGAAATCGCGGTCGTCAATGTGATGGACGACGCCAGTAAACCTCAGACCCAGTTAAAAATTGCTTTACAGGATACTTCATATTTTATCAAAACAAAGACTAAATAAATTCCATTAAAATATATGCACTAGTAAAATACTTGACCCCTGCTAAATATTTTGGTCAAAATCATTATGAAGCCAGTGAAAATATCTTGAACAGGAAAGGAATGTCGAACCACATAAACGATTCTTCTTGATTGAGTTATTAGATCAACATGTTCCTGAGTTTTCTGTCATATTTAACAAGAATACTACCGTACTTTAATTTGCATACAACTTATTATTAGTTTGAAATAAGCTATAAAATAATATTTTATTATTTAAAAATACTACCATAGAGACGTCAAAAAAATACTAAGAACATTTTTTTTAAATAATTATATTATATTATGTTTACATTATCGTGGTATAACTGGCAAAATTGAAGTATTCTCCATTTCTCAAGAAATTCTCCTCTGCGATGTTTTTGCTTCCTTACACCATGAATTTAGTTGTTTGGAGCCATTATCAGTAATATTTTTTTTCAATTCAAATACAATAAATATAAATTTAACGGTTATATAAATTACCGTAATTAAAATGTTTAAGGTTGAAGAGAAAAACAAAATTAAAACATTCGAAGGGTTGAAACCATGTGCAGAATGTAAAAGTGTAAACAATAAACAACGTAATAAACATGTGACAGATGTAAATTCATTTTAAATTACAATCAGCTGTTGGAAGTAGATCGTATTCATGGGCGCCCGTCAGTTTCAGCGGCTGCCGCTAGAGGCTGTCAGTATCGGGGGTCTCTCGGACCAAAAATTCATCGTGCAGTGCTTCACCTTCTCCAAGAATCCAGCTTTATTTTAGGTCCGATAAAAGTGGGATTTGTTTTAAATGAAAGATAAAGACTTGAACTATATTTGGCTAACTTTTTGATTTTTCAAATTTGAATCCATATGAAACTAAAAGGGATTCGATAAACTTTGATCCATTATAACTTGATGTGGACTAAAAATATCAAAAAACCGAAAAGTTAGCCAAATAGCCCAATTATTTTTCTTTCATTTAAAACCAATCCCACTTTTTTCGGACTTAAAATAAACTCGGAAACTTGGAGAAGGCAAAGCACTGCATGGCGTTTTGAGAGGGGCCATTTTGTCCTCTCCTAATTAAAAGGCCTACTTTCCGCCGCCAAATCTCCTTCCTCGCCATCATCTGCCTAAACTTAGGGCCTCACACATGCTGAATTGCAGCAGGGTATCTTTATCCAAAGTGTTTTACACCAAATACTAGATATTGGTTCTCGCTCTCAGTACGCTTGTAAACGTATTCAGATAGTTCGCCAGGACTGACCCTTTAGCCCCCTCTTAAAATAACATGGTAACTTTAAAGGGCCGTAGGGCAGAACCCTTATGTCCGATTTGGACCATTTCAGATTTATACCTTCCCATAGATGGTTACTATGACAGAACAAAATTTCGTGAGGATCACTCCAGCCGTTGAGGAGGAGTACTTGTAAATAAAAAGCCAGAGTGTAGTATAGGAGCTTCGCTCACTCTGTCAGGTCTAGATTTGAGAGAAGGTTTTATTTAAATTAAAGTCAATAAATCATGATTAAAACAACTTTTTAATTAGCACTATAAAGTTCCACACATACAGCCAAGAGCCATTTTTCAGAGAGAGAGAAAATATTAGTTAACGGTAAAGTGGACACTCGCAGGTGAACCAACCTTACAAATTAACTACAAATTTGTAACTGTTTTCAAATACTATAATACATTCACAACACTTCCCCTCTGAGAAGAGAAAAAAAATTTTTTTAGTTAGGCCTATACATTTACATTATTTTTAATCAATGGTTTCATTAACTTAATTGTTAAAAGCAGTTAATCTCAACATTTTATAAAGGTATCATTTTACACCATTTTTTTTTCTTTTTTACTATTAACTATCCAACATCTTAGCTGTGAGGATAGTTTACTGTTACTTAGTCAACATACCAGTGATACAAAAAAATTCATTCAAACTCACAAGTTTCCATTTTAAGCCTAACTTAGTATTACTTCTTTTACATAGGCTAGTTCAATTATCTTTCTTTTTTATGTTATTACTTTTATTACCTCTTCCATCTTAGTGTGAAAGTTTTCATCTTAACGTGAAGACATTTCATCTTAGTGTGGAATATTTAACAGTGTAATGGAATTTATATAGTGTGGAATATATAACAGGTGTGTAACCAATACACTTAACAAACTCATTCTTCATAATTATTCTTAGAAATTATTTCATGAATGTTTAAAAACATAAATATCCAGTAATAACAAACATTGTTACTTTGCTTCTTAAAATTCTATTTAGAGATTAGGGCCTATTACTCAACATCTACACTTTTATTAGGGCCTATTAATTTATAGGCCTATATACTCCTCAAAAACAGTGTGAAAGAATTCAATCATATCAAACAGTTACATGTGAGTTGGCTCAACTTGATGCGTGCAAGGAAATAAACAAATAGTAAATAGTAGCAAGTAATATTTTCCCTTGAAACCATGGCTGAATAGAATATTAAACTGAAAAACACTGAAAGGCTACAAAATTAAGGGGTTTTACAACACTTAAAAACTAAAACACATTTTCTGGTTACTGAATGATTACATTTCATAATCTCTATACCTGATAGATTTTCTCAATGGTCTACCATACCTTGAGGTTGGTTTGTCAACATCAGCTGTACAATCAGTTTCAATATTTACATTCATTGAAGGCATTTCTTCAATATTTTGACTATTTACAACAGATTCATTGTGTTGGAACGACATGCTTTTGTTGCACAAAGGAGTTGAATGACTAATCCTACAAGGTGCTTCAACAGAAAGATTTAATTCATCATGATTATCACTGTACCAATTTTCTTGGCCATCTGTAGGTCTTGGCTTAAGGTGAAATGTGTTACGAATGACAACTCTGCCACTTCGATACAGTTTTACAACATAAGAGCTTATGTTAGCTGTATAGCCTACTACAACACCTGGTTCCCAGATTCTTGAGTTAACATTGTAAACATTTACCTTGTCATTTACTTTGAAGTATCGTCTAGGACGTGTATTCTTATTGTAATACTTAGCAGACCAATCTTGCTTTTTAGAGAGTAGCTTACTTACTACACTAGGATCATGTACCTGTGGTCTTAACAAGTTAGCAGAAATTGGGAGTTTGCTTCGTAGCCTACGACTCATTAGAAGTTGAGCAGGAGAAAATTCACCTAATACTGGTGTATTACGGAACTCTAACAAGGCTAGATTAATATCCTTGTTTTCATCACAACATTTCTTAAGAATTTTCTTAAAAGTTTGTACCATTCTTTCAACTTGCCCATTTGACCTAGGAGTACAAGGAGGAGAAAACAGAAAAAGAAGTGGATTGCCGCAGCGCCATGTCAGGTCTAGATTTGAGAGAAGGTTTTATTTAAATTAAAGTCAATAAATCATGATTAAAACAACTTTTTAATTAGCACTATAAAGTTCCACACATACAGCCAAGAGCCATTTTTCAGAGAGAGAGAAAATATTAGTTAACGGTAAAGTGGACACTCGCAGGTGAACCAACCTTACAAATTAACTACAAATTTGTAACTGTTTTCAAATACTATAATACATTCACAACACACTCTGCTCAAAAAAGTCAGTGAAACAAACATTTAATTAAAGGGAAATTAAAACGTAACGTGGAAGTAAAAAATCAAGATTAACTAGACGAACGGACCCATGCTGTAGTTCAAGCAGGTCCCGCTTAAAGAAAAAAATAAATAAAATAATAATAATAATACGGAGTAATAAGAAGGAAGGAAGATGTAAGAAGCAAGGCAATTAATTAGAATCCTATCTTTTAATAGGGTAGGATTCTAATTGCCTTGGTAAGAAGTAAGAAGAAAACGAAAGAAGAAAGAAGAAACATTTTAAATAAGTTTAAAATAAAGAAATAGTCTAAAGAAAATAAGAAAATGAAATTGTATTCGAATGAAAATTTGTTAAATTGTAATTGTAAATAAGTGCAAAAACTTTAAATCTCTCTTGTAAATTCCCATACATTGTTAAACTTTATCGGAGAAATAAAAATTATTATTATTATCAGTTTATTTGCAGAAAACAGAAAACGATTTGAGAAATACATCCTGAGCATCAAACAGAATTTTAGATGGGTTGTTGAAGTTTTTATCAGAGGCAAAAATTGTGGTATCATCTGCGTAAATCACACATTGTACAGGGACATTTCTAAGCAAGCCATTGATGGCAACTATGAAGAGGAATGGGCCAAGAACTCTGTCCTGCGGATCCCTTCCTTTTAATTGATAGTGATGAATTTTGCCCCGGAATGCTAACATATTGCCTCTACCAGTCAAATATGACTGTATGAGATCTATTAAATTATTTTTGAGCCTATAGAAGCGAATTTTATCCAAAGGAATGTCAAAAGGGATGTAGTCAAAAGCTTTAGTTAAATAAAAAAAGCAGCATAGATACCGACTCTCTATGTTCAAAAGCATTAAGGATGCGATATGACTTCGTATAGTACAGCCGAAGAGAAAAGAATCGTATCTGGCAGGCAGTTACTAGAGAAAGAGAACAAGATAAAAGTAATTAGGAGCAAGCTGTCTGCTGTCACCTGGATCTAGTGATGGCAAAATAAAATCGATTTTTCGGAAAAATCGATTTTTACCATTCGATACATCGATTTTTTGACATCGATTTTTTTTTTTTGTATCAAGAGCTTCAATATTGGTTAATATTATATAAATTTAAAACTAAAACACAGTTACCAATATTTTTGAAATTTTAATTCGTTGTGAGGCCTTTTGCTAGCAAGGCTAGCATCGTCAGACAACTAACTCACAAACTTGAGTTGTTTAAAGAGTTTGTGAGTTGTCTGACGATGCTAGCCTTGCTAGCAAAAGGCCTCACAACGAATTAAAATTTCAAAAATATTGGTAACTGTGTTTTATAGTCGTGGTCAGGCTTATTGGCGGGTGGGGGACCAGCTGTTGCAACCTATTATCTTAGTAAACTGTTCCCAGAAGGTAACAGTAACTGTTTTTATTGGAATCATAACGCAACTGTTTGTAACTATACACTTTTACTGTTATTTTCTTGCACATATTTTTGTCTAATGATCGATAAATTTGATAAATTATTTTTTGTTTATCGAATGAAACAGATAGAATGATTATATAAGGGCAGATTAATTATTATCTTACCGCAAACAAACGGTTAAGGAAAACATTAATGTAGGCTATAGGAAACTTAAAATCGTGAGGAAACGTATTAAAAGTTGCATAAATGAAGGTAACGTATAAAACCTTTAAAAAATATCCTAACCTATAACCCAACCTATAAAAAATGTTGTAATTTCAATTCATCTACGCATGATGTGTACGTAAGGTGCAACATTAAAGATGAACTAACTAAAATAAGTTAGTAAAGTTGAATGTTTTTGATAAACAATATAAATCTATATATATAAAATACGTGATGCCCTTTTTTTGTTAACACTACTCCTCCCTTATTTCTGGACAGATTTTAAAGTTTGAGGTGTCAAAAGAATGGTCTCAGTTCGTAGTTTTGCAATAAGGTTTTAGATTTTTGACATTTTAATTCTGAAGCTGACGGGAAGCCCTCAAAGTTAATTTTTTGTCCATAAGATTAACATGGGGAACAATTAATATTGAATTGGTAAATAAAACAGCTGTTGATAGTTAAACAAACAAACACATATGTTAAAAGCTGAATAGAAGCAAATTGAACTGGTATACTGAAATATCAACATAATTTCATAATTTAATACGAGGAGTGTCTAATCTGAGGTTTTAACCTTTTCTCAAAATGTTGCTGGTAGATTTTGCTTGAAAGTTTTATTTACGCGTATTTGGGCACAAAAATAAATTTTGTAACTTAAAACTAGAAAAATTCATTTTTGTTTACGTAAACAATTTTGAAAATTGAAATTTTTTACATGGGTCTTATTGGTTATCCGACTGGTATTGAAACAATAATGAAAGGAAACAAATAAATATTAAAATAGAACACTAAATTTGTGTGCTTGGGGTTTCAAACTGCTGTAAACTATAAGGAAAAGGGATAGTTCGTTGTCAGTGTAATAACCTATGGTTCTGTTTACTATTATGGTATAAACATGTTTTATGCAGAACACCACACATATTAAAAAACCTGTGTAAAAGAGACAACACTTAAAATCTTTTTCCTCCAGTATAGAAAACAAGCTTCTTACAATAATGGTTTTTATAAAGAGAAATCTTAACCAAAATATAAATGCCACTAAAACAAAATGTACCACACCAACAAAGATGTAGGTTCTTTTAATGTTTTTGATTTCTTTATTTAAATTTTGTAATGTCATGGAAAGTTAAGTTAAAGAGGATTTTTTAGGCATAAATAGTAATGTGGACTCATTCACTATGTCACTGACTACCTCATACAGAAGTACTACAAAAACAGCCGCAGTGAGTGCTGCATAATTCATACAGGACCGGGGAGTAATGAAATGTTGATTTTTATTCTGTTGTCATTTACGTTTTATGTTTGATGAACTATGTGGATCCAACATCTGTGAATTTATTCTAAATTTTATAGGAGGGTTTAGACAAAGGCCCTAGGACATATTGGCAAAAGACGTAATCTGAGCTAATTTAGACCTGAAAGAACGAGCATCACATCTCAACACTATCACATTGGGAAGTTGGAGAATTGGTAATGAAGATAGATCGATGAAACACCAATAATGTTCTATCTGATCTTCACCATAATGATTTTTTTTTTCAAAGTAACTCTGTTCATTACCATGGACCAAAGTTTGATCACCAGGTACTCTAATAAATGCAGCGCATTGCGCTGCACAGGTCCCCTAGTTTAAAAGATATTGCTTGTAAGAATGTATGAAAAAAATTAATTTTTTAACAACACGTTGGAAAGAAGGTTGTATTTTCATACGTAACAGCTGATATTAAAATTCAATGATATGTTTGTAACTGTTACTTTTTGATTCTGGTTGGAGCAGCTACTGTTACCTTCTAGAAACAGTTTACAAAGGAATTAGGTTGTAACAGCTGATCGGCCACCCGCCAATAAGCCTGTCCAGGACTATAGTTTTAAATTTATATAATCGATTTTTTGTTCACGATTTTTTATCGAAATCGATTTTACTCTTTCGATACATCGATATATCGAAAAATCGATTTTTCAAGAAATTTTGCCATCACTACCTGGATCGGTGGAAGTGTCAACTCAAACAAAACAATGTGTCTTCATTCTTGATTTGTGTAGTTGTTCATTCAATTCTGTTGGTCTGTTGATTGTCTTGTCTTTACTAAATAATAAGGGTGTGAGTGTGAGTGAGTCGACGTGACAATTCGTCTGTATTTTAAAAAACAAGAACTGAATATATTAATATATTTTACCAAGCAATAGATATAAAATAATGTCTGGGATTAATGACAATCTAGAAGGAGATGAAAAAGTGTCAAAATCTAATGTTGTAAATTCAAGACTCAACAAATTGTTGGATACGAGGTTTGAAAATGACAAGGTTAGTAGAAAAAGGCTTATTGGAAAGTAGAATCACAGAGTTTGAACTTAGGCCTAAGGCTTTTTAAAGAGCGGACTTGGACTTCGCTAAATATTACCAATTTTCATTGGATTGCAATTATCGAAACACCATTAGTAAGATCTTATGAGTGAGCCATCCAGTTTTAATGTCCATTCTTAATCTTTTAAGGGCTAGCAGAATTTTTAAAAGTACAGTAAGGTAGCTTACCTAACACATTGTCAACAACTAACTCTCGACCAATTCTCTTGAATGGTGTCTTGAGCAAGAGATATACGATACCCGTACACCCTGCTGTTTGGTTACTGAAGGCCCTGTGTTAACCGATCCAGGATCAACTACCACTCAAAATAACTTGTCTATCACTGCCCCGACAGTCAGTTTACCCCCCCCCCCTGAATATTAAAAGTCGTCATTTGAACTGGCCTTATTTAGGAATCAAGATATAGCCATTCCCATCTTTATTGCTTCATTAAAATAGAACCATGTCTGATTCAGGTGTCTGTTATAAATCTCACCGGATCTCACAAAATTAAGATATTGTTTTGACCATTGCCAAATGGCCTTACGACTTTTGCCAACACATGTAATACTTGTTAATGGCAAATAAACGCTTCTTGATTCAATATTGAGGAATGTCTCTGAACGTCAGTTATTTGTTTGCTTGTTCTTCACACATAGCCTACATTACAATTACCACCCTTTTTTATAATTGACTGGATATTTTGTTTTATACCGTGTAGTAACCTACTGCACAATAGCCTAATGCATAGGCCTATAAACATTATATATTTTTAATGTAGACTCCTTTATGACCCACTTTTAGCGAATTTCCCAAAGGGAATAAGCTATTAGGTCATAAAAAAATATTATTACCGTAGGTCTCATGGTAAGACCTAAGCCTGGGACCATGTTACTTTTTCGTTTTGAGGTGTCCAGAGACCAAAAATAAAACTTACTAAAATTGTTATATGTAGGCCTATATGTATTAGCGAATTTCCCATAGGGAATAAGCTATTACCGTAGGTCTCATGGTAAGACCTAAGCCCGAGACCATGTTACTTTTTTGTTTTTAGGTCCCAGAGACCAAAAATAATAGTCATTAAAAATTTATATATAACTGGTGGTTCTATTTGTGTTATGATAAATGTTTTGCAGCACTGTAAATCCAACTGAATGAGTACAATATAGACTGCAACGCCTCTGGTGCTGCGTTTACAAATCTTATAAATTTCGGTTTAGAACAAAATACATTGGATGAAAAGTCTATTGACGTTAGAGTGTATCGTCAATGGTGTTACATAAAAATATTTGTTTTTAGTCTTGATTTTGATACTGTATTTTTCAGGAAACATTGGATGCTTTAAAAGAGCTTTCTGTGTTCTTCACCGAAAACACTTTACAAAATAGAAGAAGTCTCAGAAGTAAGATAGAAAAGAGAAGTTTAAGCATCAATGAGGTAATTATAGTAATTAGTTAATTGTCACAAAATTGACCTTAAGTTGGTGCAAGCTTATGTATAACTAACTCTGTGTGGCCTCATTAATTTTGATATGTCAAAGATTTTTTTGTAACAGTACCAAATCCTTAGTGAGAGTAAATACCTATGTAAAAGGGCTGATAAATTAACTTTATTCAAAGTGGTGCAGTAACCTTTTTCAGTGATTTTGCTATTAAAGTTGGCAATTAAAAACTGGTCTTAAGAAATAGGTAAATCTGATATTCACAAGAAACCTAAATTACGAATTTACAATGCAAAATACTTAACAGTCGTCTTTAGACAAACTGGGTGTTACAACAAACATTTGCTAATAAACAAAATTATTAATATCTAGGTGAACAAGCACAACTTTTTACTTAACCCTTAGAAGGATCATGCATTTGAAGGGAATTCTAAAAATCATCTCAAGAGTTCTAATAATCGCCACTCGAGCTCGTGCGCCCACCATCGAGCACCACAAACCGCCTTGCAAAGGCCTCCATTATCTCACTCATTTGACAACTATGCGCTTGCATATGCTCTTTTTATCCCCTGAAATATATATTTGTCAATGTCATTTACACCACCCAATATTTATACATGATTTCAGTTCAAATTCCTTTACATTTACACTTTTTTTTCAACTTATTACCGACTTTTGAGTTGTGAAAAGCTCAGCGTTTCAACAGAACATCAATGCAGGCCCGCGGTTTGTATGTGACGGGCTACGAGCCTGAGAAAATTTTTCGTCACCCTTGATATGAATCACCTACAAAAATTTTCTAATGTCAAAGGAATTTGACAATTTCACGCGCATTCACAAATTAGCAATGATAGAACTAATTTCATCATGTTCACTCTCTTTGATCGTTATTTAAAGTACCTGTCGCATTGTATGTACCCGTCGCATTGTAAGGTAAAATTTAATACCGCTAAATAAAATGTAAGTTTGACTTACATTCAGACTTTACTTAGGAAAATTTTTAAAAAAGTAAAATGAGATTAGTTTTAAGATTGTGTGCATAAGTTAAAAAGCGAACTGACAAAGAAAGACAAAGTAGCCAATGACAGTGATGAGTCATGGGTGGGACTGATATTCCATTGGCACGCGTTTAAAAATATTTTCTTTTGCTTGCGCCCCCAACAAACCTAAAACCCCTCATCCCATGGAGCCAGGCCCATCGGTCTAATTTCCAAAATCAGCCTTGCATTAATGTAGGTATAGAATAATAACAAAAACACTGATAGAAACAAAGTTAATCCATTTAGAAAAATCGTACATTATTTATTCCATTTTACCTATGTAATTGTAATATTTTTTTTGAAATATTGTGTTTTAGGATTTTTTATCAGCATTTAGAAAAGTCAAAGAGGCACTTGACAACATCTATCTTGATGTTACTGACATGAACAAGGCAGTGGAAACCATGACGGGCCAACTTCAAGCGACGAAAGCCCAAACTCACCAGCTGATCGAGCACACCACTAAGCTTCAGGCGGAAAGGTGAGTATGATAATGAACACTAATTGTCTTATGTTAGACTTCGGTTCTTGTTTGATATATGGTTGCTACTAGTGTACATCGTGCTCCGGCGTTTAGGTTTGGTATTTTCAGGGCCGGCACTAGCACTTTTGTTGCCCTAGGCAAAGGTTAAAATTGCCGCCCCTGCCCCCCCCCTCCCCCTTTCTCCCATCCCAAAACCTTAAAACATCTAAAAAATTACATTCTACGACAGATTGTGCTATTTTTCACTTTCACATTTACTTTAGTGAGTCTACAATGAAATCAAAAAGAATAAAAGACGAGAAAAGGACTTGATAGACTGGAGTGTCACAGCACGTTTACCGCTGCAAGTAGCATGCAGTGCTGAGCGAGAATTGACCCGCGGGATTCGTCGGTTCTCGTGGGGCAATGCCACTTGCAGTTTTAGCTACAAGTGGGAAGCGAAACTCCGGTGTGTCAAAGGCATTGGAGTCAATCCCATTTCCGTCTACTCCTTATAAGAGTAATGTTAAACGGGAAATGCAAGCAATAACTCCTTTATTTAAGATCAAAAAGATTATGGTTTATAATCTCTTTATAAGCTCTTAATGAATAAGGGTTCATCAAGACGGATATAGTTTGTAAGGTATATTTTTTACGGTATATCAAGTATATTTTTTTACAAAATGGAAAACGCACAACATTTTTTACAAGTTGTTCAGACATTGTTGAAACAAATTGTATATGATTTAGATTCAAGTATAGGCCTAATTTATTCTAAACCATCAATTAATTGGACAAAAAATAAAGAAGTTATATGACAAATGATTAGCAAAGGTTTTACTGATGACATGAACAAACATGAAAGACGTTAAAGGTTTGATTTTATATTTTAATAAACTCAAAACGTAATGATTAGATGTTATCAATGTCGCATCGGCACGTAGGTTGTGCATCGGTGTAGCCGGTGCGGGGGAAGAGGAATGTTATTTGCAGGGGTGGCACTGTTGCACACCATCCTGACAGATAAGCACAAGAGCTCGCTTGAATCAGATTCATAGTGCAGCTCAATCGATACCAGGGGCAGTAGCAATACAGTCAGTGCACTCAACCACAACAAGAAATAAATTAACAACAAAGTACAAGATGGAAATAATTGAACTACAAAAGTAGATATCAACAATTAATTATTTGTTATAATTTTTTCACTTTTGTTTCATTAGATCAAAAAAATTATTTATATTGGTGTAGATTTTACACACAATTAGATTTTATACACATATATATATCAATTTTTGGCCACCCCCTGGGAAAGTGCCGCCCTAGGCGGTCGCCTAGTTCGCCTAATGAGTGCGCCGGGCCTGGTTATTTTACTGCTCAGTTTGGTTTAATACTTTCCCTAATTAAAAATGAGTTACCTTATAGTGATGAAACATAATTCTAGCTGTCTGGACAGCCACGAATATCACAAATACCCCCTGTCGCAGCAGACCTGCGTACTCAGCGAATTTCCAAATAAGTAGTATTAATTATGACCAGATAAACCTGTAAACCAAATATCATGACAAGCTCATAAATAGGGAAATAAATGCCTATTCTCCTTATGATAAATGTAGGGAAAGAGTATGCAGGTATGCTGCCATGGGGAACACTAAAAGTAGGTTTTTAGCATAAAAAAAAAAAAAATTATATCGACTATATGAAGCCATATACTAAGTTTCATCTATATCTGTCCATTGCTAAAGGAGTTTGAATATTCTCCATATGATTAACATGGGAAAAGAGTATGCACGTTTGCTGCCATGATAGCACAAAAACCAAGATTTTTTACCATAAATGGATGAATCTCAATCAAATGAAGCTGAATTTCATCCAAAAACATTGGTTAATAAGTGAAATATTAACACATCCTTATTCTCCATAAGATTGACATTGGAGTCTCAAAATGCAACATACTGTCTTTAGACTTTTTAATATCTCGGTAACCAATGGAGATAGAGCAAAGCTTCAAAATCCTATTTTTTTTGAGCTAAATTCAATGGTCAAAATAAAAATTTAAAAGTTTGTAAAAAAACTTTACTAAATAACTTACTCACTAGATCTCATTTAAAGTATTGAGGTAAGAATGGTACCTAATAAAAAACTATAGGATATTATAAACTTGAGGCTAGTGAGTGCAGCGAACGAGCTGACAGTGACGGCGAGTGAGCGTAGCAAACGAGCTCACCTGAACTGGTCTAATTTAAAGAATTATGGAAGATTGGTAGTAAAAAACTAAATTATAATACAACATTTTGGCAAGTGAGCGCAGTGAACAAGCTAAACCTGACAGTGAGTTGGCGCAGAGAATGAGCTCAACTGACTCTGTTCATTTAAAGGACTATATTATTAACTTGAGCATATTATATTACTATGACTTGACTATACTAAAGTAAATTACTAAACTTGACTTCACAAGTAAGCATAGCGAACGAGCTTACCTGAAGTGCAAAATAGTTCTAGGTTTGCATTGCAATTTCACTACCGTTGCGAAGCACGGGTAAGCCAGCTAGTTCCCTCTAAAATTAAACAGTACAATTTGAGTGTTAACAATAAATGAATAAATGCTCATGATAGTCACTGATGTTCATTGTTAAACTGTTTCACAGCCAGAAGCTAACGATGCAACAAGAAGTGGCCAAGTCATTTTTGAAGAGTTTCCAACTATCGCCAGAAGAGTTGTCGGCGCTAAGGGAGGCTGCTATTACAGATGAATTTTTCTCTGCTTTGGACAGAGTCCAAACGATTCATGCCAACTGCCGCACCCTCATGCAGTCAGGACACCAAACTTCAGCTCTGGACATCATGGATCAAATGGCTATGTATCAGGTAGGCTTGCATCAAGGTACTATAAAAATATAGCCTACTAGTCCCTCCGTAATCCAGCACACTGTCAATCCAGCCCTCCAGCTTGGTAATTTCAGACAGTCGCTATTTGTGAAGTTTATTCACAAATTTTTTATATTACACAGAATTTAAGTCATTGACTGTATTTCGTCGCTATTGTGTCCTCTTCTTAGATGTTCGATCTTCGTTGATACAATGGTACAATGGACAGTGTTTTTTGGTGTTTAAGGAACATGATTTCATTGCTAGTGGTCGATCATTTAAAGTGGATATCGTAAGTTTGTTTACTAAATTGCAGGACTATATATCAGCTCAGGTGTAATTTATTGACTTCTTCCACTAGGCTGGCATATTCACTAATCTAGCATCAACATGGTCTGGTTGGGTTAGTGATATTCAAATGTATGAATGACGTTGTTTTACAATTCCCTATCACAAAAATACCATTGACGTAGAAAGGCATAATATAACAAACAAAAATCCCAAATAATCTGTGGTCATATGTATGATGATTAAGATTGATCATTTACATTCTCCAATTGATGTGTTTTCATTGAGCGATTGTACAGAGTGGGCCTATAAAAGGGACTCACTATTCCACAGTAATGATTATCAGTTCAAACTAACACCATCTTAAAACTATAAATAAATGCTCTATGTGTTTTTCACTATTGTTTATAACCTTGGAGTAATTATATAAGGAGTGGCCACTGGCTAGAAGTGAAGCCGCTGCGCCAAGTGGCGGGGGACTTCCGAGTTGCTGAATCAATCAAGTTCAAGTTTAATTAGGTGTTTTAAATGACAAAATGGATTTTAGAACTGGTTTTAAATAATTTTTTTATTATTAAACCTACAATATATTAGTCAAGTAACTGTGTTGAGGCTATCTATTTTTAAAACATCAACTAAATCTAAAGTAATAAAAAAAAGTAATAAACAATAAATAGTTGATTAATAATAATAAATAATACTGATTTTGCAGATACCCCTAAAGGTTAATTGTACTTGTTAGTATAATTAATTAGTTGTTAGTATTTGATGAATATTAACAATTTATAAGTTATAAATTATATTGTTTATATCTATCTATTGTTTATGGACCAATATTTTAATTCAGGACAAATGGACTTCTAAAAAAAATTGTGATAAAAATTAATTTTTATATTTTTAATACATATTATTGACTTGCCTGATCATACAATATGTGTCCCTGCTTTGTTTGGGGAATTTAAAAAATTATTTTTCTCCAGATAGTCAGGGATGGTTAGTGCAACAAAAACATATCAAGTTAGACTAGATAGGTGTTTTAATTAAAAGAAGAATAAAATTTAATCCACAGTTTTACAAGATGTAACGGCAGTCCCTGTAACGGCGGTCCCTAATAAATACATTTTCTTATATTCAGGGACCGCCGTTACAAATTATTAAATCATCAATTTTTACAAAATAACGCCTTTACTCACGACAGCCATATGGAATACTAGTATTCCGTCTTTCTATTTAATACGATGAAATAGTATAAATTTCCTTGTATCTGCAGAATTCCAAGTTATCAACGGAACAGGAGTTACACGACAAAATTTTTTAAAGACTTTTATAATCATAGCTAGGCTTAAGTATATGTTCATCAAAAGCTCGCTACAAGTCACATTAAAAAGTAAATTTTCGGCCTTTGTTGTAAAATGTCAATCAGACTTGTAATAAAGAAATCACAATTTTGTGCTATTATTAGTGATAGTTTGAATGTTGCATATATAGTTCACAAGCATCAGTTGCTTGATTATATTTTATTCACAGTTTTGTATCAATTCGCTTGAAGGCGAATCATGAATCACACACACAAACACATAACCTCACACTTTAGTCAACAGACAGAATAGTAACAACATTAAAGCATCGCTTCAGCTAACACACACGAGACAACTCGCAGCTTATATCTATATATATAAATAAATCCTTATTTCTCTGGTCACTGCAACATGTGTGAAGGGTTGGACCAATTTCGCTAGCCATTTTTTGGTTGTGTTTGTTATTGTCAAGAGAAGGTTCTCAGGATAGAAAAAATAAAGAAAATTCCACAGGGCTCCGCCCCGCACATCTTCGAAGTTACCATGTTATTATTATGGAACGCACATTTAACAACAGTGTTAACTTCAGATGGAATGAAATTTATCATGAAAATAAACAAAACACATGAAACGCTATTAAAAATAATACAGAAGCAACTTTCTTAGAAATGCTCCTAAGCATATAATTGCTTGATGTATATATTTGTAAAACGCTTGCAATGGCCAGCATGGCCAAATGTTTATGTCTATTCAACATCTGAGAAGGTTAAGGCTCCCACAAAAATTGCTAGCTTTAGAAAACTTTCAAGAATCATTCCAGGGACATTTTTGTAACATTCGGCAGGAATCAGCGCTGGAGAGGCTGTACCGCTGGGCCCAGACTCACTGCCGGAACATCGAGGCGCCCGGAGTCAGCCAGCTGCTGACACAGGCCATGACCAAGCTCCAGGATCGGCCGGTGCTCTTCAAGTGAGTGCATCAATCAACACATTTCTTCTTCTTCCTAATTTTTATTTCTTCCCTGAATTTGTAACGGGATTGATCCTCCGAGCTCTACCCAGGGTCTAAGGCTTAAGCTTGGTAGGCATCAGCCTAGGGGCTCCATAACAAGTCTAAACAGAGTAAAATCATCAATTTTAAGGTTATAGAAGCAATTTGTATCAAATTTAAATTAGATAATAATCTATAACTCTCCCTTTTTTCCATCACGGCTGACTACCGGTATGTTTCAAATTGCGATAAATTCAAACCTTCAATCAATCAAAATAACTTTATTCAAGAAGTACATTTAATGCACAAAATGATAATAATCTCAAAGGTCCAGACCGAAAATTCATTATATCATATGGTTCATTACATTGAAGTTTATTATATCCATACAGGGTGTCTTTAAAGTCCGTCAACACGGTCGGCCGTAACCGGAAAGGAGAAGGATGAGGTTAAGCTGGGTATGGGGGTGACTGAGCCGGTAACACCTCTAGCCGGGATGCAAGGAATTCCTCCCAGGAAGAGTCCTCTTCGTCCGGCATTCGAGATGCAAATGCTTCGGCAGCAGCAGGACGATGCCAACGAGGAGGAAGACTCATGTCTGAAGAAAATGAACGATCTTTTGAAGGAGATGGCCAAGGCTCTCCTTATTCAGAAGAACGTCAACAAGGCGATTAAGGACGGAATTCCAAAACTCGAGGATTTCCTTGGCGAAATCGAGGAATGCCGGAAGATCAGGCTGAAGGCAGTGAAGCAGGAGCGCGACGTTATGAACCGAGTTATGTCTGCTTCGCCTCAAGCTCATCTGGCTGAGTCCCAGACTCAAGCCAGAAAGCGAAAGAAGAGGCAGAGCGGTTCTTCGCCGGAAAGCCCTGAGCTTGTTGAGGTGGACTCAGTGCCGAGACCGGTTTTTGTCACTGCGGCATCGCAGACATCTCCTGTCCAGGCTACTCAATCCGCCCCGGGCGCTGTCGCGATTCCAGCGGCTACTCCTGCAGAGGTTCCTGCTCCGGCGGCTAATCCTGCCTTGGCAGCAAACTCTGCCTCAACACCTTTGGGGGGCTGGAAGACGCGCCTGTCTAAGAAAGAAAGGAGGAGGCAGAAGCAAGTGGAGGCAGCTTCGAAAAGTGCGTCGAGGGTGGAGCGGACGCAAGTCTCAAACCCGGTGGGGGAGGCCTCTGGCAAGTCTGTCAGAAAGCCTAAACAACCCAGGCCTAAGAAGCCCAGGACGGAGGCAATCTTGATCAAGCCCTTAGGGGGGCGATCTTTTGCTGATGTTCTGGGTCAGATTAGATCGCAGGCCAAACCGGAAGAGACCGACACCGTTATCAAGTCTATTCGGCGAACCCAGAACGGGGATGTCCTCCTCGAACTGGGGAAGTCGAGTGACAAGATCGGTTTTGCCGCTTCCCTCAAGACTGCACTTGGGGACAAAGGCTCCATCAAGGCCCTAGAACCGAAATGTTCGGTCGAGATTCGGGACCTTGATGCCCTCTCCACCGAAGATGAGGTGACCCGTGCGATCCAGGTGGCACTCCCGGAGATACCGGCTGATGGAGTGAGGGTATGGCTGACAAAGCCTAACCGAAGTCAACTCAGGATGGCTGTTGCTGAGATGGGCGAAAAGCACGCCAATAAGCTGCTTAGCCTTCAGCACCTCAGAGTCGGTTGGGTCAGTTGCAGGCTCAAACGGAGGGTGGTAGTTTCGAGATGCTTCCGCTGTCTCGGTTTCGGCCACTCCTCCCGAAACTGTAACGGGCCCGACAGGAGTGCCAACTGCTTCCAGTGTGGAGGCCAGGGCCACAAACGCAAGGAATGTTCCTCGAGCCCATCCTGCTTCCTCTGCAAGGATTCAGGCTCCAGTGCCCTCGGTCACTTACCCGGGTCTGGTCAGTGCGGTGCCTTCAGAGCCGCACTTGAACAGGCAAAAGGCAGCGGCCGGTAATTTGCATCCTCCAGGCCAATCTTCATAGATCCTGGGGAGCTGATAACCTTCTAGATCAGCTCGCCCGAGAACTTGGTGCTGACGCGCTCCTTATCAGCGAACAGTATCGGGACAGAGACCCAAACATTTGGATCTCCGACAGCCTCGGTACTGCTGCATTTTGGGCGCGTAATACACAGGATGTCTTGGTGCGGAGTCACGGGCGCGGCCGAGGATTCGTCTGGGTTCGGTGTAGGGACGTGACTATCTTCAGTTGCTACCTCACACCCAACGAGGCCTTCCAGGACTTTCGCGACAAGATAGATAGCCTAGAGGAGTGCGTTCTCGGCACCACCGGGCATGTCGTCGTTGGTGGCGATTTCAACGCCAGGGCCGTCGAGTGGGGAATGCCCTCTACCAGCTCCCGGGGGAAATACATCCTGGATTTCATCGCCAGGGCCGGTCTTGTCGTCCTCAACCAGGGCGACACACCTACTTTTCGGCGCCCCGGGCAGAGAGGCACGATCCCTGACGTCACCTTTGCGTCTGAGTCGCTCCTTCCGAGGATCTCTGGCTGGAGGGTTGTCGAGGACTACACGGGTAGCGACCACCAATACATCGTGTTTGACCTGCATGATCAGGCAAATCGTCGAGTTTCCGCATCTCGGGAAGGGCCACGCCGGTGGAACACCAACAAACTGGACGTGGTCAAGTTCACCGAAGTCATCTCTCGGGGAGCGCAGGGGAATCCTGGTGAGGCTGGAGCCGAGGCACTAGTAACATCCACGATGGAACTTATCGTCTCGGCCTGCGACCAGTCTATGCCGCGAAGGAAACCCCGACGCGACAAACAACCCGTTTACTGGTGGACTGAAGAGATTGCGGAACTCAGAAGAACATGTTTAAGAACTAGACGAGCCGCCACTAGAGCGAGAATTCCCGCAGACAGAGTTCGTAAGTCGGAGGCCTATAAAGCTGCGAGAAAATCTCTCCGCCAGGCGATCAACAGGAGCAAGGCGAATAGCTGGAGGAGACTTCGTGACGACGTTGATTCCGACCCGTGGGGCCTGGGTTACAAACTTGTAACACAGAAACTCGGCGCCCGCTCTCCACCTTCCATCATGGAGGGCGCCACCATGGGGAGGATCGTCGCTGCGTTGTTTCCTGAACATCCACAGCGACCGCCGGTTGACTTCGGACGGGTAGAGGACGTTCCACTTTTCACTTTCGAGGAGCTGGAAACCTCCGTTCTCTCCCTGAAGAGCAACAAGGCTCCTGGCCCGGATGGGATTCCCAGTGAGGCTTTAAAGAAAGTATTTTTAATCAACGCTGACTTGTTGTTGAGAATGTACAATGCCTGTTTGGTAGAAGGGGTGTTTCCGGCTCCCTGGAAAACAGCCAGGCTTGTACTGATCAGCAAGGGCAAAGGTGATCCCGAGCTGCCGTCGTCCCACAGGCCTCTCTGCATGTTGGACACGGCTGGGAAGCTGTTCGAGAAGCTGATCCGTTCCCGCCTGACTTCTGCCGTGGAAGCTGCCGGGGACTTATGCCCCCGTCAGTACGGCTTCAGAAAGGGACGGTCAACGATCGACGCTGTCACCGAAGTTCAGAGAGCTGTGGAGAGAGCCGCGAGCCACAACCATTTCTCCCGCCGAGTAGTGCTTCTTGTTACGCTTGATGTCAAGAATGCCTTCAACTCGGCGAGGTGGGTCGATATGTTGGATGCGCTTCGCAACACCTTTCGTATTCCTGCATATCTGTTGCGGCTCGTCGAGGATTATCTACGCTCTCGAAGCCTGATTTATGACACGAGGGACGGAACGCGGACGATGGAAGTCACTTCTGGTGCCGCACAAGGTTCAATACTCGGCCCGGATCTCTGGAACGTTGCCTATGACAGCCTCCTGAGGTCCGAGATGCCTGAGGAAACCACTTTGGTTGGGTACGCCGATGACGTCGCAGCTCTCATTGCTGCACGCAACGTTGAGCTGGCCCAACTGAAGTTGAACCGAGTTATGCGGGTGGTCAACAACTGGATGTCCGATCACGGTCTCTCACTTGCTCTCAGTAAGACGGAGATCGTGATTCTTACGAAGAAGAGGATCGACACCGTCGTCCCGTTTCGAGTGGGAAGGGAGGTGGTCACATCAACTCGTGCCGCCAAATACCTCGGGGTTATGGTGGACACCAAGTTAAGCTGGAGGGATCAGATCTTCCGTACGGCGGACAAGGCCGCTAAGGTAGTGACTTACCTTAGTAGGCTGATGGCCAATGTCGGGGGTCCCCGATCCAGCAGAAGACGTCTGTTGATGTCCGCGGTCCAGTCCGTGCTTCTTTACGGGGCAGAGGTGTGGGCAGGCGCTCTAGATAAGGAGTGCTACAGGTTGCGACTCGCCCGGGTTCAGCGTCAAGCTGCGCTCCGGGTGTGTTCCGCCTACCGGACAGTGTCCGAGCCTGCCGTCCTGGTGGTCGCCGGAGTCATCCCTGTCAAGCTCTTGGCAGGGGAGAGGAAAGCGATTTATCAGAGACAAGGTGAGATCGGCAAGGACACGGCAAGAACAGAAGAGCGCTCCCGAACCTACCAGCAGTGGCAACACAGCTGGGAGCACGACACCCGAGGACGATGGACTGCGCGACTTATCAAGCAGGTCCAACCATGGGTGGAACGGCGGCATGGGGAGGTGGACTACTACCTGACCCAATTTTTGACAGGTCACGGCTATTTTCGGTCGTACCTGAACCGTATGGGAAAGACCGGTTCACCGGACTGCATTTATTGCCCGGGTGTTCCCGACGATGCGGAACACACATTCTTCCGCTGTCCCCGTTGGGAAGGGCCCCGCCTGGAGGCCACACAAATCTTTGGTGCATTTTCGGTGGACTCGGTCTGCCAAAAGATTTTGGAGGATGAGGGCAACTGGGATTGTTTGTCACAGTTCGTCCGGGGCATCCTCCTGGAAAAGAAAACCGATCTGGACCGTGAAGTGGCCCAGATCCCTTGATCGAGCGGCTGGATAAGGAGCGAGCCCCACGGGCGTAAGCCAAATTTAGGCCTAGCCTGACGTAATGTGACAAACAATTCCAGGTTAGATTCCTAAAGAGTAGAGGAGGTTTTTTAGTGGGTAAACTCGTTTTTAGGGGAGCCCCACACTACAGGCTGGCCACCTGTGTGCGTAATGCATTTTTCCGCCTCTCCCTCAAAAAAAAAAAAAAAAAAAAAAAAAAAGTCCGTCAACACACTTCATAATATAGCTAATTGGGTCAAAAAAGCAAAAAAATTATCTAATGGTATGTCTTAATATGCCATAAAGTATGTCTTATATTTACCCAGATATCCGCCATTTTATTTTTCCACTGTAATAATTTTTATTTCGGTCACCGATTGATGTATGAACTTCATATATAAAGGTACATATAATAAGGCATATATAAGGTACATGGACATTTATAATAGTACTTCCCATTACTACAATAAAAATTATTTTTACCCAATGCATATTTTCAAAATGGCGGCGATTCAAAATTTTTTAACTCAAATATCTTAAAACTAGTAAATTATATCAAAACTTAACAATACACAAAAAAGTTGAAAAATTTAATTATCTAACTACTGATACCAAGTTTGTAAGGATCTGACAACAAATTATAGAGTTATTGTGATTTTCATTATAATTAATGAAAATTGAGGTTATGTTAATAGAAAAATAACATAAGACCAAATTACTCACAGAATCCGTCAAAAACAGGTCAATGATAATTTATAAACATGGTCAGGACATGTTTCGATATCAGTACATCATCTTCAGCTGACAAAAACGTGAAATTCTTCGGCTGTTAGGCCTCGTCATCTTGGTTAAAAAATAAATAAATAATAACACATACAAAGTTACAACATAACAGCCCAGACAGCACGTAAGCTTAAACTAAGCTTGGTTTTAGAATATCGTTAGTTTATTAGACCAAGCTTAGTTTTTGGAGTTCATTCCAAACTTAAAATAAACTTGGTGTAATGAAATTGTGTTACTACACTAACCCCAAGCTTGTTCGGAGCTCATTTTAAAATTGGTTTACCAAGTTTGTTTTTAGTCCATAAACTAAGCTCACAACAAGCTCACGAAAGTGAGTTTAAAATAAGCTGCGTGATGACGTCAATTTATTCTGGTCTGCGCATGCGCCCTGTCCCAGGTCATTGTTTTCAAACCCCCTCCAACGTTCTTCTCTCCTACACAACAGCTCGCCACTTTAACGACGTCCGCCAAGCCATCTTGAAAAACACGTTTGTTGATGTGCAAGATTTTGTTCGACCTACAAATAATTTCGCGTTTGCCTTTATAAGTTTGAATTATTTTTTTTAAAGTTCTTGTTAAGGTAAGTTTCAAAAGTTTATTCATGTTAAAAGCCTCTATATTTCCAAATAAACTGAACAAATCCGTATGAACTTGACCAACATTTGCCATTTCCATGCAATTTAAGTTCACAATTCCAAAGAGACATCGCTGAAGATTTTGATTGTAAATATTAATCTAAAATATCGTAAATAGCCAATAATGTATTGTTTGCTTTCACAACTAACAACTTGCTTGTAGGATTTTTTCAGATCAATCAGTAAGGTTATGTTACTGTTATTAATTCTGAAAACATCTCTACAATCTTATGCTGTAAGGTTTGATAACAATATATAATGTTGAAATGTTAAGGGTATTTTGTTAATACAACGATTACCTTATCATATACAAAATATTAACTTTATAGTTCTTCTGCTCAACATCACACCCATTAAAATCATTAAATATTTCAATCATAATTTATAAATCGATATGTAAAATAAATTGTGAAGTTGTGGAGGTGGCAAGCGTTGGCCCAGTTGATTCACTTTTTTAATTTGTTACTTGAAAATATTGGATTCATTCATAGGCTATGAATAAACTTTTGAGACTCATCTTTAGAAAAATTTTAAAACAGTACAAATGAAATACATGTCTAATAATACATTTCCTTTATTTTTGTACAAATATTCATCCCAATGGGTTTTTGACAAACTATATAGATTATTTACTCAATTTTTGAGCAACTATAAAATGAGCAAAAATAAACCTAAAACTAGTTTACTCACATATATCAAAATCAAGCCTAATGTGAGCCTAAACCAAGTTCACTCACCTAAGTTAAAACCAAGCCTGATGGGAGCTTAAAACAAGTTCCCACCAAACTTAATATGTGTTTAGTAACGCCCTGCTTTATGAAGCTTGGTTAGCCAAGTTTGGAACAAGTATAAAATGAGCTTAAAACGAGCCTAAAACCAGTTCACTCACCTAAGTTAAAACCAAGCCTGATGGGAGCTTAAAACAAGCTCCCACTAAACTTAATATGAGCATCTTTAATCAATTCAACTCTGGAGCAAGTTAAAAATGAGTTCAGGACAAGCTTAGAGTGGGTTTGGTTATTTGAGTTTGGTGGGAGTTTGGTGTTTAAACTAGGAATGAGCTTGGGAGTGGGAGCTTGGAACAAGCTCATGAACTGCCAACTTCGATCTTTAAAACAACTCCAAACTAAGCCTATAGGCTTGGCTTCCCAAGCTTAAACCAAGCTTGGTAGCTTGGCTTGTTGGACTTGGAACAAGTTTGGAACAAGCTCCCTGTGCTGTTGGGGAGAGTCTGTCCCCGACCTTCGGTGCGACTCAATCGTTGCATTGTTTCCGTGTCACAGACCTGTGTATTGTAGTTACTCATACTCATATTTCTTTATTCATTTTCATGTACATTGTATTACAAAGAATAGTGTCAATATTTTATTTATTAACTAGTGGAATTTACAAACACAATAACTCAAACTAAAATAACTGGTTAAGGAGATTACAATTTTTTTTCATTCATTCACAAAATATACCTATCGGAGGACTACAAATTAACAATATAAAACAAAAATACTTTTGAAGTGAAGTGGAAAATTCCTCAATAGAATAAAAAGCTTGATTTGTTAGATATTCTTTTAAAGTCTTTTTTAGTTTGTTGAAATTACTCTCGTATTTTATATGATGTGGAATGAATTTTAAGAATTTATTTCCAATAAATGTAGGTTTCTTCTCAAAAATTTTTAGCCTGTGTGGCTGAATTATTTCTCTTTTATTCCGCGTATTATAAGGATGGGTTGGTAATTTTGCCTCATTCTTTGATAATTCTTGTTTGGCTATTAAGTTCGGTGTTTGTTTTAATTTGCGTATGTTGTGAACCTTGTATGTGTTATTTATTTATTTTTTTTAACCAAGATGACGAGGCCTAACGGCCAAAGAATTTCACGTTTTCGTCAGCTGACATCGAAACAGCATGCTGTACTGACATGATGATGTACTGACATCGAAACATGTCCTGACCATGTTTATAAATTATCATTGAGCTATTTTTGACGGATTCTGTAAGTAGTTTAGTCTTACGTATGTTCTCACAGCTCAGGGGCTAAAACCATGAATTAGAAAAATAACAATAACTCCGTTATTTGTTGTCAGATCCTTACAAAGTTAAAATCATTAATTAGATAATTTAATTTGTCATTTTTTTGTGTTTGTAAAATTTTTATATAATTTACCAGTTTTAAGATATTTGAGTTAAAAATTTAAAATGGTCGCCATTTATTTTATTTTATTTTATTTATTATAAGATTGTCATAACATCATTAACAATGACAGGACAGTTGTCAAAATATTCTTATAACTAAATAAGGTATGTTAGAAAATATAAAACTTGTAATTTATCTACATAAAAAAGAAAAATAATAATAAATAATTAACTGACCCAAATCCACATTAACAGTTAGTTAAAGTATTCATTTAGGCAGTAAAAGTTCTTTGTTAGGAGCCATTTTTTAACATTCTTTCGGAATTTCATGGGTGATACAATATCTTTAAGCTCTTTAGGCAATTTATTGAAAATTTTTGGACCTATATACTGGGGGGAGGTTTCATATAAAACTAGTCGATGACTTACTGGCTTAATAATATCTTTGGATCTAGTATTATATACATGTTTAGTTTGACTTTCCATGAACATGGTCAAGTTGTTTTTTACCCAAAATGCTATTTCCAATATATATTGGTCATAGAGAGTTAAAATTTGAAAGTCTTTAAAAAACTTTCTGCATGAAGTTGTGGTTATTTTTGCAATTACTCGAATGGCTTTTTTTCTGAATTTTGAAGATTTTTTTAGAATGACTTGAGTTGCCCCACACACGAATACCATATGACATCAAAGATGAAAAGTAAGAATGATAGACAGTTAGTTGAGTTTTTAAATCCGACACTTGAGACATTATCCGGAGGGAAAATACAGCTGAAGATAATTTTTTACTTAGTTTGTTGATGTGAGGAAGCCAGTTAAGATTTTGGTTAACAAGAATACCCAAAAAATTAACTGTCTCCTCAGACATCAACCTGGAGGTTGAAAGAGTTATTTGTTGGGGACTATATTTATAATCTGCCTTAAAATTTATTAACTGGGTCTTGTCCATGTTCATGGAAAGTCCATTTACCCTAAACCAGTCGCATAGAGATGACACCTCCCTATCAACTGTGTGCTGTAAAGTTACAATATTGGGCTCCTTACACAGCAACACAGTATCATCAGCAAACTGAAACATTTCCATACTTGTGGCACTAGGTAGGTCATTCACATAAATTATGAACAGACAGGGGCCTAAGATTGAGCCCTGGGGCACCCCGACTTCGACTTTATTCCATAAAGAATTGGTTTTTTGTCCGTATTTAGCAATTTTTGTCCTCTGATATCTACCTCTCAAATAAGAAGAAAACCATTTTAGCTCAACATTTTTTATTCCATATTTTTCCAATTTATTAATTAAAATATTGTGATGAACACACTCAAATGCTCTGGACAGGTCAAAAAGAACACCTGTAGTCCTCTGTGACCCATCCAGAGCTTCTGTAATACTATTGACTAAATTAGACATTGATAATTGTGCATTTAAACCAGTTCTAAAACCAAATTGGGAGTTATTAAAAATATTGTTTTCCTCCAAGAATCTTCGCAATTGGCATTCTACTGTTTTTTCAAATATTTTAGATATACTTGAGAGGATAGCTATCAGACGGTAATTTTCTAAATTACTTTCATCTTTCTTCTTAAATAGCGGTAAAATTTCTGACAGTTTTAATTTATCTGGGAAAATGCCTTGCTCCAGAGACTGGTTTATTAAATTACAAAGTGGCCACTGAATTATATCTATTACGTGTTTAATTACAAACAATGGTAACTCATCCCAGCCCACAGCTTTGGTATTATTTAAAGAAAAAACAATAGTTTTTACATCAGTGGGACTTATTTTAGAGAACTTGAAAACACTTTCATGTGAGTTTAAGATTTGGATATGTGTGTCTAAGAGGTTAAGAGCTTCTTTTTCATTTGGAGATGACTTTACTATTTTATGAGCTAGTGAAAAATGATCATTAAATGAATTTGCTAAAGCTTTTATTTTCAAAGAATTATTTTCAACTGGAAAAGGTATATCTCTTTCCTTTTTATGAAGACCAAGCTCTCTCTCTATAACCTTCCAAGTTGCTGAAGTCTTATTTGTAGAACTAATTATATAGTTATCATTATATTTTCTTTTTGCCAGATTGAGTGTGCTTTTAAATATCTTTCTGTATTTTTTATAATAGTCTTGAAATAGTTTTGACTTATTCCATTTTGATTCTGCTTCTTCACATAGATTCTTGCTTGATTCACATAGATGTTTATGTGGCTCCTGCTTTAAAATTGTTCAAGACCGGCATAATGCCGTAAAGTGTTTCGGTATTTGTAATAAATGGTGGCATATCGCCTGTGCAAATATTTCAAAAACTCAGTATGACCATTTTAAAGGTGTTGTTAATATGCCAGGCATTAAATGGTACTGTGAAGAGTGTTGTTCTCGTGTGAAAATCGGGCCGGCAAACGATGAAACAAACGCTTCAAGTCCGGTACATGATTCGGTATCCGTGGTAAACAGTGAAAATCCTTCAGATATAAATCAAATTATTGCAGATCTTAACGAAATAAATAAGAGTAATAAGGCTATGTCGGAAACCTTACTTAGGTTAGGAAATGAAAACAAAGAAATAAAACAGTGCCTACTACAGATTGCTGAAAATTGTCGACCATCCGCAAAGTCGTCAAAGTTAATTTTATCTTCAGACAAATCCAATTCCAAACCTAGTTATGAGAATGTGGATGCTAGTGTTTTAAATGATAACCTCATATTGGACCTGACCAAAAATAGCCTAGAAGACGTCTCGCCAACTCCAAAGTTCGCTGACGTGGTAAAAAACCATCAACGAACTAGGCCTACTGCTTCAAGATGCTCGAGACCTGGTTGTGGTGTCACCGATAGTGAGGGTTTTACTGATGTTTGTTACCATAGGCCTAGTAAACCTAAAACACATAAAATAATAAGTGAGTCTAAGCCTCCTCCCCCTAGTAAAACGAATGGTAGTAAATCCACAAAGCTAGTGGCGGGTAATAATAACACCAATACGCTCCAAGCTGTCAGCAGGCAGTCCTGGGTTTATGTTACTAGGTTTGAAACCTCAACTACGGAAGATGACATCAAAACACATCTGACGTCTACCGTTGGCAATATTAATTCTGTGGTCTGTGAAAAACTTCCAACCCGACATGATTCATATAATTCGTTCAAAATAGGAGTGCCTCAGACTATGGTAAGTGAGGTTATGAAACCTGCTATTTGGCCTGTGGGCATCTTGATTGGAAAATATTTCCCTCCTAGACAGTTTAAGAACAGTGGGTCGGATGTCGTATCTCCTCGTACCTCAACTGATGATGGTTCAGAGGTTTTTTTATTGGACACAGTGATGGAAAAACAGAAAAAATGAATATGGATAGTACATCTACAAGCGTGAGTAAGCCTTTGTCTTTTTCTAAATTTTGTGTGTTTTCGTTGCTTTTTTTAAATATACAAGGACTTAGTGACAAACAGCCACTACTGGAGGATTACACTGTACAGCAGCAGTGTGATCTCATCTGCCTATCTGAACACTGGGTTCCAAGGTCAGGTACTGTTTTTATTACATTAAATGGCTTTAATTTAATCAGTAATTTTTCAAGAGTTGAACGAAGCAGAGGTGGGACTCTTATTTTTGCTCGGTCAAATATTCAGTGTAGTCCGCTTGACTTATCGGACTTTTGTCTTGAGAAAGTTATCGAGGCCTGCGCAGTTATAGTAGAAACGCATAAACTCATTGTTGTGTCTCTCTATCGTACTCCCGACAGTGATGAATGGATTTTTCTCGAGTATTTGGAGAAAATCCTGCTGCATCTTTTAAAATGGAACAATTTTAAGATTGTACTCGGCGGTGATATTAACGCGCAGTTTGATGTCACTACGGAGAAGCGGTCAGTTACGGCTCTACTCAACCTACTTAGGCAGTTTGACATTTTCTACCATAATGATCAACCTACACGTGATGATGCTTGCCTAGATAACGTCTTTTCAAACATCGACAAAGATGAAGTTTTGTGCACTCCGGAACTTTTCCATTTTTCTGACCATGATGGCCTTATTTTTCGTATTGTTTTTGACAGTTCTCTTGAGCCTGATAAGACAAACACTTTTGCTAAAAAAAGATTTTTTTCTCGTCGCAACATTGAAAATTTTAAATTTAAACTCGGCAAGATCAATTGGCAGCAACAATTCGATACACATTATTGGCAACACAATGAATCAGGTAATGCCTTTTCAACTTTTTTTGACATTTTCTTGCATGTGTTTGACGAGTGTTTTCCACTTAGAAATTCTCATTTAGGTTCCAACCTGAAAGGGAAACAAAACCATGCCTGGTTCACCCCTGATCTTTCCAGGCTCAAGGAACAGGTAACAACTGCTTATCATAGGCTTAAGTTGAATAGTAATAATGTTAACAAACTAGCTTATAATGAAATCAAATCTACTTATAAGAAAGCAATCAAGGATGCCAAACTGAATTATAATGCTAGTATTATTGAGAATTCCTCCGATAAGTGTAAAGCAGCCTGGAAACTTATCAAACTAAACTCCCAATCCACCTCCCAAACTAATCAAATTCCATTAGATCCTGACACTCTGAACACCTTTTTCATAAATTCCGTTTCCAACATCCGTGAAAGCATTACCAAACCTGTAACCACTTTTGACCAATTCCTCAATCGTATGCCTAATTCCCAGTTCTCTTTCAATTTCACCCCTGTCACGCCCGACGAGGTACTGTCTGTGCTGTCTAATATGAAAAACTCAAAAACTAGAGATTTTTATGATGTATCCAACTGGTTGTTAAAGAGTGTTGCTGATGTGATTGTAACTCCCCTGACCTTTTGCATAAACGCTTGCCTTCGTGAAGGGGTTTTTCCTGAATGTTTCAAAATTTCCAAAATTTTTCCAATTTTCAAAAAAGGGGAAAAAACTTGTCCAGGTAATTATCGTCCAATATGCCTAGTACCGGTGCTGTCCAAGGTACTTGAGCATATAATCTATAATCAGGTTAGTTATTTCTTTGAATCACTTTCCCTGTTTAATGAACATCAATTCGGTTTTAGAAGTGGACAGTCCACTTTGGATGCGATCGACGCCTTGGTCCATGACATCTTAGATGCCTTCGAAAACAAGGAGTTTGCCTGGGCTACCTTTATTGACCTGAGCAAGGCCTTTGATTGCGTGGACCATGATATCTTGCTCCATAAGTTGGTTTTTTATGGTTTCCAAAATGTTGAGTTAAATTTTTTTAGAACTTATCTTTTGAACCGAAGGCAGGCGGTTTGTATCGGGGGTGAATGGTCGTCTGTGGTAGTCAGCAACTGCGGAGTTCCTCAGGGCTCTGTTCTGGGGCCTCTTCTTTTCCTGATAGCAATCAATGACCTCCCCAACTCCTTGACAAGCAAGACTTACCTTTATGCTGACGACACCACTTTGCTTTCTCATGGTAATGATCTGGATGTGCTGAAACAAACTGCTAGTCACTCAGTAGGTTTAGCCGCTGAGTGGTTTTCTGCAAACAGTTTTCTTCTCAATAATGAGAAGACTCAAACAGTTGTTTTCAGCCTAAGACAAACTCCAGACTGCCAGGACACAATCATTAGTCCGGTAGTCAAATTTCTAGGAGTTTATGTAGACAAACAATTGACATGGTCTCACCACATTAATCATTTATGTACTAGGTTAAGTAGATTGACCTTCCTTTTTCGTAAATTAAGTGATGTGATACCCTTCAACTATCTTAGAACAACGTATTTTGCTTTTTTTCAGTCTGCACTTAGTTATGGCATAATTTTTTGGGGAAACGGTCCTTACATTAATGATGTCCTGTTGATTCAAAAAAAGGTAATCCGAATAATGGCAAAAGTAAATCCGAGAGAACATTGTCGCCCGTTTTTTATTGAGTTCAATATCTTGACTGTTGTTAATTTATATATTTTTAATTTATTGTTATCTAGTTTTAAGAACTCAGATAGTCATGTCTTGAGGGGTGACATACATAGCCATAACACTAGGAGCAGAGGCTGCTTCAATGTACCATATGTAAGACTAGAAAAAACAAAGTCCAACCACAAGATAATAGGCCTAAAATGCTTGAATAGGCTGCCTAGAGAAGTCCTCCAGTTACCTTTTAAATCTTTTAAGTCAAAAATTTTCAAGTTTCTTGTTGAACACCCCTTCTACCACTTCAATGAGTTCCTTGATTTTTCTTCTTTAGAAATGAAAATATATTTCAACTCTTTGTTACCTAGGCTGTGATGTATTATTTTTAAGTCCTGTTAATTTTTAATTTTATGCGTTGTTCTGTTAAAGATCATTTCACTCATCCTCATCCAAATTCTTGCCAACATCAATGTAATTTTTTGTATTTTAATTAATTAATTGTATTAACTCTCTGTTTTTTATTCTTAATTTACAGATTGACTTGTGCAAATAGCATGTACCAACTGCTTGACCTTTCCCATACATTGTAAAATGTCTTTTGGAATAAATGCTTTTGACTTTGACTTTGACTTTGACTCTGCATGTAAAAGTCGTTTCTTTTCAGCAGATGTTTTAATTCCTGATGAAATCCAGTTCTTTTGTTTGAGCTTTTGAGTCCTAGACTTAGAGGGTTTAAGAGGGAAAGCCTGATTGAAAAGCAGTACAATGTAATCTAAAAAACTATTGTAATTAGTGTTTACATCTAAATGAGGTAGGAATAGCCATGGCGATTCCATGAGACTATACCTAAAGTAATCTAAGTTTGTTTCATTAAAAATTCTTTTAAGTGATACGCTGTGTTTACTGGAAGCGTTTATATTTACATTTTGAAAATATGCATCGGAATAAAATAATTTTTACTGTGGAAATGGACGTTAGTATTATAAAAAGGTCCATGCAAAATATGAAATTCCTACATCAATCTGTCTCCGAAATAAAAGTTATTAAATGGCAAAAACAAATTGGCGGATATCTGGGTAAATTTGCATATTAGGACATACCTTCAAATGACATTTTTTTACTTATTTTGACCCAATTAACTATATTATGAAATGGGACCCCAATGTTAATCTTATAGAGAATAGGGATGTGTTAATATTTCACTTATTAACCAATATTTTTGGATGAAACTTGGTATTTAGCTTCATTTCTTTTGGATTCATCCATTTATGGTAACAAAATATTGATTTTTGTGCTTATCATGACAGCATACCTGCATACTCTTTCCCTATATTTATCATAAGGAAAATACGGTAGACGTTTATTTCCCTATTTATGAGCACATGATGAAATTTTATTTACAGATTTATCTGGTCAAAATTAATATATTATTTTAAAAATTCGCTGATTACGCAGGTCTGCAGCAACGGGGGGTGTTTGAATTTTCTCTGTAACCATTTAAGCTACACCATACTTTTACAATCCAATCCAAAATTGATTGAAAGTTGGTAACATAACAAGTTTTTTCAATTCTTTTGATACAAAATTTGATATGGTGATACGTGTGTGTTGATACATGTGTCAGATTGACATGAGTCTACTTTACTCTCCAATCAATTGCTCCCATATAAAATGTTTGCAAAAGTAAGACTCTTGAGGTACTGTATTCCTTTTATCCACCCCTGACTTGTTATCAGGTATGTGTTGATGGAGTACTGCACGTGTCGAAGGGCAGCGTTGGTCCACCTTTTCATTGACGCGTTGACCAAGGTAACACACTAGAGCCAATAGAACTAATTTCTCCTGAAAAATTTATAGGGTTGCACATAAATAAACATTCAAATAGGAATTTCCATATTGAAGAAATACTGAAAAGACTCAATTCGGGATTGTGTGCTTTAAAAAGGATTTCTTATATTTACGTACGGTAAATATAAATTTTGTTGGATTCCTTTTTTTTTGTATGTCTATCTACGCCAGTGGCATTTTTTAACGTTTGACAAGGAAAGGTCCAAAGCCCAGTCTTGTTACTATCTAACATCAACCAATTGTTAAAGAAGCTTCATTAATTAATAGCCCAATGACAAATGGCAACTGGATCCGGAATCAAACCATTAAAAAGCTTATTCATTTTTGCCTCCAGGATTGATCAATGACTAATGATTAGGTTACGTACCTTGTCCGTCGTCAATCCTTATAGTTTTCCAGATTACTAGTTTCGGGACTGTTGTCCCATTTTCAAATCAGTAAGAACGTCGTCAAAACTTCAAAACACAGTCATATTTTACATTTAATACCACGACACATACACAACACACGCACGAACAATTAACATTTAGTTTGAGGTTGGCCGGCCAAGACATGGAGGGTTACCGAACACGCGGCAGACGGGATGACGGATGCGACACGACTACCCGATGCCCGCTTGATGACGTAGATCGGGGGAGGAGGTGGACAGCTGATATCCGTTATCGGGATCTCTATTGTCATTACTTAATGACTCGACTCTGTCAAATAAAATATTAGAACCAAAGTTAAGTTTTTCATTCAGAACGTTGTTTGGGGATTTTTTCTGTGCTTTATATATTTCATAGCTTTCAAGTACATTCATAACAGGGCCTTTTTTGCATTTGTGTAGGATTTGTAAGTTCTCAATGCAGCTATTGACATTGTGGTTTTCATTGAGTAATTTGCGGAACACCTGGTCAATGAAAACCACAATGTCAATAGCTGCATTGTGAACTTACAAATCCTACACAAATGCAAAAAAGGCCCTGTTATGAATGTACTTGAAAGCTATGAAATATATAAAGCACAGAAAAAATCCCCAAACAACGTTCTGAATGAAAAACTTAACTTTGGTTCTAATATCTTATTTGACAGAGTCGAGTCACTAAGTAATGACAATAGAGATCCCGATAACGGATATCAGCTGTCCACCTCCTCCTCCGATCTACGTCATCAAGCGGGCATCGGGTAGTCGTGTCGCATCCGTCATCCCGTCTGCCGCGTGTTCGGTAACCCTCCATGTCTTGGCCGGCCAACCTCAAACTAAATGTTAATTGTTCGCGCGTGTGTTGTGTATGTGTCGTGGTATTAAATGTAAAATATGACTGTGTTTTGAAGTTTTGACGACGTTCTTACTGATTTGAAAATGGGACAACAGTCCCGAAACTAGTAATCTGGAAAACTATAAGGATTGACGACGGACAAGGTACGTAACCTAATCATTAGTTATTAAAAAGCTACTAACTTTTCTAAGGATCAAACCGGCAACCTTTGGATTCAAAGGCGAGCACAATAACCACTCAGCTACCCAGCCATTTTATCTACTTTGCCAATAATCACTCTCATTTATCATATAGCATACAATTATATGGTTCTACTTACAAATTGAATAAAAAGTGTAAATAGAATTATTAAAAAAATCTCTCCTAGTTTATTTTCATCCCAAAACTGTACTTACTTAAAAAACATGCCTCATATTAACATTGAGAAGTGAAATAAAGCTGATTTGATTTGATTTTAAGGGCGGCCCTGGGGGCACGCCCAAGCCCATCGAGGCACACGCTCACGATACCAAGCGTTACGTGGGGGACATGCTCGCGTGGCTACACCAGGCGGTTCCCGGCGAGCGGGAGAATCTGCTCACGCTGCTGCGAGGCTGCGACGCCAAGACAGGTGAGCAGCAACCGTTATGTTTCATCTTTGAAGTGCCGAGTATTTTTTCAAATGATACCATTTTCTACATTTTACTACCACAGAATTATGCAGTAGAGTCGATTTGAAGAGAAAAAAAGTTAAAAATAAGTTTTAAAAAACAACACGAAATAATAAAAGTATTTTTAAATTTATTCTTATGCGTGAGAACACCGGAAGATAACATTCATTAAGGACAAGACGATTAAAACTACTGGTACTTAAATAAAGGTTATTGAACAGTAAGTTTATTAACAATTTTCTTCTAGCAATGTGTAATAGCCTTACAAATGAATTATTTATGTGAATTAAGTACAAAAATCTACACAACATAATAAGGTATAATAAGATCCTTGCCACGGACACATCGGTCATCTCCCTCTACCATGTGCCTTGTGTTGCAGATGTGGGTGAGGAGGTACAGCAGGCACTGTCCAACATCTCGGAGGGCGTGTGTCACCCGCTGCAGGTCAGGGTAGACCAGATCCTTGTCTCAGACACATTGGTCATCTCCCTCTACCATGTGTCTTGTGTTGCAGATGTGGGTGAGGAGGTACAGCAGGCACTGTCCAACATCTCGGAGGGCGTTTTGTCACCCGCTGCAGGTCAGGGTAGACCAGATCCTCGCCACGGACTAATCGGTTATCTCCCTCTACCATGTGTTTAGTGTTGCAGATGTGGGTGAGGAGGTACATCAGGCACTGTCCAACATCTCGGAGGGTGTTTGTCACCCGCTGCAGGTCAGGGTAGATTAGATCCTTGTCTCAGACACATTGGTCATCTCCCTCTACCATGTGTCTTGTGTTGCAGATGTGGGTGAGGAGGTACAGCAGGCACTGTCCAACATCTCAGAGGGTGTGTGTCACCCGCTGCAGGTCAGGGTAGACTAGATCCTCGCCACGAATACATTGGTCATCTCCCTCTACCATGTGTCTTGTGTTGCAGATGTGGGTGAGGAGGTACAGCAGGCACTGTCCAACATCTCAGAGGGTGTATGTCACCCACTGCAGGTCAGGGTAGACTAGATCCTCGCCACGAATACATTGGTCATCTCCCTCTACCATGTGTCTTGTGTTGCAGATGTGGGTGAGGAGGTACAGCAGGCACTGTCCAACATCTCGGAGGGTGTTTGTCACCCGCTGCAGGTCAGGGTAGACCAGATCCTTGTCTACGACACATTGGTCATCTCCCTCTACCATGTGTCTTGTGTTGCAGATGTGGGTGAGGAGGTACAGCAGGCACTGTCCAACATCTCGGAGGGCATTTGTCACCCGCTGCAGGTCAGGGTAGACCAGATCCTCGCCACGGACTAATCGGTCATCTCCCTCTACCATGTGTCTAGTGTTGCAGATGTGGGTGAGGAGGTACATCAGGTACTGTCCAACATCTCGGAGGGTGTTTGTCACCCGCTGAAGGTCAGAGTAGACCAGATCCTTGCCAGGGACTAATCGGTCATCTCCCTCTACCATGTGTCTTGTGTTGCAGATGTGGGTAGGAGGTACAGCAGGTTCTGTCCAACATCTCGGAGGGCGTTTGTCACCCGCTGCAGGTCAGGGTAGACCAGATCCTTGTCTCAGACACATTGGTCATCTCCCTCTACCATGTGTCTTGTGTTGCAGATGTGGGTGAGGAGGTACAGCAGGCACTGTCCAACATCTCGGAGGGCGTGTGTCACCCGCTGCAGGTCAGGGTAGACCAGATCCTTGTCTCAGACACATTGGTCATCTCCCTCTACCATGTGTCTTGTGTTGCAGATGTGGGTGAGGAGGTACAGCAGGCACTGTCCAACATCTCGGAGGGTGTTTGTCACCCGCTGCAGGTCAGGGTAGACCAGATCCTCGCCACGGACTAATCGGTCATCTCCCTCTACCATGTGTCTTGTGTTGCAGATGTGGGTGAGGAGGTACAGCAGGCTCTGTCCAACATCTCGGAGGGTGTTTGTCACCCGCTGCAGGTCAGGGTAGACCAGATCCTTGTCTCAGACACATTGGTCATCTCCCTCTACCATGTGTCTTGTGTTGCAGATGTGGGTGAGGAGGTACAGCAGGCACTGTCCAACATCTCGGAGGGTGTTTGTCACCCACTGCAGGTCAGGGTAGACCAGATCCTCGCCACGGACACATCGGTCATCTCCCTCTACCATGTGTCTTGTGTTGCAGATGTGGGTGAGGAGGTACAGCAGGCACTGTCCAACATCTCGGAGGGTGTTTGTCACCCGCTGCAGGTCAGGGTAGATTAGATCCTTGTCTCAGACACATTGGTCATCTCCCTCTACCATGTGTCTTGTGTTGCAGATGTGGGTGAGGAGGTACAGCAGGCACTGTCCAACATCTCAGAGGGTGTTTGTCACCCGCTGCAGGTCAGGGTAGACCAGATCCTTGTCTCAGACACATTGGTCATCTCCCTCTACCATGTGTCTTGTGTTGCAGATGTGGGTGAGGAGGTACAGCAGGCACTGTCCAACATCTCGGAGGGTGTTTGTCACCCACTGCAGGTCAGGGTAGACCAGATCCTCGCCACGGACACATCGGTCATCTCCCTCTACCATGTGTCCAACTTGCTACGTTTTTATCTGCAGACCTTTCATCAGGTAAGATATTCAAATACTTAAAACTCTTCTCATGAACCTGAGGCAAATATGTCTCACAATTATTATTGTATAGAGTATTATATATGCTTTTAAGTTTTTTGGTTTCAAATAATAATTGTTAATTTTTAGTCATCTGGCTATCCTAATGGTTTAGTCCCATGAACTATGGCTCAAGAAGTGACGAGTACAATTCCTGGAATTGCCCCCAACATTAGGTTTGACTGCTTTCCCAAATGCTTTTTCAATTGTAATTAGTACAATTACTCATGACTCTGGCGTGGATCTGTCTAAAAAAATTTAAGATTGTAATTGTTTTTGAAGCACAGTCTTAGTTAACCAAATATATAATCCATGGTAAAACTTTGTTGGCAAATTGTTATACGTTGTATGCTAAAATGAAAAAGTAATTCTTTTGGAAAAAAAGTATGACATATGATTTTTTTCAGGTTGTGCCTGGCAGCAGCCTCGAATCTACACTGACTGAGCTTCATTCCAACAGTGAGAAGGCTTTCTTGTCCACTCTTCAATCTCAGGTTGTAAAAATGAGTTTTAACATGTTTTTGAAGATTGAATGGCTTATTTTTCGGCTAGTGTTTACTTTAGATTAGAAGAAGAAATACAGTTACAGTCCATTAAGTTTTATGAGTAGAATGCAAGATGGGACTGACGCCAATAAGACCATTGAATGGTTTTTGTAATCCATGGTGTCTACTGAACCAACACACCGGCTACAGCTGGGCTCAACTAAACGCATTTATGTTTTTTAGTTGGGATGTGGGTTATGAGTGCCAGCCATGTTCTTTATGCCATTTTGCTTCTATATTTTCTATATTTTATAGTAATAAAATAGTACAGGATAAATCCTGAGTCAATATTTGCCTTAAAATATGCCCTGGTAGCATCTTAAAATGTGATTGAGTAATTAAATGAATATTATGATACTTAGATTTTTACTTTTGAAAACTTAGGTTTTCACAAATATTCTACATCAGTTTGGGATTCGGAGGTGATTGGTTGAGGCTAATGAGTTCACTAAAATGTTATTGTGGAATTAAAATTTACCATTGAAATTTCTACGGAAAATCACAGTCATTTAGGTATGGTCTAACTCTTAATACTTAAATAATTTTTAATATGAGCTAATTAGAGACATCGGCCTCACTAAACTGCTAGAGATTTAAGCCAATATAATACAAAATACCAACGTCACCCTGGAAAAGATGACAAATTGTATACACACAAAAATATGTTAACCAAGAGTTGTTAAAGTGAACGAAAATTTCTTTGTTACAGTAAATTAACATTTGTATCAGAATCTTGAATGCTCGATTTTGAGCAAGTTGTACACTAGTTCAGTTTTAAAATCTGTTTAAACATAAATTAAAATGTAATAAAAAATAATAATAAAATGTTTTGAAACTGCTACTCTAACATTTTGTCTCAGGACAAAACAAAGATTCAATCTACAATTCCTCACAGAACTCCAACACAGAAAAATACATTCCTCATATTTTTATTATTTTGTGTCTACACCAGTGACATTCTTCAACGTTTTGACGGGGAATGGTCCAAACCCGAGTCTTGTTACTAACATCGACCGATGGTTAGAAAGCATCATTAATTAATAGCCCAATGACAAATGGCAACTGGGTCCGGAACCAAACCTTAAAAAGCTACCAACTTTTCTCAGGATCGAACCGGCAACCTTTGGATTCAAAGGCGAGGCACTATAACCACTAATAATGTAGTACAGAATATGAGTATTTAGCTAATATCAAGGATTCTTAACTCTAAGCACAACGAATAATATGTGTTTTAAGAAGGGGAAAAACAAATGCAACTTTTAAAGTATATAATAACATCATTATTATCAACATTTAAAGCGTTTTTCTTACATAAAATAAAAACTCCCAAGCTTAAAATGAATTATATTTGATTTATATAGTTTTGTTAATAGCAGAGAAAAATTTCTAACATCAACTATATGATGTTAACTGATAATAATATAATTGACAACAGTAACTAATGTCAGATGTATGTAATTGAAGCCTTACCCTTCTAAACTCCAAAAATTATGAGATTTATTCAAACTGTGTTGTCTCATTAGGCTTTAAGAATATGGATAAGGTTGTTTCCAGTTGTTGAAATAATAACGATTGCTCCACAAAAAATCCTTGATAACTAACAATTAAAATAATGTTTGTTCGTCAGGTGAAACAACAGCTGTTGGAGAAGGTGGACGCCCCTCCCCCCGACCTGTCCCCCTCCCCCGGCATCCCTCCCCTCCTCTCACTCCTGAAGGAAATTATCTCAATCGCGAGTGTTGCGGAGGGCAGACAAGAAGACATCAACAAAGTATGTAAAATTAAATTGAGTTAATGTTACGTTATTTAAAAGTGTAACCACAATGCAATAGCATAAAACTTGTGCTGATGTGTAGATTTGGTGATGTATGGATATTATTATGGGTTATTAGGGACAGAATTTCTGGGTTTTCATAATCATGTATAATTTGGAACTGTTGTCGGAAAATTGCTATTCGGCCATATCTTAAAATAGCAGACTGTTGCAATGACTGCTCATGATGTATAACTTGAATTAAGGTTTTAAATGGCATGTGCTCTTAACAGAGAAGTTATTTATTGAAAATACATCACATTATATTAACAAATTGACAGGTAAGTTAAAACATCTTAAAGCTATAATTAATTGTAAAAATAATAGTTGTAATAATAAATGCATGAGCAAAATTTACGCATCTACAAAAATTAAAAATAATAATTACTGTAATTAGACATTTTACTGGCCTTCCAAAAACTCTTCTAAAGAATAATAAGCCTTCTCCAGTGGACACTCTTTTAAATGTTTTTATTGTATATTTTTGGCTCCATGTACTAAGGGGACAAGTGGAATAATTTGAGTCTGTGTTGTGCTGGTTTCAATGAATTGTTAAACCTAGTGAGATAAGTGTGGGTTTGTTGGCTAAGCATGAATGTGTCAAAACTTTATTTTACCATTAAAGCTATCTGATAAATATATGAGCTGTAAAAAGTGAGGATTTTTAATTTGATACAAATTGGCTTGCACTTAGTAATTTGAGGGTTGCTATAGGTAATTCTTAAAACTCTTCTTTGTAAAATGAAAATCTTTTTGGCTTGACCAGCTGAACCCCAAACAATTAAGTTTAGTCCATAATTCATGATTAAAGAAAAATATGCATGATAGACGGAAATTTGGGTTTCTAGATTTGTGATATCTCTGATTACACAAAGAACGAAGGTAAGCGTTTGGATATGGTTTCTATGTGTGAATTCCAATTTAAATGTGAATCGATTTTTATCCCTAGATAGTCAACAGTATTTTGGGTATTAAAAGACGAAGTGCTTGGTTAGAGATAAATTTATTGCCCGAAAAGGAGGCTGAAAAAATTCAATCTTATGTGTGTTTTTGACACATAGATTGACAAACCATTTGCTGCAAACCAATCCCTTAAATTGTCTAGCTCTTTGGAGACTGTGCCTTACAATGTATCATCCCTGGGTCCTTTGAAAATTAAAAGAGTATTGTTTGCATACTGAAAAGTTAATAAGTTAATATTTTGACAATGGTCATTCACATAAATTATAAATAAACAAGTACCAAGAATTGATCCTTGAGGATCAATTCTTAATGGAATTAAGATCAATCCACAATGGATCAATTCTCAATGGACACATACCCCATGTATCCATTCTGATCTGAAGATATTTTTGAATTTATGAATGACGGTTCTTTGTTTTCTATTTTTTAAGTATGATATAAACCAATTGAGTTCATTATTTTTTATTCCCAGCACTTTCAATTTTTCAATAAATATCTCATGATCAACACTATCAAAAGCCTTGGGTGATCTAGTCCTCTGTGACCCATCCAAGGCCCGCACCACAGTATTCATCATACTTGTTACAGCTTTTAGTGTGCTTAATTTTGCTCTAAACCCAAATTGTGATGGATTTATCAGGCTATTAGTTTCTAAATATTCTGTTATGTGAGTGGTTGCTGTTTTTTCTAGAATTTTTTAGAAACAAGGTAACAGAGCAATCAGTTGATTATCTGAGGGGTTATTTAGATCCCCTTTTTTGAATGTAGGTTTTACTTCAGCAAACTTAAGTTTATCTGGGAAAATCCCCTGTTCTAAGGGCTGATTTATTATTTTGCAAAAGATGGTCTCAGTAAAATTAAAAACTTTTTTCATTACAAAGATAAGAATTTCATCCCACCCACATGCTTTTGAGTTACTAAGAGAACTTAATTTTTTTCACATCTGCAACAGAAATTTTTGAAACTTGGAACTGCAGTGGGGATTCTGTTGACTCAATGCTGGGATTAATTGTCTGGTTTTTATTGAGAAAATTAATTGCTTTTTCCTTATCTTTCAACTTATTTGCAATATCTGAAATGCTGACAAAAAACTTATTAAATTCATTTGCCACTGACACAACACGATTTTGTTTTGTCTTTTCATATTTTATTTGTATTTCAACAGGTGTTTCAGAATTATGATTTTTAAGGCCCAATTCACGTTTAACTACTGTCCAAGAAGCCTTAGTTTTATTATTATTATTTTTTTTATAAAACAATTATTTTGGTTTAGCCAAGCAAACAGTATTTTTAATATTTTTTTTTGTATTTTTTTGTAGTAATTAAAAAACTGTGGATTTCTGGTGGATATTTTTCTTTGTTTCTGCCAATATTTTTATTGCCTGAGTTAGCCAATTATTATTTCCATTTGAATTTTGTCTTTGTACATTTGATGATTTCGGAAAAGCTTCATTGAAACAATTTAGAAAAACAGAGAGAACATTTTAATAATTTATCTCTACACTGGCAGTATGGCTAAAACCCCATTCAGCTTTCTTGTAATAAAATTTCTAATTTCCTAAAGTTTCCCACAGTAAATCTGCGGATTAGTTTTTATTTATATTTTAAACTTGTGATTTTGGAGAAGGTGCACATAGCCTCTCAAAAGATAGCAATAGCATTTTGTGATCCGAAGCTCCAATGTCCAGGACTATGTTGCTTTTATTTACAGCTCTTAAATTTGTAATAAAAATACTGTCAATTGTTGTATTAGAAGTTTTTATGGCTCTGGTTGGGACAAAAAACATTTGGAGTGAAGCCAAAACAGTTACAGATTTGTAGGATTGTGTTGGTACTTTTTTCATTTTTTAATAAATCAATATTTGTATCAGAACATATAAAAACAAGATCGTTAAAGCCTTTGGAATCCAAGCACTCCAGCTTGGAAACTGTTTTATCATGGTCCTAGCGGTAGATTCCTCTGCAGGTTGTCTACCAGTTAGAAAAGTTGGGAAATCATGAAAATGTCAGGAATTTTGTGAGGAGGTAAGGAAAAGCTATGAAAAATTTGGGAATTTAGATCTTCGAACGGAATAAACTAATTTTATAGAAAAAAATGCATTTGTTCTGTTGGTTTTACAAACTATTTTAGAGATATTCACAAAATACAGGTGGTTTTTTGGTGGGGAATTTTCAAAGAAAGTGGTGTGGAAACTCGGAAATTCCATTTCTTGTTCTTGTGTTCCAGGTGGTGTCTTGTGTCATGGACCCTCTGCTCCAAGCCATCACTCTGAGCGCCTCCAGACTGGCAGCCACAGACATGGCTGTCTACCTCCTCAACTGTCTCCATCTCATGACCACCAATCTGGCTCTATACGAGTTTATGGATGAAAGGCTGGAAAGGCTCAAAGTGGGTTTTACACTTTAGTGTGATCAAATTCAAATAATGTTGTGTGTTGACTATTTTGACCTGAATATTTTAGTTTTACTCTGATTAGAGAAACATACAACAAAGTATGACTGGACCACTAGGCTGTCACAAGTCCATGTTGCAGGCCCAGTCGGATGCCCAGTTGGACACCTTGACATCGGAGCAGGCCAGCTCTCTAGTGGCCAACCTTAACCTGGGGCCCATCTACACCATACTGCAGGAGCAGGGCAAGGGGCCCCTGTCACATGTACCCGGCATGGAACCAGCCAATCTCAACAACTTCCTGGTTGGTCACCTTATTCTTGGTCTAGTTAGATTTGATTTCAAGTGATATACTGATTGAGTAAATGTCGGGGGTAAATAGATTGATATCTTGATTTATGCTTAAATTCACCTATTATGAACAGAATATAGTTCGGTCTCAATTTGTTTATAGTATCACACTGTATTGAAAAGGTTGTAAACGTAGAATATAAATAAACGGTAAATTCATATAGAATAACCATTTCTTAGTTTTATATCATTCACTTTCACCAAAATATTAAATGTTGATACAGTGAATTCAGAATTAACTACATTGTGGGGTAGCCAAGTGGTTATAAAACTTGCCTTTGAATTTGATGATTACCAGTTTGATCCTGAAAAGTGTTATAAACTTTTTGATGGTTTGAAATTGGAACCAGCTGATTTTGATTATTGGGCTATTAATAATTGATCTTGACAAATGAGTCAGCTCTTTGTCACACTCATCACAGAATTCAGAATTCACACTCAAAATTCACACTCATCACATTCGCCCTTCAGTGTTATTCACTTTAAAATACGCACCATAGTGTGTGTCAGTGTGCCAAGTCTGGGTATTTAAAGGCTGCGGTTGTGATATAGAGGGGGTTAGGAGATTTTGTTTGTTATTGGCTAATGATCCAGACAAATGAATCAGTTGATCTTTGTTGAAACACAGTTACACAAGGCATCAAACTAATTATTCATTCATCTTTTCTTTAAATAAACCTCGAGTCGGCGTAATAAATCGATGTATGTTTCAGAGCAAGCTGGAGAGTCTCCTCACCGTCCCCGATATGTTCAGTCTGCCGCAGATGGATTGTCTGCTGAGCAATGCACACCGCTCAGTTGTGCGCCGGCGCGCGACGCAGGTCATCACTGCCATCTATGCGCAGCTTTACGCCGCCGTGCACAGCCCTGACAACCTGTACCCTGACCCGGCGCAGTTGCTGCCGCGAACACCAGAGCAAGTCTCAGCTGCGCTGCTAGGCTCCTAGCGGCGGAGAGGCGACACTGTTATGTAGATGAAAAAGGTGATTCAAGCTCGTCCAAAGAAGAGCTCTTCTGATTGGTCGAGAACAGTCAGGCGACTTGGCAAGGATTCCGTATCCTGGGATACCAAATATTAAAATTTAAATTCAGGGGATTCCAAACCCAGAATTCCAAATCCTGGGATTGAAATCCCAAATCAGGCAGGATCCTAGGATTTGGAATCATAGGAAAGTCATGTAACTGATCTCTCCCAACCACTAGACCTCCTCTCTGGTTGAGCTTGAATCCCCTTTTCCCATCCACGCCGTTATAGAGTGAAGTGTCCCGATGCCGAGCTGTTATATGAAGTGCTGTGTGATCGGCCCAGAATCATGTGCTAGACCTAGGACTCGAAGACAACTGACGTTACCAATAACTGTCGAAAACATTTTTTTATGTACAGTAACAGGGTTCTTAACCACACTTTTTGGGACCAAACTTTAAAGTGGATAAGCCAGTGAAAGCTTAAAACTAATAAAACCCTGGGTAGTAATTAAAAAAAAAAAAAAATTAAATAGTTAAAAGTTGAAAACTCTTAAGTAAAGCTTTTAATCGTACTTCGTTTATATTGCTTTCGGGTTAACCACCTTTCCTCTAAGGAAGATTCACATCTGCAGTTTCATCTTTATTCTTGATGTTAAACCATAAATAATCACTCCGAATAAAAAAGGTCACTAATAATGTATGGTAAAAACACAAATATTATCAAAGTCATGATGTGATAAAAATGTCAGTAATGTAGATTGTAAAAATGTAAAATTTAGATTTGTAAAAATGTAGATTGCCAGTAAAATTGCTTATTTCGGAAACAGAAGAAACATAATTAAAAAAAAAAAAACTAAAATTTCGGGTATGTAATGTTTAAATCAGATGCTTTCCCATGTCACTTATTTATTTACCGTACTAGTTCTTATTACTTTTCAAAACTATTCCAAGTATTATTCATTTTTACCAACCTTTTGCTTATCAACCCTAGAGCCCACTAAAGACGGAAAAGATTCCTTTTGTTGTAAAATTAAAATATAAATAACAGAACAATCCCGATATTTTAAATTTTTACGTTGTTGCGTTTATTTCCAAAATGGCAAGTTTAGTGACTATGATTAGAAATTAACTAATTGATGATCAATTTTTAATATTTTATGATCAATTTTATTATCAATTTATTAATATGTGATGATCATTTTTTAATATTATGTTTTACGAGAAGGATCTTATCTGTTTATGTTAAAATGCATTTTTTCCTGTTTCAAAGCTAGGAAATCCGTTGCAACAACAGATGTGAATATTTCCTAGAAGAAGGGGTATTTATAAGACTGGCAGGGAAAGCGAGAACTGTTTAGAAGACTTCCACTTTAAACCATTTTTCTGAATTGAGTGATAAGGATCAATAGCCTAATTGGGTTTAACTTACTCGAACATGCTATGATTTACTGATTGGTGCTTGGAATCAACAAGACGCCAGTCATTCTGTACAATTTCTGTACCAAAATTTTTATTCTATATTATTTTATCAAAATGGTAGAATTGTGCTCATAAAGAATGCTCTTCTTTTAATCCTGTAAAATTGACAATTGCCCAAGAAGAGGAAGTTCATACACTTGTGGCACTATGGTCGAGTATGGTCAATTCTTGTTGGCAACGGTAATTAATTATTTATTTCATAGATCAGGTTAACTGGTACATTCGACATCTATGTTTAACATGGTTATTATACATGTAAAAAAGTAAAAAATACATGCATTTTGTTACAAAATGTTCACGTTTTGTAGTTTAATTGACCTTGGTTTTCAGTATGAATCTATAAAATTTGTAATTGTTTTGAAACAAAAATGAAGAAAATTGAAACCATACTCATACATTTTTGGGGCATGTTTGGAAACAAGAATCAAGATATTGGTTTTTGAATTATTCAATAAGACACGAAAAAATACTATACAAGAGTCTTTGCTCTCAGTATACTACTGTTGGATACTAATACAAGAGTCTTTCCTCTCCATATACAACTGTTAGATACTGATAAGAGAGTCTTTCCTCTCAGAGTACTACTGTTAGATACTAATACAAGATCATTTGGAAAGCTCTTCTTATTGGAAATATATATTAATTTTTAATTAAAAACTCCAAAAATGGAATTAAAATTATGGAAATTATTGAAATTATGGAATATTTTTGGTAAAAATTAATCATATTTATTGGATTTTTGGAGTTTAATTTAAAATTAATACTAATACAAGAGTCCTCTCAGTATACTACTGTTAGATACTGATAAGAGAGTCTTTCCTCTCAGAGTACTACTGTTAGATACTAATACAAGATCATTTGGAAAGCTCTTCTTATTGGAAATATATATTAATTTTAAATTAAAAACTCCAAAAATCCAATAAATATGTTTAATTTTTACCAAAAATTAAACATATTTATTGGATTTTTGGAGTTTTTAATTTAAAATTAATACTAATACAAGAGTCTTTCCTCTCAGTTTACTACTGTTAGATACTGATAAGAGAGTCTTTCCTCTCAGAGTACTACTGTTAGATACTAATACGTGAGTCTTTCCTCTCAGTATACTACTGTTAGATACTGATAAGAAAGTCTTTCCTCTCAGAGTACTATTGTTAGATACTAATACATGAGTCTTTCCTCTCAGTATACTACTGTTAGATACTGATAAGAGAGTCTTTCCTCTCAGAGTACTGTTAGATACTAATACGTGAGTCTTTACTTTCAGTATACTAATATGAGAGTCTTTCCTCTCCTATTAGATACTATTTTGTATCAGAGTGAATGAGCTCGCCATAATAATGTGATGAAGTAGAAATACTCTTTCTATTAAATCTCTGTGGCGAAACAAAGGTATTCAGTCAGTTAGTTATTCTTATCAATTTAACTAGTGTTATTATGAATGGGTTTATTAAGTTATTATTCGTTAGTTATTGAAGCTTAAGTTTAGTTTACAATACAATGGTTGCACGAAGTTAGAGAAATGTATCAAACTACTTTTTTAGTCATCCAATTCTGTAGGTATTCATAAAAAAATTAATAAATTATTAAATTTAAATAAGTTTACCAAGCAGGATCCTTGTGGCCTTTATTTTATGTAACACTGCTTGTCAGAAACCACTCTCCAAAACTAACCTTAAAATAATATGTTTTTCATTAAAATACGTTTACTGAAATTTTGGCAACAATAGATCCTTTATTGCTAAGCTGTTAGTCTTAATCTTAACATTGACTAGTTTCTTCTCAGTGACGTATTCTACCAGAATTTGATTTGCCGTGGATCTTTTTCTTGTTGAGGATGCCCTCCCCAACGTGAACTTTCGGTTCCGTGGAATGGGGCTGTTTAGTTTCCAAGTCGTCCCATTCCGGTTGCTTCTGTGTTGTTGGGTGGAAGCCCATGAATTTGTGATTAGCTGGAAAAGTTTCAGAAGAATTATTATCAGCCTGCTTTTGAAATTGATGTACGTTACTGTAAAATAATTTTTTAATAAATATGTAAAACCATGATTTTTTATTATTTGATGTAAAAAAAGCAAATGGTAAGTTTTTAATTGCAATGGAAAAGTTTTGTTAAAAGTTGAAAGGAAACCATTTCTTATGGCATTCTTTATCTAAAATATACAATCAATTGTGCAAATGTAAATATTAAAAAATGTTGCAATAAACCTGCACAAACTTGACGCATTGTAGACTGAGACACTGATGAGTTTGGTCAAAGCCAAGTTTCCCAAGATCAATTTTACTACTTCCGTTTACTCCATCAAACCGTGTAATATCTACCAATGCACTCTAAAAAAAAACAGTGTTAGGGATCGTTTAACTAAAAAATACCTATCGGAAATTGTAAGGTCAGCGGTCAACGATGTTCATAACAAAGGAATGTGGCCTCAACTCTGCTGAAATCTCATTTAAAATGTGAATGATCGTGATGCAAAACAACACAGCAAATAGCAACAGTCAAACATTGTAGACACAGACGGAGGGAGTCGATTTATCTCGAATGTCGAATTTATCTTGGCAGTTGAGTTTGTTGAGTTTTACTGCAACTTAAAAGACTGAGTGCTTTTTAATAGTAAAAAATAATTTGTTCTATTTAAATGGTCATTATTTGTGAAATAGATTTGCTTTTCATTTACTCGGGATACAATCAACAATACTGAATAACTAATATGAATGTGGAAAGACTTGGTTACACATAACTTTACCAGGTTATGTAGGAGTTGTGGTTTAAATTTCAATACTACAGTTTTAAAATCCTAAATAACAGGTAAATTTAAAGTTAGTGTTATGTTACCACTATTCTTCTCATTAGTTGTTGGGACGGAGTTTACTACGGAATTTTTTCTTCCCCCTCTTTGTTTCCAAATCCCAGCTTTTTGTCTTTTCAGGAACTGGATATTGATTTATGTTATCGTTCCCTATAAAGAAACAAAAATAAAAATGTTAGCGTTATTCTCATTTAATACTTTTTCATAGTTGTTTAAAATTTTATTTTTAAGCATGGGTTTAAAACAAAGCAAACTTGCCATACTAAAGTTTTATTTTACTTTTTTAGGATAATTTAAAACAGTCATAAGTAATGAATTTATTTGTGCATTATATTAATGAAAGTGTAATTGTTCAAGTACCTATTGAACATTTTTTAAAACCTGTCTCTATCGTGCTTTTTTTCTACTTGAAATGCATTTTCATTTATATAAAACACAAAAAAGTTTTTCCACATTCATAAAAATACAATATTAAATGACAATTAGGTTAAATTTATTGACTTCTGAGTCAAATGTGCCAATTTTGAAATGTAGGCCTATGGTTTCTTACAAAATACAGTTATTTTGTTCGTAAAATAACTAGGGGTCCTATGCAGAGAAATGAACAATTTAATCAGATTGGGTTAACATTCCAGTAGTACAATTCCTCCTATTCCTCCTATACCACCCTCCGTTTGAGCCTGCAACTGACTTAGCTGACTCTGAGGTGCTGAAGGCTAAGCAACTTATCGGCATGCCTTTCACCCATCTTAGCAACAGCCATCCAAAGTTGACTTCGGTTAGGCTTTGCCAGCCACACCCTCAGTCCATCAGCCGGTATCTCCGGGAGTGCCACCTGGATTGCGCGGGTCACATCCTCTTTAGTGGAGAGGGCATCAAGGTCCCGAATCTTGACCGAGCACATCGATTCTAGGGCCCTGACGGAGCCTTTGTCCCCAAGTGCAAAACCCAATCTTTTGCGGTTAAATCTATTTTCAATCAATTCAAATCAATTTTGAGGGAAGCGGCAAAAAACAATCTTGTTCTTTAACATCCCAAGTTCGAGGGGAACATCCTTGTTCTGGGTCCGCCGGATGGACTTGATAATTGTTTCGATCTCTTCCAGTTTGGCTTGTGATCTGATCTGGGCCAGAACCTCAGCAAAAGATCGCCCTCCTAAGGGCTTGATTAAAATCGCCTCTGTCCTGGGCTTCTTAGGCCTGGGTTGTTTAGGCTTTCTGGCAGACTTGCCGAGAGGCCTTCCAACCGGGTTTGAGACAAGTCCGCTCCACCTTCGGCACATTTTCCGAAGCTGCCACTGCTCGCTTTAGAACTTAGAACTCTTCAAAGGTGTTGAGGCAGAGGTTGCTGGCGGAGCGGGAACCTCTGCAGAGGTGGGGATTGCCGCTGGACCAACAACAGCGTACAGGGCGGATTGAGCAAGCGGGATAGGAGTTGTCTACGATGATGCAGAGACAAAAACCCGGTCAAAAGTCATGTCCACCTCCCTAAGCTCTGGGCTGCCAGATGAGGAGCCCCTCTATCTCTTCGGCCTTTTACTCCATTTGATTTCGGACCCGTCCTGCATAGCTTGAGCTTGAGGGTGGTCAGAGTGGATCCTGTTTGCGATCTCTCGCTCCCGCCTCACAGTCTGCAGCCTCGTCCTCCGGCATTGTTCTATGTTACTGAGGAAGTCCTTGAGCTGTGGCATTCCACTCTTGATGGTGCTGTTCACATTCTTCTTAGTTTGGCAGGTTTTCACCATCTGCTTCAGAAGAAGTGCCATCTTGCTCAGCAAAGAAGTCTCCTCCTCGCCTGCATCGTTCTGCTGCCGAAGTAGCTGCACTTCGAACACAGATCGAAGAGAGATCTTTTTCGGAGTGCTCTCCTGAATCGGCGGGATGCCCCCCACAGTGGCTGACGATGGAGACGAGGTCTCTACCTCCTTATTGCCGTCCTCTGTGCTGGTCTTGGCCAACTGGGGTTTTCCAAAAAGGGGAAAATCCTCCACACTCCTGAAAGGTGCCGGCAGAGGAAAGGTTTTAAGTCTCTTCGTTGGCGTCCCAGTTGTCAGAGTTGGAGACCTCTGCATCCAAGAGCTGCGCTTAAAAGCGGCCTGCTCAATGTCCTTTCCACTATTCGTGTTTTCGGATTTATTTTCCATGCTTTTATGTCACCAGTGCATCCTGCGGCAAGGGGCATGTTGTTGCATAAACGTTCAATGGCCGAGAGCGGGTGTAACCTCGAAGGTCCTCCTCCCGTAGGAGAAAAGACACCCCAACCCCAGTTCCACGGGCCCGAACCTCTGTTTGCCCTGTACCTATACACACAAGGTGCCGTACGTGCTGGGGATTGCCCGTGGCAATGCAGAGTCCGATTCATGCTGCACTTCCTGACCAGGGAGGGAAGTGGCTGGCTTCTGACAACACACTGGAGGAGACCATTGGCAGTGCGAGGCACACATCAGTCCCTACAACACGACAGAGACACTCCCAGGACCCTCCAGCATGTGCCGGTGGAAAGACACCCGTAATGCGGGGTCGAAAAGAAGAAGAAGGTGAGCAAGGTTAGCTTGAAAAAGAATAAAGAAAGTGAGCTATGACCTGAAAGATGGGAAGAAAGGCCTTAACTCTGGAAGGACTGTGAGGAGGGTCTCACAGCTTGGCTCAGGTACCCCGGGGTCCCCAAAAAACACCCGTGCAGTGGAAAGCCCACTGCCCCTAAGGGCAGTGCTACCATGTTTTTTTTTTTTTTTTTTTTTTTTTTTTTTTTTTGAGGGAGAGGCGGAAAAATGCATTACGCACACAGGTGGCCAGCCTGTAGTGTGGGGCTCCCCTAAAAACGGGTTTACCCACTAAAAAAAACCTCCTCTACTCTTTAGGAATCTAACCTGGAATTGTTTGTCACATTACGTCAGGCTAGGCCTAAATTTGGCTTACGCCCGTGGGGCTCGCTCCTTATCCAGCCGCTCGATCAAGGGATCTGGGCCACTTCGCGGTCCAGATCGGTTTTCTTTTCCAGGAGGATGCCCCGGACGAACTGTGACAAACAATCCCAGTTGCCCTCATCCTCCAAAATCTTTTGGCAGACCGAGTCCACCGAAAATGCACCAAAGATTTGTGTGGCCTCCAGGCGGGGCCCTTCCCAACGGGGACAGCGGAAGAATGTGTGTTCCGCATCGTCGGGAACACCCGGGCAATAAATGCAGTCCGGTGAACCGGTCTTTCCCATCCGGTTCAGGTACGACCGAAAATAGCCGTGACCTGTCAAAAATTGGGTCAGGTAGTAGTCCACCTCCCCATGACGCCGTTCCACCCATGGTTGGACCTGCTTGATAAGTCGCGCAGTCCATCGTCCTCGGGTGTCGTGCTCCCAGCTGTGTTGCCACTGCTGGAAGGTTCGGGAGCGCTCTTCTGTTCTTGCCGTGTCCTTGCCGATCTCGCCTTGTCTCTGATAAATCGCTTTCCTCTCCCCTGCCAAGAGCTTGACAGGGATGACACCGGCGACCACCAGGACGGCAGGCTCGGACACTGTCCGGTAGGCGGAACACACCCGGAGCGCAGCTTGACGCTGAACCCGGGCGAGTCGCAACCTGTAGCACTCCTTATCTAGAGCGCCTGCCCACACCTCTGCCCCGTAAAGAAGCACGGACTGGACCGCGGACATCAACAGACGTCTTCTGCTGGATCGGGGACCCCCGACATTGGCCATCAGCCTACTAAGGTAAGTGGCTAAAAGTGCTACCATGTTGGATTTATTTACTATAAAAGTAATGTTAAAATTGTGTCTGGCATTTATAATATAATTTACTCATTGTTTGTCCTATTGATTCAAAAAAAAGTGCTTGAATCTTAATTAAATTTACCGTTTGTTCTGCAAGATTGCATTTTTAAAGAATTTTCAATGCTAATGTTGTAAGGATTAAGAAAACTACTTGTTTAAACAAATATCTCTCGCAAAACATGTCTGTCTTATTGAACCCTTGATTTGGATATATAAACCACAGTTTTGTGATTGAAATAAACGGATTGTTTTTCTTTTTATGGGGAAATGACTGAATCGGAAATGACTCCATGTTAACTCAACCCCAGAAAACTGCAGACCCACCTTTGGCGCAGATCCTGGGACACTTGGTGCTCTCCACGGTTGTAGGACACTTGGTGGGGCAGGTGAACCGCGTGGTGCATTTGGTGGTGGTCTTGCGCGGGTTCGTGACGCACGTCGGCTTGGTGGTGCTCTTGGGCAGGGTGGGGCACGTCGTGGTGGGGGAACACTCTGTCGTCGAGTGGGTGCACTGCAATCAGGAAAACATTTTAAACTGTCGGTTTAGATAAAAGGAACTTGAATCATTGAAACTCAAGGACCATAGAAAATGTTGTACAATTAGGCCTTGCACTTCTCAAGGTATTTATTGTCTTAGAGACTAAAAGAAACATTCTAATTAAGGAAAATCTTGAAATGAAGAAGTTTTTAAAATTCTAAACTTGATTCCTTTCATAATACAGCTTGCATGGCAATCGTTATGGCCCATTCATGCTGGCAACAATAAAAAAAATGTTTTGTTGGTATATCTTCAATGCAAAATAGTACCCCCATCGCAGTAGACCTGGATACTCAGCGAATTTCCAATGAAATTTGGCATTTTAATTTTCTCCATGTATACTTTGGAATTGAGGATGAATGTTTTTGCTGCCATAGGGGTGTTGTAAGCAAATAGATGATAATTACTTCCCAATGCATTAGCAGGTACATGCTAATTGTACAAAATTCTGGTATTTTCCAATTTACCCATAAACCCCATGGGGATGAGTATGTAGGATGTTGCAAGCAAATATAAGTTACATTCCACCTATTGAATAAAAGATTCTACCTATGTTCTGCCATTTCAATAAAAGATATTAATGTTGGGGGTAGAATGCGGTACTACTAACCATCATTTAACTTATTCTTGATGAGGAGTCAGTGTTTTGTAAAATATATTTTTATGCTATTTTACTAGGCCTACCTGCATTAAAATGTGTTTTATTTACGACTGTCTATTCAGTCACGTTACCTCGATGGAAGAGGTGCACGAGTCTGCTGTTGTCGGTTGACAATCTGGCTCTATATCTTCATCGTCTTCGTAATCTCCTTCGCTCGCTTTCTCCTCTTTCTCTTCCTTTTCCTCTTTCTCCTCTTCTTCCTCCATTTTTTCATTTTCGTCCTCTTCCTCCTCCTCAGCTTCTTCTTCTGTCATGTCTTTCCTTGTGCCAAGCTTAGCCCGCTGCGCTTTGCTTTCCTACAATGATACAAACTTAACTGAAAGGATAAGATGAATATAGTGTATGATGGAACAATAATCTTCTAGCCTTTCATTAATCTTTTAGTAAAAAAAATAGTTAAGTTTAAAAACTTATGATGCTGATGGGAAAAACTAATTACAGAGCAGTATACAATTTTTCTAGTTTACTCATATGCTACTGAGGTAAAAAGACTGAATGCCCTTATAAATCAACCATTTAAAATAAATTTAAAAACATCCACTGCCCCAAGTTTCAAAATTTTAACTAAAAAATTCAAATTTGAAAGTATTATTCAATACTTAAGTTATAAGCTGTAAAATTTCATTGTAAAATGCAAAGCCTTTAAAATTTTTCATGTTATTTTAGAAACTTGGAAAAGTTGAGAAAAAAATCTCCGAGAAGTTTATTTATGACATTGATAACGAAACAGTTTTAATAGCAGTTAAATGACTCACCCGAGCAGGAATCGCCCTGACTTCCCTCGCGTTGTCTTGAGAGTTGTCTTTCGCACTGTTATTGTTGATAAATGGCTCGAGGTCATCAAAGAAATACGAGGCGTCCCTTGGTAGTCCGAGGAATTCAGTGGTTCTTGTTTCTCTCTTCGCTTGCTTTGTGTGATTTTCATCGTATGTGATGGCGTTAACATCACTCAGACTGGTTTTCTGGGGAGAAATACAATTTTAACTTCTCCTTATGATTTGAAAATTGAACTTTTTAACACTTATAATGTACCAGGTAACTAGTAAGGTTGTTATATATTGTTAAGATTTCTTTTCTTAATAGTGATTATGTGTTTTAATCATAACAGCTATTAAGCCTCAAAAGCTATTCAGACATGTAAATCTATTAAACTATAAAACACTATTAGGTGCAGGCTTTGTATCTAAGTTTTTGTATTTTAAACCAAAAAAAGGACTTGGGGACCTGTGCTGTTTTGCAGCATTCAAGCTATGCATTCTAATAGGCAATTTTTATTCGATTTGCATATGTATAGGCTTAACCCAAATTTTATATTAGGTATGGTGACAAAATTTTAAACAACACTGAATATAAGTTGGTTATACATTTCTTACTATGTAATAAAACAAACCGAATATGCAATAGCAAATTAGTGAATCTTCTTATTATAATAATTCCTTATTCCAAACAATGTTGGTTGTCGATCAAAGCCAGGTTAAATTTCACACCGTTATGTCATTTTCGTGTGGTAAGGAGACACAACTGAGCATGACAAAAGGGTAGTTTAGGAAAGCATACTCTTACACAGTCATAAATATACTTTAAAACTTTATTAATATTTTTCCTGGCTCTTTTTATTTCAGTGCCGATTTACAGGGTCGGCTTTACCAATGGGCTCGGGAATAGGGACAAAACTGAAAATGGGGTGTATTTCCCAGAAATACGATTTTTAAAGCATTAATTTTTTTATGACAGCTAAAATATATTTTTGAAAAAATCAGTAGGCCTAATTTTACGGATAGTTACTATTTAAAATGGTAGATAAAAAATTAGGTATAATTCAATGACAACATGTAGGCCTAAATAAGCGATTATTAACTCAAATACAGTGTTTGTGGAGCGATGGTTGAGCAGTACGCATTTTCGGTGCCACCGTACCACTGCTAGGGGCCCGCGAGGACGGTGAAAAGTTGGGGCATGTGCTTGAAATGCTGTAATCTGCAGTTTTAGACCTTCACCTGTTTCAGCAATTAGAATTTAGATTATTTTCCTATTAAAAGGTAGTCCGGAGTCCGGATATTAACTTCTTGAGACAATAGGCTATTGATAAGATTAGAGGGTAACTTTGACTCTTGCACGTGTTACAACAAACATTGTGCCTGATGGAGCTTAATAGTGATGGGCAGTCCCGCGTATATTGAAGTACCGTAACATGATTGTTGCAGCAAAGCATGATTTATTCAAGTGTTACATGCTGGACTTTCCTTTTTCATACAGTACAAACTTAATACATCTCAAGAACGACATGAAATGTGATCTAAAAACAAATAAATACCTAATCTAAAATTGTATTTTTAGAAGGATTTAAAAACAACCACCGAACCCCCCTCAAACCTAAGTCCGGAAAAAGCCAGGTAGGCCTAGGCCTATATTTGACCTAGGAGCGCCCGAATGTGAAATCCAGTGCTGCCGATTTTACCCTCGCCGAATTCTAGACCAGATCGTCAGACATCAGCTTAAGATTAGACCCCAGGAAGGCGGCCGCTAGCGATGAACAACGTTAAACTGCCTTAAGTACCAACTGAAAAGCCGACGGAATTGTTTCTGATGGCTTAAATTAAGCAAAATATTGGAAAAAATCTGTGAATACGCTAAAAAGCGATTGGCATCGTCTGAAAAGCGCCCACTTACTAGGGGACCGAATTGACGATGTGGACGATTCTTCAGGGACTGCTCTATTTGATGGAGGTTTAAAATAACACAACGCCTTCTAATTTTGTGAGCTTGAAATACATACATTTGTGTATTACCAGGGAGTATTTCAAGTTCGAAGGCGCAAAACTAACAATTTATTTTGCTTAATTTAAGCCATCAGAAACAATGCCGTCCGCTTTTCAGCTGCTGTTCAGTTGGTACTTAAGGCAAACGTGGTTCATCGCCAGCGACCGCCTTTGAGTCATAAAGTTACTCTCTAATCTTATCAATATTAGTATCTCCAATAAGTTAATATCGGTACTCCGGACTACCTTTTAATCGGAGGCTATTAAGATAAATTCGTTAATCGAAATAAAACTTATTATAACATTTAATACAGTAATAATACTTGCGGACATGCTGACTAGGCATATCCGTCACTGCAGTTTATCTTCAACTGTATCAATTTTTATTATTCTACCAGTCTTGATACCGTTTTATTAATTAATTTAAGTTATTACTTACGTAATTGCCTTGAGGCATCAAAATACTGACGAAGTGAGGATTATTTTGATACCTTAAGGCAATTACGTAATTATAATAACTTGAATTAATATCAATTGTATTTTTTATGGGTTATTAACTACATAACAACCTATTGTATGTTACTTACACGAGTATTCCCCTCTACTTTAGCGTTTTGTTTATTCGTTTCCCCCGCTAGCTTCTGGGCACCTCCCGTTTCCTCAGCTTTGCTTTCTTCCACATTTTCTTCTTGGGGTTTTGACTGTTGTTCTGCATCCACCTCCACCTCTTTCTCATTAGACTGTTTAGTTTCAGTATTAACTTGGGAGGGCTGTTCGCATTCTGCGGCCTTTTGGTTTTGTTTTTCTTCTTCTTCATTCGGGGTTTCCTGTTGATCACTTTTTTCCGACTTGAAGTCATCAGAATTTTCTTCCGAATTGGAGGACCCATTATCTGTGTCTTCGGATTTTTCCTCCTGAGCTTTAACAGTGACCTGGAGGGGGCCGCCCTTTTCTGCCTTACTTGCAACATTGTTGTTAACCTCAGAACTATCCTCACTAGCTGATTTAGAAGCAAAGATAATCAAAATAGTTAGTAGCATCGGTACACTATGCTTTCGTTTTCCTAAGATAAGCATTTCAAGTTAATTTTAACTTTTAGGAAATCCATCACAACATAACCAAACTTTTCGGTCATAAATTATTGTTGAAATCATGTGAAAATTGTTTATAAACAGTCTTCACCCAACTAATTAGAAATGTTTTTAAACTAGCGAAGATTCACACTCGAATTTTAAATGGTTTTCCAAATTACATCTCATAATCACTGATAATAAATAAATATTATTTTATGCGGGATGAAACCATCTCTCCGATTTATTTTTCTTAAAACTAAAATTCTTTACTAATTTTAGATTATCATGCTTACATTTTTAGACAGTAGATGAACATTCGAAGTAAATATAGTCACGATTTATGACAGAACCAAAACATATGTTTATAGTATTGCAATTATTGCTCCTGAATAAATTGTAGCCAGTACCAGGGGGACCGAGTTTAAGCTTGGTATGGTAAAATTATTACTTTCGTTCTCACACAAAGCTCGTTCTCTCTGCTCACTCGCCGTCTTCCTTTTTAAGACGAGCTCGTTCGCTTCGCTCACTCGCCAGGCCGTAGAGTGCTGCACTTTGGTATAATTTTCTTAAACCACAGGTTAAAGATATAACACATTGGTTTATATCTACAGTTATCAGCTGATTTTTGTTCAATTAATAAAATCTCCATAAGAATAACATGGAAACTTTGAAGGGCTCTAGGACGAAAACCGGATTTTTCCCAGCTATGGGACCAGCTTCAATCAATTTCTGGTGGCCAAAACTCCCATATTTAATAAAAAAATAAAAAATCCTTGGAGCGAAAAAACTTTACCAGTACAAAGACTTTATACGACAAGAAAGACAAAGTACTTTACCGTAGAACTTGTTTTAGAGTATAACTTAATAATAATAATAATAATAAAGTCTTTAATCTGGGCGTGTACCTTATACTTCGTAATACTTAATGCATGACCATTTATAAAATTCGATACAGTATAGTAATAACTTTCCCCTAGGGCAGTTATCATTCCACGGCTGAATCGATCACCTCTAAACGGCGATCATGACTGCATTGTTTAAAATGATTTCATTGTCATGCATTGACGCGTCCAACCGGTTATCGTAGGCCCCGGTCTAACGCTGGGGTCTGCCGTCTGCCCCACGGTAGACGGAATCGCTGAGGGTGAGAGTCTATCGGGAGTCTATACGTGGCGAATTATTTACTGAATAAGGTTTCGTTTGACAGTTGTTAATCTGATATTAAATTACTGAAAACCTCACTAAATGTGTTGGAAATGCGTCTCCTTTGAAATCCACAGAGCTGCAAATAAGCTTTAATAATAGACGATGGGCAAAGTCCATTTTTCTGGTTCTTTCACATACAATCACGTATTAACGCCAAACTCGGCGTTCAATGAATTTTTTTTATTTACAGAAAAACGTCATTATAGAATGATTAATTTAAAGTCCATTTTTGAATAAAACTAGCAGCTGATCGACGTAAAAAATTACCTGTTAACATGAAGTTTTTGCTGTAGCTATTGAATGACCTTGAGTGAGCCTAACCTCCGCGACGTGGGTGACTCGGGTGCAGCGTCAGGTGCAGCATGCAGGCGGCGCGACGCGCGGCGGGAGAAAGTGCGCGCAACAATTGCGCCGGGAGGGCGGCAGAAGCTGCGCGTCTCTGCGCAATTACATACGTGTTGCGCAATTCATTAAATCGCCACTTCCGGTTAGATTTTCTCATGGGACAATTAGCATTGTTGTACAAATTCGCGGCGGTGATCTCGGAGCACGCGTCGCGTCGCGCCGCGCTAGGGGACAGAGGAAGTGCAAGCCCGGTAATTAATAAATCACTTCTACACTTATTTAAATTTTAATACTCCTTGACTTTTTAAGCATTAATGTATTTTTGTTGTTTATTATTTAAGGTACGCTTAGATAGTCACGCCACATAAGTTGACGAATGGCCAAAAACAGCTGGGTACGGCGAGGGGAGGAGAGGGGGTACTTGGTACTTTTCCATAAACATCGAGATTACGTTACATGCAATTTTTTATAGAACAGCTGATTATCTAATCATTTTAACTGAATGGTAGTGAAAATTCATTCGTCATGTTATTGTTCTTTTTATGTTATTAGCGAATTTGCTCGTTGTATTTTGTTTTGTACAGTTGCAAATATAAAATTAAAGAAAAAAAAAGTTACGTAGCGAGGGTTAGCTTAAGAACGACCGTGATTTTGTGAAATTAGCTTGTTTAGCCTAGTCATTTCATGGTCAGATGCCCAATATTATGTAGTATTAAAATTTCAATAATTCAACTGTAGTAATCCCCTCATAAAACCTACGATCAATGTAACCAACCGAGTTATCACGTTTACATACTGGTGGTTTTAATTGTTGTCTCTTTATTGTATATTGTAATCAACTGGGTTACTGGCACTAACATTTCTATAACAACTATAGCATCTATATAATCTATAGCAAACCTGCGATGGACTAAAGTGGAGTATGAAATTCGAAAACTCTTGAGTTTTCTGGTATGATAAATTTAAAACACACAGTCAGAGCTAAGTCTTTTTTCAGGACTATCCGTTGCGAACAAACTTTGCTCGATTTCATCCTTTGTGAAACACAATATTAAAATGCACACATTTTGGAATAACAAACATAATTCAACAAAAAAATTAAACTATAAAACAAAGTCAAGCCCTGGACCCTTCGTACGGAGAGTGAGCTATGGAGTCAATTATTCTCCAGAATGTAACAGTTTACACGTCTATATTCCAATAACCCGCGCGCATCGTGGGTCAAAGGAAGTGGTTTGACAGAATCCTGAGGACTTTCTCTTCCGGCATAATTGATTTACAAATCAGCCGTATTAATGTCAGAAATATATTCGTTTGTAATTACAGTAGGCGGAGAGAGCGTCGACGAGGGGCGGCAGCTGCAGGTGACGATAAAGCGATGAGTTTATGTAGCAGCCTCGGAAACACGTCTTTATCCGGCGAGACATCTACGATCGTTGCAGCGCCGGCGCCATTATCTTTTATCCGACGACACATCCACGATCATTGCAGCTCCGGCTCCGTTATCTTTCATCCGTCGAGACATCTACGATCATTGCTGTGCCGGCCCCGTTATCTTTTATACGACGCGAGACATCACGATCATTGCAGCTCCGGCTCCGTTATCTTTTATCCGACGAGGCATCCACGATTATTGCAGCGCCGGCCCCATTATCTTTTATACGACGAGACATCTACGATCATTGTAGTGTTGGCCCCGTTATCTTTTATCCGACGAGACATCCACGATCATTGCAGTGCCGGCTCCATTATCTTTTATCCGAGACATGCACGATCATTGCAGTGCCGGCCCCGTCATCTTTTATCCGACAAAACATCCACGATCATTGCAGCTCCGGCCCCATTATATTTTATCCGACGAGACATCACGATCATAGCAGTGCCGGCTCCGTAATCTTTTATCTGACGAGACATCTACAATCATTGTAGTATTGGCCCTGTTATCTTTTATCCGACGAGACATCACGATCTTTGCAGTGTTGGCCCCGTTATCTTTTATCAGACGAGACATCCACGATCATTGCAGCGCCGGCTCCATTACCTTTTATCCGAGACATGCACGATCATTGCAGTGCCGGCCCCGTTATCTTTTATACGACGCGAGACATCACGATCATTGCAGTGTTGGCCCCGTTATCTTTTATCCGTCGAGACATCCACGATCATTGCAGCGCCGGCTCCATTATCTTATATCCGAGACATGCACGATCATTGCAGCCGTATTAATGTCAGAAATATATTCGTTTGTAATTACAGTAGGCGGAGAGAGCGTCGGCGAGGGGCGGCCGCTGCAGGTGACGATAAAGCGATGAGTTTATGTAGCAGCCTCGGAAACACGTCTTTATCCGGTGAGACATCTACGATCGTTGCAGGGCCGGCGCCATTATCTTTTATCCGACGACACATCCACAATCATTGCAGCGCCGGCCCCGTTATCTTTTATCCGACGAGGCATCCACGATTATTGCAGCGCCGGCCCCGTTATCTTTTATACGACGCGAGACATCACGATCATTGCAGCTCCGGCTCCGTTATCTTTTATACGACGCTAGACATCACGATCATTGCAGCTCCGGCTCCGTTATCTTTTATCCGACGAGACATCTACGATCATTGCAGTGCCGGCCCCGTTATCTTTTATACGACGCGAGACATCACGATCATTGCAGCTCCGGCTCCGTTATCTTTTATCCGACGAGACATCTACGATCATTGCAGTGCCGGCCCCGTTATCTTTTATATGACGCGAGACATCACGATCATTGCAGCTCCGGCTCCGTTATCTTTTATCCGACGAGGCATCCACGATTATTGCAGCGCCGGCCCCGTTATCTTTTATACGACGCGAGACATCACGATCATTGCAGCGCCGGCCCCGTTATCTTTTATCCGTCGAGGCATCCACGACTATTGCAGCGCCGGCCCCATTATCTTTTATACGACGAGACATCTACGATCATTGTAGTGTTGGCCCCGTTATCTTTTATCCGACGGGACATCTACGATCATTGTAGTGTTGGCCCCGTTATCGTTTATCCGACGAGACATCCACGATCATTGCAGTGTTGGCCCGTTATCTTTTATCCAATGAGACATCACGATCATTGCAGTGCTGGCCCCGTTATCTTTTATCCGACGAGATATCCACGATCATTGCAGTGCCGGCTCCATTATCTTTTATCCGAGACATGCACGATCATTGCAGTGCCGGCCCCGTTATCTTTTATCCGACGAGACATCACCATCATACTTTAATACTTTAATACTTTATCTGAAACACCGACGCACTCTGTGGTGCGTATTTTAAGGTGAGTATGACTGAAGGGGTGAGTGTGATGATTGTGATGGATCAGATGAGGTGTAGCTTTGTTACTGACTGTGACAATTTTAATTTAATCTGTAATGGGCAGTAGGAGCAAGTAGGAAGTGGAATGGACAGTAGAAGGGTTATTGTTGAAAATGAACTATGTACTCAGCCAACCTTATATCTCTGTCTGCATACCTCCCTGAACCTTCTTCCTTTCATGAATTTCTCTGCCAATAACTCTCCACCTGGTTTAGTCTGTGAGCGTCACTTGAAAACCGTACACTGCTAGTGCAGGATCTTGACTTGTAGAATAATTTAAATAGTTTTAAATATTCATTTCCAATTGTTGGGATATTTATTCCAAGTATATAAAGGAAGTTTTTCAAGTGTTGAACAATTTTTCACAATATGATGGAAGAAATTATTGTTGAATGTATATATTGTATTTAAATAATTTAGCTAAAAGTTGTGAAACTGTTCTGAATTATCTTGTCTACAAAGCCCTTGTGGTGAGTACAATTTCATAATTATAATTGTTTGTTGCTGATTTCATTATATTTTCTGTAAATAAAAAAAGTCCATTTTCATGAGAAAGCAGACAGGAGTAATTTTTACTTGGATATTAATTTGAGATCAGAATAAATAATGTAAAATGATTTTGCTTGTACTCATGTTCTTACAAAAATTTTCATGCAGAGCTGATGAAATCAAGAATGCAACATTTTAAGATCTTGTTTCATTAAATTAATTTAATTAATATTTGTGATTAATATGTAAATTAAATATGTTTTTTAGTAATATTTTTTTCCAAGTTAAATAAAAAATGGCTCTGGTCAGTCAGTCTTGGTAAACTCACAAATTTATTGATTTGTCAATTGAATTAATTTTATTTCACACAGTTTGTGAGATTAATTATTACTATGCTGATTTTTATTAATAAGATATATGTAGCCAATGTATAATGTATGGTTCATTAGCAAAATGTTTTTATTTAATTAAGTTGAGAAAATACGGTTTTGTCCAATTGCAACCGTTTACCGTTGCGCCAGAAACGACAATGTCAATTCTATGTTTTATGTTAATAATTAGTTTTATATTGTATAAATGCTTTTCAATGTAATTTAAAATGTAAATTAACAAATGCAAATATTTTTGGTATTTTGAAAAATAATTTTACAATGAAATATATTGCTTGAAAAGAATTAAAATAAAAGTAACTTTGATTCAATTTAAAGAAACAGTTTGGGAAATCCATGAAAAATTGATGACAGTAATAGCAATGCATTTTTATTGTATTTTATGAGAAATCTTGTATTTTATGGTACTTTGGCAATAGAATTACTGCTTATCATTGATCACAAATTCTTTGATAAAATGTTTTTGAGTGTCCTGTTGTGATTTTTACTTTCAGGCTAAACACAATATAATTTTAGTGTTTAATGCTGGTTACATTACATTTCCAGGCTTTTTATACCGTACCATATAGAAGTACAACCAATATTGTGCAATTAAGGAATATCGAACTGGTAGTTAGTCCTGCAAATGGTAGAGGACCCACCTGCAATAAATATCTGGTACCTATGTGTGAAAGGACAACGCTTCATTTAAGGTCAGAACTTTCTGTTTTATACTTTTTTGATCCAGGACAACATTTATTCTACACAGCCTAGAACAGATAACTTATTTGTGTCATACCCAGGGAATTTCTTCATGTGTATAATTATTTTCTGAACAATTGAATAAACTGTCTAAACATTTATTAGTCTTAAGCATTGTGTGTATATAAAATTTGTATGTGTTTAGTCGTAAGTTGTTCTTGTTTGAAGTATTGGATACCAAGCAAAATAAGATTGGTTTACGGACGTCCGAGGTATATAATTAATTTTGACTATATTTAAGTTGTTAACCTGAGGGTTAAAATTTATGCAGTTTCCTGTTTATGTAAAACTTAAAGTGAAAAATGGTTCAATCACAGTAAATTCAATTTCATTTCTCAAAAGGGGTTTCTTTGTTTCCCCATCCAAACAAAGTGGCGCTCATGAAATATCTTTTCAGTCAATTTTCGGTAACCTTTAAGTTTCCTAAACCCTCCCCACCACCGCCTGAGTATAGCCGAGGAGAATATAGTGGTTACCAGACTTCTGGAAGGTAACAATAAATGGCGCCCAACGTGGGGCTCGATTAGCTGATAAATTGACTTTATTTGAATTTATTTAGAATATCTCCTGCTTTTTTCTTGAAATTGAATTTTGTTTGGAACATTTTTAAAATTGTTCTGGACTTATGATGTTGATGATTATATGGATCCTCATCGTTGAATTTATGTGTTTATGTACATTTTGGGTATTATAACTTTGTCATCATGATATTAGCGACTGGTCACGTCAACTACCTTGGTAGGAATGAGCTCGAGTATGAAGTCAATGTTAGGGGATATCTGGGGGTGGCTGATAAGAAGATGGAAGATTTGCGTAAGGTATTGCGGAAATATTTGAAAAAAGGAATTATGGGATCAATTGGTGAAACTACTAACATCAAAGAAGAAGATGAAATTGCTGTTTGTCAGCGGAAAATTGCAGAAATTGGAAACTTGTTAGGTCTTCTTGCTTTACCGTCTAGTGGCACTGGTGTGGCAAAACTTAAGCGAAAATTAAAAGCAGTCTTATGCCATACCTCAGATAGGATTAAAAGAATTGGAAATGAGATTGAAGGTCAATCTGATTTATCGGAAAATATTGTAAATTGTATTTCAAAGTTTGAAAATCTTGCACAAGGTTCGCTCCTGGCAAATATTTCTGGGAAATCGGATGCATCTTTAGGCGAAGCTGAAGGTGGCACTAAGGAGGAGAAGAGAGTCGCAAAGCCTGATTACAAGGAACATAGTAGGATGTCACTAGATAATTTCCCCACATCGGATTCTATGGACTTAGAATATTTTAAGAAATCCAAGACAATGAAAAATAAAACCAAATTGAAAAAGAAGAAGCATCGTTTGGAACCATTGTCACCAGATACTGATTCCTTGAGTGAAGAAGATGAATGCAAGAAGAAATCGAGATCCAAGAAGAAGAAAAAGAAGAGTAGAAAAACTTCCACTTCGTCGACTGACTCTGCCGTAGAAGAGAAGAAGAAAAATAGAAAACTGAAGCCTACCCCAATTAGATATTGGAATTTGAAATTTTCAGGTGATGATAACACCAGTATAGGAGCTTTTCTTGCTGATGTTGTGGATCGTCGAGTTGCTAATAACATGTCCTTTAGAGAATTATTCCAGGCTGCTGGTGAATTATTCACAGGTTCCGCACTTGCTGTTTATCGATCATGTCGTGGACGTATTGATGATTGGCATGGATTGGAAGCCAAACTTAGAAGTGCATTTCAAGACCCAGATTATGATCGTCGTTTGCTTAGGGAAATCGAGAATCGTAAACAAGGAGCAGAAGAGACTGTAACTGTATATATTGCAAAGATGCGAAGTTTGTTTAACCGTCTTACAAAACCAAAGACAGAATTGGATATGCTTGAGATAATTGAAGAAAATGTTCTTCCTAACTACCAATCGTCACTTAGCCTTCAGAACTACGTTACTCTGGATGAGTTAGAGAATATTCTACAGCGATTGGAGAGAGGACATCTTCGAGCTCAGCGCTTTGAATCCCGACCTACTAGAACTCTTCTTGAACTAGACTTAGCGTATAAACCGAGGATAAGGAAGGAAAACCTCAAGGTTTCTACAATGGATGCTTCAAAAGAGTCATTTAATACCAAAAGATCTTCAGAACAAAAACCAACTCCTAGTATCTGCTGGAATTGTCGACTGCGAGGTCACCATTACTCTGATTGTAGGAAACCTAGATCCATATTTTGTTATGGTTGTGGAAGAGAAAACACAATAAAATCCAAATGTGTTTCATGTAGAAATGTTGTCTCTGAAAGGAATTCGGGAAACTTTTCAGCGGAACGGCGACAGTCCGGCCCACGTTTCGCGGACACCAATACTCAGACCAGTTAAGACCGGACTCAACCCAATCAAAGGACTCAGTTTGTGTAACATCTTTGCTGACATATAATAAAAGAGATTCTCGACCTTACCTAACCATTTCTGTTGCTGGAACTGAAATTTGTGGACTTCTCGACTCTGGAGCAACCCGTACTCTTTTTGGAGATAAATCTAGAATTATGTTCGAAATGTTAGGATTTCAGATGAAACCTTCATCAATTTCTAAAGCAACAGTTGCTGATGGATCCCAGTGTGCCATAGAAGGATCTATGGACATCCCGATACAACTTCAAGATAGGACTGCAGTTGTTGAAGCTTTATATCTACCTGGAACAACAATTTCATTGATTTTGGGTGCTGATTTTCAAAGGATCTTTGGAATTTTGCTGGATTTGGCCAGGGGAAGATGGTATTTCTCTGACAGAATCAGGATTTTTGATACCCAAAGTAGTTGTTTTGTCGCTAGCTCCCATGTCGGAAATAGCAAAGAAACTTTGACACCTGTGATACACTCTCGAGCTCACTTGACCCCAGAGGAAGAGAACCAACTTACTGCCTTGATTGACAAATATTACCCACAAATGATAGCTAAATATGGCTGTACAACACTAGTTGAACACCGAATTGATACTGGTGATGCGCTTCCGATAAAGCAACGCTATTATCCTGTTTCTCCTAACGTCCAAAGGCATATCGATCAAGAACTTGATGAAATGCTTAAACATGACATCATTGAGCCTAGTTCTAGTGGATGGTCTTCTCCCATTGTATTGGTGCGAAAACCTGACAACACTTTTCGATTCGGTGTTGATTATAGGAAATTAAATTCTGTAACCAAGAAGGATGCCTATCCAATCCCTTATGTAAATCAGATATTAAATCAGTTACGAGATGCTCGTTACCTCAGCAGTATTGATCTGAAGTCAGCATACTGGCAGATACCGATTGCTAAGGAATCAAGAGAGAAGACAGCATTTACTGTTCCGGGACGCGGACTATATCAATTCAAGAGAATGGCTTTTGGTTTAACGAATGCCCCAGCAACGTGGCAAAGGCTCATTGACCAAGTCTTAGGCCCTGCTTTGGAACCATCAGTTTTTGTATTCCTCGATGATATCATCATTGTTACTCCAACATTTTCACGCCACATAGAAGTATTATCGGAAGTCTTTCAACGTCTTATTGCGGCTGGCCTGACTATCAATAAAGAGAAGACTCAACTCTGCAGAGCAGAACTTAAATATCTCGGCTACAAAGTGGATTACCGAGGACTCTATGTCGACCCTGATAAAGTATCTGCAATATCCAACATACCTTCACCAACTTCAAAGAAAGAAGTTAGGAGTTTCATTGGCGCTACTTCATGGTACCGCAGGTTCATACCTGACTATGCTTCCAAAGTTTCAGCTTTAACTCAGCTTATTCACAAGAATGTTCCCTTTAAATGGAATAATCGTGCTGAAGAAGCTTTTCGTTCAATCAAGAAATTACTAGTTGAAGCCCCAATCTTATCTTGTCCGAAATTTGAACTTCCTTTTGAACTTCACTGTGACGCTTCAAATGAAGGAATCGGCTCAGTACCATCACAGCGTGATGAAACTGGAGAAGAACATGTAATCTCCTACGCCAGTAGAACTTTGAATCGTGCTGAGAGGCATTACAGTACTACTGAAAAAGAATGTCTTGCAGTAATATGGGCTATTGAACATTATAGGTCATACCTTGAAGGAGCAAAATTCACTGTCTACACAGACCATCACAGTCTAATTTGGTTAGCCAATTTAAAAGATCCTCGTGGGCGTTTAGCTCGATGGGCTGTTCGACTTCAGGCTTTTGACTTTGAACTTAAACATAGGAAGGGAAAAGACAACGCAGTGGCTGATCTACTCTCACGGACAGCAACAGAGAAGGCTGGTGAAGAGGAAGTTGATCTGGCACTTATTGAAGTTTCTGATCGCCCCACTGACAAGTGGTATCTAAAAATGTTTAATCAGGTTGTGAACCACCCAGAGAAATTTCCTTCATGGCGAATCACGAACGACCGGCTGTATAAGTTAGTGAGACCAAAACAAATGGAGATTGACCCCCGCTTTGAATGGAAGTTAGTTGTCCCTAAAGAAAATCGTCAGTCAGTTTACCTGGAGTGTCATGATGACCCCAAATCAGGTCACCTTGGTTTCTTCAAGACTTATCATCGAGTATTACAGTTGTATTATTGGCCTAAAATGAAATTTGACATTGCCAATTATGTCCGACATTGTATAACCTGTCAAGCTACAAAACCGGAACAGAAACGTCCAGCCGGACTGATGGGTGTCAACCGATCTGTCTCTTTGCCTTTTGAAATAGTTGCAGCAGATGTCATTGGTCCATTACCTAGAACTCCAAGGGGTTATAAGTACATTCTGGTGGTAACCGACTTATTTTCTAAGTACACTTTACTATTTCCGCTTAGATCACTATCATCAAAACTTATCGCTCAGCACTTAGAAGAGGGAGTATTTCTCATTTATGGAACCCCACGTGCCTTGATTTCTGACAATGGGCCAGAATTTATAGGGAAGGAAACAAGGAATCTTTGTGCCTCATACGGAATCAAAATGTTTCTGAACGCTCATAGGCATGCTCAAGCCAACCCAACAGAGCGGTATAATCGTACCATCATAACAATGATCAGGTCATATGTAGGAGAACATCACAACAAGTGGGATGAATGTTTACCTAAACTTGGTTTTGCCTTGAGAACTGCAAGGAGTGAAGTGACTGGATATACTCCAACTAGTCTGGTGTTTGGGAGAGAAATTTTGAAGTTAGATGGAACTGACAACAACTGCGCTGCAGGATCTGGTCAAGACGCATCTCTTCATCAATCTCACATCACCAAACTTATGAAGATCTATCAAGATGTCCAGAAGCGACTAGCTCTAGCTCACATTAGGAGTGCCAGGCAATACAACCTTAGGAGAAGGAACCTAGAATTCTACGAAGGAGACTGCGTTTGGAAAAGAAACTTCACCCAATCGAGCAAGGAGAAGAATGTGATCGCCAAGTTCTCACCTACTTTTGTTGGACCCTACAGAATTTCAAGGAAGATCTCACCTCTTATCTATGAACTTGAGAACAGTGATGGTCAGCCAATTGGAAGATGGCACATAGAGGACTTGAAGCCTTACACCTCATCTGCGACTAAACTACCTGATGACGACTAGAGTTTTGAAGTACTGTGGACTTTGAAAATGGTATTTTTTCTTGAAGAAAGGGTGGGGTGTGACAATTTTAATTTAATCTGTAATGGGCAGTAGGAGCAAGTAGGAAGTGGAATGGACAGTAGAAGGGTTATTGTTTAAAATGAACTATGTACTCAGCCAACCTTATATCTCTGTCTGCATACCTCCCTGAACCTTCTTCCTTTCATGAATTTCTCTGCCAATAACTCTCCACCTGGTTTAGTCTGTGTGAGCGTCACTTGAAAACCGTACACTGCTAGTGCAGGATCTTGACTTGTAGAATAATTTAAATAGTTTTAAATATTCATTTCCAATTGTTGGGATATTTATTCCAAGTATATAAAGGAAGTTTTTCAAGTGTTGAACAATTTTTCACAATATGATGGAAGAAATTATTGTTGAATGTATATATTGTATTTAAATAATTTAGCTAAAAGTTGTGAAACTGTTCTGAATTATCTTGTCTACAAAGCCCTTGTGGTGAGTACAATTTCATAATTATAATTGTTTGTTGCTGATTTCATTATATTTTCTGTAAATAAAAAAAGTCCATTTTCATGAGAAAGCAGACAGGAGTAATTTTTACTTGGATATTAATTTGAGATCAGAATAAATAATGTAAAATGATTTTGCTTGTACTCATGTTCTTACAAAAATTTTCATGCAGAGCTGATGAAATCAAGAATGCAACATTTTAAGATCTTGTTTCATTAAATTAATTTAATTAATATTTGTGATTAATATGTAAATTAAATATGTTTTTTAGTAATATTTTTTTCCAAGTTAAATAAAAAATGGCTCTGGTCAGTCAGTCTTGGTAAACTCACAAATTTATTGATTTGTCAATTGAATTAATTTTATTTCACACAGTTTGTGAGATTAATTATTACTATGCTGATTTTTATTAATAAGATATATGTAGCCAATGTATAATGTATGGTTCATTAGCAAAATGTTTTTATTTAATTAAGTTGAGAAAATACGGTTTTGTCCAATTGCAACCGTTTACCGTTGCGCCAGAAACGACAATGTCAATTCTATGTTTTATGTTAATAATTAGTTTTATATTGTATAAATGCTTTTCAATGTAATTTAAAACGTAAATTAACAAATGCAAATATTTTTGGTATTTTGAAAAATAATTTTACAATGAAATATATTGCTTGAAAAGAATTAAAATAAAAGTAACTTTGATTCAATTTAAAGAAACAGTTTGGGAAATCCATGAAAAATTGATGACAGTAATAGCAATGCATTTTTATTGTATTTTATGAGAAATCTTGTATTTTATGGTACTTTGGCAATAGAATTACTGCTTATCATTGATCACAAATTCTTTGATAAAATGTTTTTGAGTGTCCTGTTGTGATTTTTACTTTCAGGCTAAACACAATATAATTTTAGTGTTTAATGCTGGTTACATTACATTTCCAGGCTTTTTATACCGTACCATATAGAAGTACAACCAATATTGTGCAATTAAGGAATATCGAACTGGTAGTTAGTCCTGCAAATGGTAGAGGACCCACCTGCAATAAATATCTGGTACCTATGTGTGAAAGGACAACGCTTCATTTAAGGTCAGAACTTTCTGTTTTATACTTTTTTGATCCAGGACAACATTTATTCTACACAGCCTAGAACAGATAACTTATTTGTGTCATACCCAGGGAATTTCTTCATGTGTATAATTATTTTCTGAACAATTGAATAAACTGTCTAAACATTTATTAGTCTTAAGCATTGTGTGTATATAAAATTTGTATGTGTTTAGTCGTAAGTTGTTCTTGTTTGAAGTATTGGATACCAAGCAAAATAAGATTGGTTTACGGACGTCCGAGGTATATAATTAATTTTGACTATATTTAAGTTGTTAACCTGAGGGTTAAAATTTATGCAGTTTCCTGTTTATGTAAAACTTAAAGTGAAAAATGGTTCAATCACAGTAAATTCAATTTCATTTCTCAAAAGGGGTTTCTTTGTTTCCCCATCCAAACAAAGTGGCGCTCATGAAATATCTTTTCAGTCAATTTTCGGTAACCTTTAAGTTTCCTAAACCCTCCCCACCACCGCCTGAGTATAGCCGAGGAGAATATAGTGGTTACCAGACTTCTGGAAGGTAACATGACAAATATCAGCTGTTTTATTTGTCAGGATCATTAATTAATAGCCCAATGACCTAAGGCAGCTGGGTCTAGTATCGAACCATCAAAAAGCACTATCTTTTCTCAGGATCGAACCGGCTACCTTCAGATTCAAAGGCGAGCTCTTTAACCACTCAGCTACCCAGCCAGATAATAGCAGTGCCGGCCCCGTTATCTTTTATCCGACGAAACATCCACGATCATTGCAGCTCCGGCCCCATTATATCTTATCCGACGAGACATCACGATCATAGCAGTGCCGGCTCCGTTATCTTTTATCTGACGAGACATCCACGATCATTGCAGTGCCGGCTCCGTTATCTTTTATACGACGCGAGACATCACAATCTTTGCAGTGTTGGCCCCGTTATCTTTTATCCGACGAGACATCCACGATCATTGCAGCGCCGGCTCCATTATCTTTTATCCGAGACATGCACGATCATTGCAGTGCCGGCCCCGTTATCTTTTATACGACGCGAGACATCAAGATCATTGCAGTGTTGGCCCCGTTATCTTTTATCCGTCGAGACATCCACGATCATTGCAGCGCCGGCTCCATTATCTTTTATCCGAGACATGCACGATCGTTGCAGCCGTATTAATGTCAGAAATATATTCGTTTGTAATTACAGTAGGCGGAGAGAGCGTCGGCGAGGGGCGGCCGCTGCAGGTGACGATAAAGCGATGAGTTTATGTAGCAGCCTCGGAAACACGTCTTTATCCGGCGAGACATCTACGATCGTTGCAGGGCTGGCGCCATTATCTTTTATCCGACGACACATCCACAATCATTGCAGCGCCGGCCCCGTTATCTTTTATCCGACGAGGCATCCACGATTATTGCAGCGCCGGCCCCGTTATCTTTTATACGACGCGAGACATCACGATCATTGCAGCTCCGGCTCCGTTATCTTTTATACGACGCGAGACATCACGATCATTGCAGCTCCGGCTCCGTTATCTTTTATCCGACGAGACATCTACGATCATTGCAGTGCCGGCCCCGTTATCTTTTATACGACGCGAGACATCACGATCATTGCAGCTCCGGCTCCGTTATCTTTTATCCGACGAGACATCTACGATCATTGCAGTGCCGGCCCCGTTATCTTTTATACTACGCGAGACATCACGATCATTGCAGCTCCGGCTCCGTTATCTTTTATCCGACGAGACATCTACGATCATTGCAGTGCCGGCCCCGTTATCTTTTATATGACGGGAGACATCACGATCATTGCAGCTCCGGCTCCGTTATCTTTTATCCGACGAGGCATCCACGATTATTGCAGCTTCGGCCCCGTTATCTTTTATACGACGCGAGACATCACGATCATTGCAGCGCCGGCCCCGTTATCTTTTATCCGACGAGGCATCCACGATTATTGCAGCGCCGGCCCCATTATCTTTTATACGACGAGACATCTACGATCATTGTAGTGTTGGCCCCGTTATCTTTTATCCGACGGGACATCTACGATCATTGTAGTGTTGGCCCCGTTATCGTTTATCCGACGAGACATCCACGATCATTGCAGTGTTGGCCCGTTATCTTTTATCCAATGAGACATCACGATCATTGCAGTGCTGGCCCCGTTATCTTTTATCCGACGAGATATCCACGATCATTGCAGTGCCGGCTCCATTATTTTTTATCCGAGACATGCACGATCATTGCAGTGCCGGCCCCGTTATCTTTTATCCGACGAGACATCACCATCATACTTTAAAACTTTAATACTTTATCTGAAACACCGACGCACTCTGTGGTGCGTATTTTAAGGTGAGTATGACTGAAGGGGTGAGTGTGATCATTGTGATGGATCAGATGAGGTGTAGCTTTGTTACTGACAAATATCAGCTGTTTTATTTGTCAGGATCATTAATTAATAGCCCAATGACCTAAGGCAGCTGGGTCTAGTATCGAACCATCAAAAAGCACTAACTTTTCTCAGGATCGAACCGGCTACCTTCAGATTCAAAGGCGAGCTCTTTAACCACTCAGCTACCCAGCCAGATAATAGCAGTAACGGCCCCGTTATCTTTTATCCGACGAAACATCCACGATCATTGCAGCTCCGGCCCCATTATATCTTATCCGACGAGAGACATCACGATCATAGCAGTGCCGGCTCCGTTATCTTTTATCTGACGAGACATCTACAATCATTGTAGTATTGGCCCTGTTATCTTTTATCCGACGAGACATCACGATCTTTGCAGTGTTGGCCCCGTTATCTTTTATCCGACGAGACATCCACGATCATTGCAGCGCCGGCTCCATTATCTTTTATCCGAGACATGCACGATCATTGCAGTGCCGGCCCCGTTATCTTTTATACGACGCGAGACATCACGATCATTGCAGTGTTGGCCCCGTTATCTTTTATCCGTCGAGACATCCACGATCATTGCAGCGCCGGCTCCATTATCTTTTATACGACGAGACATCTACGATCATTGTAGTGTTGGCCCCGTTATCTTTTATCCGACGAGACATCTACGATCATTGTAGTGTTGGCCCCGTTATCGTTTATCCGACGAGACATCCACGATCATTGCAGTGATGGCCCGTTATCTTTTATCCAATGAGACATCACGATCATTGCAGTGCCGGCCCCGTTATCTTTTATCCGACGAGACATCACCATCATACTTTAATACTTTAATACTTTATCTGAAACACCGACGCACTCTGTGGTGCGTATTTTAAGGTGAGTATGACTGAAGGGGTGAGTGTGATCATTGTGATGGATCAGATGAGGTGTAGCTTTGTTACTGACAAATATCAGCTGTTTTATTTGTCAGGATCATTAATTAATAGCCCAATGACCTAAGGCAGCTGGGTCTAGTATCGAACCATCAAAAAGCACTAACTTTTCTCAGGATCGAACCGGCTACCTTCAGATTCAAAGGCGAGCTCTTTAAGCACTCAGCTACCCAGCCAGATAATAGCAGTGCCGGCCCCGTTATCTTTTATCCGACGAAACATCCACGATCATTGCAGTGCCGGCTCCATTATTTTTTATCCGAGACATGCACGATCATTGCAGTGCCGGCCCCGTTATCTTTTATCCGACGAGACATCACCATCATACTTTAATACTTTAATACTTTATCTGAAACACCGACGCACTCTGTGGTGCGTATTTTAAGGTGAGTATGACTGAAGGGGTGAGTGTGATGATTGTGATGGATCAGATGAGGTGTAGCTTTGTTACTGACAAATATCAGCTGTTTTATTTGTCAGGATCATTAATTAATAGCCCAATGACCTAAGGCAGCTGGGTCTAGTATCGAACCATCAAAAAGCACTAACTTTTCTCAGGATCGAACCGGCTACCTTCAGATTCAAAGGCGAGCTCTTTAACCACTCAGCTACCCAGCCAGATAATAGCAGTGCCGGCCCCGTTATCTTTTATCCGACGAAACATCCACGATCATTGCAGCTCCGGCCCCATTATATCTTATCCGACGAGACATCACGATCATAGCAGTGCCGGCTCCGTTATCTTTTATCTGACGAGACATCTACAATCATTGTAGTATTGGCCCTGTTATCTTATATCCGACGAGACATCCACGATCATTGCAGCGCCGGCTCCATTATCTTTTATCCGAGACATGCACGATCATTGCACTGCCGGCCCCGTTATCTTTTATACGAGGCGAGACATCACGATCATTGCAGTGTTGGCCCCGTTATCTTTTATCCGTCGAGACATCCACGATCATTGCAGCGCCGGCTCCATTATCTTTTATCCGAGACATGCACGATCATTGCAGCCGTATTAATGTCAGAAATATATTCGTTTGTAATTACAGTAGGCGGAGAGAGCGTCGGCGAGGGGCGGCCGCTGCAGGTGACGATAAAGCGATGAGTTTATGTAGCAGCCTCGGAAACACGTCTTTATCCGGCGAGACATCTACGATCGTTGCAGGGCCGGCGCCATTATCTTTTATCCGACGACACATCCACAATCATTGCAGCGCCGGCCCCGTTATCTTTTATCCGACGAGGCATCCACGATTATTGCAGCGCCGGCCCCGTTATCTTTTATACGACGCGAGACATCACGATCATTGCAGCTCCGGCTCCGTTATCTTTTATCCGACGAGACATCTACGATCATTGCAGTGCCGGCCCCGTTATCTTTTATACGACGCGAGACATCACGATCATTGCAGCTCCGGCTCCGTTATCTTTTATCCGACGAGGCATCCACGATTATTGCAGCGCCGGCCCCGTTATCTTTTATACGACGCGAGACATCACGATCATTGCAGCGCCGGGCCCGTTATCTTTTATCCGACGAGGCATCCACGATTATTGCAGCGCCGGCCCCATTATCTTTTATACGACGAGACATCTACGATCATTGTAGTGTTGGCCCCGTTATCTTTTATCCGACGAGACATCCACGATCATTGCAGTGTTGGCCCGTTATCTTTTATCCAATGAGACATCACGATCATTGCAGTTCTGGCCCCGTTATCTTTTATCCGACGAGACATCCACGATCATTGCAGTGCCGGCTCCATTATCTTATATCCGAGACATGCACGATCATTGCAGTGCCGGCCACGTTATCTTTTATCCGACGAGACATCACCATCATAGCACTGCCGGCCCCGTTATCTTTTATCCGACGAAACATCCACGATCATTGCAGCTCCGGCCCCATTATATTTTATCCGACGATACATCACGATCATAGCAGTGCCGGCTCCGTTATCTTTTATCTGACGAGACATCTACAATCATTGTAGTATTGGCCCTGTTATCTTTTATCCGACGAGACATCCACGATCATTGCAGTGCCGGCACCGTTATCTTTTATACGACGCGAGACATCACGATCATTGCAGTGTTGGCCCCGTTATCTTTTATCCTACGAGACATCCACAATCATTGCAGCGCCGATCCCATTATCTTTTACCGCTTTTGCACTTCTTAAAATGAGATTTTCCACTATGTTGTTCTTTTTTTGTTTTTTCGTTGCTTTTTTAGAGTTATAGGTATTACTTTTTATGACATGCAGTACGTAAGTTTCATAGTATTTTACAGACAGCTTTGATTAAGTTTGTTGGAAAATTATTTTTCTAGTCTCCAAAAGATCAAGTACTGTATGATTGAATTTAATTTTATGGCTTTTTCTGATGTGCATAAAAATATTTCATACTAGTGTACATGTTGCTCGATATCTAGCAGTTTAGTTAATATAGTGATAAATATTTTCATTTCCTATAATAGAGAAATTTTCATTTTCTATAACAACTCTTGGTAAACAATTTTTTTAGGCCTGCATACACTTTGCCATCGTTACCAAGATGACCTTGGTCTTTTGCGTAGCTTAATACTCATAGTGGCTTACGGGCCGAATCCCCTAAAAACATATTTATAATTACTATAAGTGTTGTTCGAAATCGAGCAATTTATTTTAATACAATACAAATGTTACTTTTAGCTATATATAAATGACATCCGACCAATCAAATATTGTGAATATCTTATCACCAAAACTACACATATTTACAACTGATTATTAACAGATGTTTAAAATACTTTATTTAATTCCAATGTTATTTAAATGGGAAATTTTGATATTTCATTGGTGGATAGCGCCTTTATTTTCAGTCCGATTATCATCAATTTTTGGCGAAACAACTACAGACCAAGCCCTATCTAACGACACCAACATCTTGAAAATCGGCTGAAAATTGTAGGAGGAGTTCTCAAAACAAAAAACCCTTAGCGTATTAAATAAGTATAGATTTAAATAAATAAACAGATACACTCCTTTGATCAAACACGTTTAATTTGAGTCCACTCAGTTAATTCTAGAATTTATGAAACACCCTTAGCTTTGCTCTAAATATTTTCCGCGTGCATGAGCAATTCATTTAACAGGTTTAACTTAACCCCTTTTGTGTGAAAAGATGATAGTACTTTCACTGATGTCCAATGTTTACACTTTACATCTGTTTACTTGAAAATCAATCAATTTTCTTACCAATGTTAATCAAATGGGAAGATTTACGATTTTTAAGGACTTGTAGGACCGTAGGACCCTTCCTTTTAAATGGACATTACTAATTCACTTAAAAACAACTTCACGCCGAGCTCTATCCATTGACACGAACATCATTAAAATCAGTTGAAAACTGTAGAAGTTCCTTGTAAAACAAAACCGTGTCGCACATTAAATGTGTATAGAATTCTATGCCTCAATTTGATTTAAATATAATTTGTTTGTAACAAGTTTGTAGGAAATAACCTTGTAAAAAATGATTGTGCCAGTTTAATGTTCTGAAATCACAAATATGTTACTGTAATTGATATTTTCAAAAAAATATCAATTTATCATTGAGCTTTGAGTAATGAGCGTGAAGCTTTAATTTTAAGTGTTACAAAGGCAATATCGAAACCATCAGGCCTTTTTATACCCCAAAAGCACTCTGGCAACTGTTCAAAATTGAAATTCTTTATAAAAATGTAGATTCAGGACAGACATATAGTATGTAACATTTTAATGTTTTGACGTGAGTCTCTTACTCTTACCAATGTTCTCAGCTCAGTTACTGAGCTATAAAACTACTCCTAAAAATGTACATATTGATAAACAATTTCGGCAATGAAATATTTTTCAAACTTTAGTATCGTAGATTTTATGTACGTACATTTATTAACGTGCGATGCATATGGTCACTTAGGGATTATACAGTAGGTACTTGTACTTCGCACTTGTACGTCTAATTAATAAATAAATGTCTTCCGGTGATGCGAGCACCGCTGGAGAGATCATCAGCTGATTTTCAAGAGGAATTGTCATCAGCTGGTCGTCATCTGGCATTGTTGTCAGCTAGAAGTGGACGTCTATTGTTGAGAATAATCTACGGAACGCATCTCTTCGCTGCAACTCACAAGGATGGGCATAAGGTTCATCGTACAGCAAATGCGTAGAGCATTTTCATAGTCTAATTTCATTTCCAAACCATTGAATAATGTGCTAGAACGCTTGATATAACGTCCATATGCAAAGGTGACACAAATACCCTGTAAAGAGATGTATTACCGTAACAAAATTTAACAGAGTGTAACGGGATGAACTTAAACCAGTGCTTCAATAATTAACGTGGGATTTGTACTTAATTTTTTCACCAACTACAAATAGTAGTTAAATGTATCTTTTACTTCACGAGAATACAACATATGATTAGTTCTGCTCATAATGTTTTAGACTATTTAAAACTTTTTGAATACTTTTTAGCGAATTTCCCTATAGGGAATAAGCTATTACGGTAGTAGCCATGGTAAGACCTAAGCCCGGGACCACTTTACTTTTTCATTTTGAGGTCCCCAGAAGCCAAAAACACTATTCGTTCATTTTCATATATATGTATATATATATATATATATATATATATATATATATATATATATATATATATATATATATATATATATATATAAGTAGATAGTATCATGTTACTTCTAGGACACTTTTGGAGACAATCAAAAATCAAACAAATTTCACAGTTTTTTAATACAATTATGCAATATTTTTGCCATTTTTTGGCCAATTTTCAGCTTTTGTCAAATTGTCTTAAAAAATATGCAATTTTAATGAAATTTTTAACAAATATGCCTAAATTTTCTACAAAATAAAATTTTTTTAAAAACAAGTAAAATTATCACATTTTATAAGTATTTTTTAAGTAAAATTAATAGTCGACTTTTCATAAGGTAATTTAAAATTTTAATAGTATTTTTTCAATAAAATTTGAATTTTTTAAAAACAAGTAAAATTAAGGTTTAGTATCAATAATATTGTAATAATTATTCAAATTTAACTAAAGCAGTTTCTTTATCATCAAAAGTCTTAATATCAGTGACAATTAAATGTAAATCTTTTTTATTTAATTCTTTAATTGATTTATCATCAATTACATTAGTAAATCTTTTTGGTAAATGTACTTTACATTTTTCTAATTCAACAATAATTGTATATCCATATTTATCTTTAATTCTTTCAAATTTTTCAATTTTTTATTTTTTATTTAAATTTAAACTTTTTAATGGTTTATATTCTTTAAATCTTAATTCTCCAATATTATTAATTTCTTCTAGCAGATCCATTTATATAGGAAAAAATATCACAAACTTGTTTGTGATAGATATGTTAAAAAGTCATTATCATAATTAGGTTTTATACAAAAATCCATATTTAAGTATTTAAAAATCATAGGTAATAATTTTTTGTATGATATATTACTTTTCTTAAAACATAAATATTTATTAAAAAATAGTGTAATTTTTTCTTTATCTTCATTATTCAATTCAAAATAAATATTGTATATTTTGTTTAAAAATTGATAGTAAAATATCCAATTTGTACAATTCCTTTGTTTTAAAAATAATTTTATATTCTTAGGTGTTATTTCAAAATGATTGGAAATACATAAAATATATAATTCATTAATTAATTATTGTGTTTTATATGGTTGAAAATGGTTAAATTCTCTTAAAATATGTTTAAGATGTTTATTCTTATTACTTTTTCTCTTAATCTTTTTTTCATAAATAATTCTTTTACATATATTACATCCTACACAATTTCCAATAATAGTAAAATTAGTTTGATTATGACATCTATAACACATATCCATTTATTTAAAAAAAATTATACATAAATGAATGAACCAATTCATTGTCACAAATGTAAGAAAAAAACTAAAAATATTAATCCACAAATCGTTGAAATGAAAAATGGATTATATAGAATTGCTACTAAATGTTCAATTTGTAAAACAAATAAAAGTAAAATTTTGAAAAAAGAAGTTAAACCTATAATTAAAAAAGAATTAACTAAAAATGAACAAATAATTGAAGCAAATGAAATTCATGCTCCAATTAGAAAGAAATTTCTAAAAAGAAAAATAATTACATTAGGTATTGATGATTTATGGGCAGCAGATTTAATTATAATGAAAAATTATGAAAAAGAAAATGATGGTTATAAATATATGTTAAATGTGATAGATACTTTCTCAAAATATGTTTGGTCAAAACCATTAAAGAAAAAAGATGGAAAAACAGTTTCTAGAGCATTTGAAGAAATAATTAAGGATGCAATTAAAATTAATCATAAATCACCTAATCTTTTACATACAGATAAAGGATTATAATTTATCAATAAAGAATTTAAAGAAATATTAAATAAATATAATATTAAATTGTATCATACAGAAAATGAAGAAAAATCAAGTATAATAGAAAGGTATAATATAACACAAAATGAAAAAATGAAAATACAGTTTGAAATTAATAAAAATTATAGATGGATAAATATTTTACCAAAAATTGTTAAAGAATATAATAACTCATATCATTCAACAATTAAAATGAAACCAATTGAAGTAAATAAAAATAATGAAAAGGATTTATTAGATACTGTTTTTAAATATAAACCACCAAAAATAATAACCAAATCAAAATTTAAAATAAATGATAGAGTTAGAATTGGAAATAAAAAATCAACATTTTCTAATAAATATAAAAATAATTGGTCTAGAGAAATATTTATAATTTCTAAAATTAATAATACAAATCCAGTTACTTATAGTATAAAAGATCAAAATAATGAAGATATTATTGGAAATTTTTATGAATATGAATTGAAAAAAACCAATTTGTAAATTTTATTTTATATAAATGGAAAAGATATGTTTAAGGTGTAAATTATATAAAGATATATCTAAATTTTATAAAGACAAAAATACTAAAGATGGGTTATATTATTATTGTAAAGAATGTAAGGATGTGTATTATAAAAAATTATATGATAGTATTAAAGTTATTGAATTAAATGAAAAACAATGTCATAAATGTAAAGAAATTAAAGATATTTCAAATTTTAATAATTATCATTATAGTAAAGATAGAAAAAATACAATTTGTATACAATGTATTAGAGAAATGTTTTTAAAACCACAATTTTGTGAATGTGGAAGAAATATTAAATGGACTAATAATTATTTAAGACATTTAGAAACTAAAATTCATGACAAAAATATAACAAAACTAGAAAATTTAAAAATATGATAAAAAAATGAAGACAAAATTTTACTTGTTTTAAAAAAATTCAAATTTTATTTAAAAAATATGATTTAAACTATAAATTACCTAGTAAAAAGTGGAAATACTTCTTATATTTTTAAGAGTTTTATTTCTAAGTAAAAATTATTTTTAATAAATAAAGAATTTCGCCCCTAATAAATGGAACGAACAAATAAAAATATTAATTGTCCTTATTGTAATAAAAATATATTATATAAAAATTATGATAGACATTATAATTCAACTAAACATTTACTAAATAAACAAAAATATGATAATAAAATATTTGAATTAAAACATTGGTGTAAAAATAATAATATATATAATTATAAAAATAAAACTTTAGATGAATTAACAAATATTAAAGAAACATTTGATCTTACAAATTATTCATTATTTAATATAGTAAAATTAAATGAAATTGCAAAAAAATTATCTGTCAGAAATTATGAAAAATTATCTAGAGATGAACTAATTAAAAGATTAAACAAAATTAAAGAAAATCCAAATAATTTAGAATATAGATCATTTAAATATATTCAAAATTTAGCAATTAAAAATAGTATTAAAATTGTTAATAAAACTAGAAAAGAATTGATTGGATTATTAAATGATTATTTTAAAAATAGACCAATTCCAAAAGAAAATATAATAAATATTCAAGAAGCTTCGTCATTAAAAGGATATTTTCAAGATTATATTTTAACAAATTCAAATGATGATTTAGACATTAATGATTATTTAAAAACTCAAAGAAATGAAATAAAAAAATTGATAGAAAAACAAAAATTTAAAAATATTAAAGGACAGATGGCTTTAGAATGTGAATATGAAAGAAAATTAATAAATGGTGAAATTCAAAATAGTAATATGTATTTTTGCATAAAAAGTTCAGATATTTTAAATATAGATGATTTTATTGATGATCAATTTAAGAAATTAATAGTTAGAGAACAACTAAATCAACCATCAAAAGGCTCTGGTTGGTCATTAAAAAGATGTGTTGAACTAAATCTAAAATTATCTAAAAATAATTCATTAAATGCTGGATCATATATAGAATTACCAAATGAAATTAAGAATAAAAAATGTTGTGTAAATTTTAAAAATAAAGATGAATATTGTTTTATTTATGCAATTAGATGTGCTATTGATAAACCAAACGAACATGCTGAAAGAGTTAAACAATATCAAAAATATATAAATGATGATATTTTTAAAGGTTTTGATTATCCAATATCATTGAAAGATATTAAATTATTTGAAAAAAGATCATTTGATTCTAAATATAACTATCCATCAATGTCAATAAATATTTATAGAATTGATGAAGATGAAAAAATAGTGCCATTACAAATATCTGAACATTATAATTCAAAACTAGAAATTGATTTATTATATTATAAAATTGGTAATAATTCTCATTATATATTGATTACTGATTTAAGTAAGTTAGTATCTAAGCAATTAACACAAAAAAATAAAAATAAAAAATATATTTGTAGAAGATGTTTGACTCATTTCTACAAAAATAAAGACTTGAATAATCATTTAGAGATATGTAAATCATTAGAACCTTGTAGACCTATAATGCCATTTAAAGGTCAAACTGTAAGTTTAAAAAATTATTATAAAAAGTTTGAACATCCATATGTAATTTATATGGATTTTGAAAGTATATTAGAAAAGATTGATAATTGTAAAAATAATCCAAATTGCTCATATACAAATAAAATTCAAAAACATAAACCATATGGATTTACAATCTATTTAGTATCTAGAGTAACTAATAAAATGTATAAACCTATTTGTTATAGAGCAAAAAATGAAGAGGAATTAATAAATGTACCAAATAAATTATTTGAATATTTAGATGAAATTTCAAAATATATAGCTAAAAAATATAATTCAAAAAATAAAAAGCCTATGAATTTAACTAATGAAGAAGAAATTAATTATCAGAAAACAAATATTTGTCATATTTGTGAAAATAGTGGTTTTGATAATGATAAAAGAATAAAAGTAAGAGATCATTGTCATTTAACAGGAAAATTTAGAGGTGCTGCACATTTAAATTGTAATTTAAATCTAAAATTTCCTCAAAATATTCCTATATTCTGTCATAATAGTTCAAATTATGATACACATTTGTTTATAAAAGAATTAGCTAAAAAATATGGTAAAATTGATTTGTTAGCTAATACAGATGAAAAATATATAAACTATTCAGTAAATTCTGGTTATGGTTATGAATTTGAAGGTGAACTATATTTTAAACCTAGAAAATTTATAAAATTCTCATTTGTAGATACATTTAGATTTATGGCTACATCAATTGAAAAATTAGCTAAAAATCTTAAAGAATTTAAGCATATAAATAAATTTATAAAAGAAAATGATATAATTGAATATGATAATGAAACTTTAAAAATATTAACTTCTAAAGGTGTATTTCCATATGAATTTATTGATAATGTTGAAAAATTAAACTATGATAAAATATTAGAAAAAGATCAATTTTATAGTTGTTTAACTAATGAAAATATAAGTGATGATGATTATAAACATTATATAAAAGTTTGGAATAAATTAAAAGTAAAAACATTAGGTAATTATTCAGATTTATATAATATTCAGGATGTATTATTATTAGCTGATATATTTGAAAATTTTAGATCTGTTTGTTTGAAAAATTATCAATTAGATCCAGCACATTATCTAACATCACCATCATTAGCTTGGGATTCTATCTTAAAATTAACAAAAATTGAACTAGAATTAATAAGTGATTATAATATGTATTTAATGATTGAAAAAGGTATTAGAGGTGGTATTTCACAATGTATAACTAGATATTGTAAAGCAAACAATAAATATACAAAAAATTATGATAAAACAAAACCTGAAAATTATATGTTATATATAGATGCAAATAATCTATATGGATGGGCTTTAAGTAAAAAATTACCTTATAAAGATATAACATGGATGAATCCTAATACATATACATTAAATGAATGGGAAGAAACAATATTAGAATTAGATGAAAATGCTGAATATGGATATATATTAGATGTTGATTTAGAATATCCTATTGAATTACATGATGACCATAAAGATTTACCATTAGCACCTGAACATTATAATAATAAGCTTTGCACAACATTATTTGATAAAAAAGATTATGTTATTCATTCAAGAAACTTAAAATATTATCTACAAAAAGGATTAAAATTAAAGAAAGTTAATAGAGTTATAGCATTTGATCAAGATGATTATATGAAAAAATATATTGAATTAAATACCAAATTAAGATCCAAATCAACAACAGATTTTGAAAAAGACTTTTTTAAATTGATGAATAATAGTGTTTTTGGAAAAACTATGGAAAATGTTAGAAATAGATGTGATATTAAATTAGGTGATGAAAAGTTTTCATTAAAACAAGCAAAAAAACCTAATTTTAAAACATTTAGTATATTTGATAAAGACTGTATTGCTTCACATATGATAAAAGAAAAGGTTAAGTTTGATAAACCAATCTATATAGGATTTTCAGTACTTGATTTATCAAAATTACATATGTATCAATTTTATTATGAAAAATTAAAGAAGTTTGATCCAAATATAAGGTTATTATATATGGATACAGACAGTTATTTTATAGAATTTAAAAAGGATCCATATAAAATTATTAAAGAAAATATTAATGAATTTGATACAAGTGATTATAAGAAAGAACATGAATGCTATAGTGAAAAGAATAAAAAAATAATTGGTAAATTTAAAGATGAGTTAAATGGTGAAATATTAGAAGAATATTGTGGTTTAAGATCAAAATTATATAGTTATGAATTTAATAATAAAAATCCTGTAAAATGTAAAGGTATTAAGAAAAGTGTTGTTGATAAAACATTACATATGGATGATTTTAAGAAATGTTTATTTGATGATCAAGAACAATATAGAGAAATGACTTGTATTAGAAGTTTTAAACATGAACTATATACAATTACAATAAATAAATTAGCTTTAAGTAATAGAGATGACAAAAGATTTATTTGTGAAAATAAAATTGATACATTACCTTGGGGGTATAAAAATAATTATAAATAAATGGAAATTTTAATTGTTCCAAAAGAATTAATAAATAATGATTTTGATATAAAATTATATTTATTTAAAACTAAAATATCAAATAAATTTTTAATATATCTTTTTAAATATAAAAATTATTTTGTATATCATTATAAGTTTAATTTTATAATAGAACCATTTATAAATATAATAAAAAATTATGTTAAAGAAAGTTTTAAAGAAAATGATCAAAATTATATTAATAATTTATAACCATATGATATTGAATTTATACTATAATTTTATGTATATTTTTAAATATTTTCTTTAATAAATTTAAATATATTCAATAATTTATTGAATATCTAACATAAAAATATCTATAAATTTTACTTTATTATCATTATAAGTAAGACCCGTCTTTAAGACGGGTCTCAAATTTGTATGTAATTTATTATATTTATGAATATTTTTGAATGTTTAAGAAGGGTAACATTTTGTTACCCTTAAGTTTTTATTGTATAATAAGGTTACCTCCTTTAAAAATTTTAAAATAAATATTCTAATTTATATGGGACCCATTTTGGGTCCTACCTAATTTTAATAAGTTTTGTATGTTTTTCATTATATGATAGGGGGGACAAATTGTCCCCTCTAAAAATATCTATAAATTTTAATCTATCCTTATTGTTTTCTACTTTTTTATTTTAAAATTAATAAATATAAACCAGATTCATTAATAAACATTGTTTTATTATCTATTTTATTGACGCCCTGTTTTAGGGCATCTGAAAAACATGTTTGTACATCAATTTCTAGGGTGTCATAATTTGTGACACCTATAATTTTTATGTAAATTAATTTATCATTATTATGTAAATGTAACTGTTGGTTACACTTGATATATTTTAAGTTTTATATATTTTTCTTTTACATTATCAATTAAAACTTTTCTAGAATTTTTATATTTTAAAATATAACAAATATCTTTTCTTTTAAACCAAGGTTTATTTTGTTTATTAAATACAATTAATTTATTATTAAATATAAAATTATTGTTAATTAAATAAATTATTGTTTTTATTATTTATGTAGATAAATTTTATATTACAAATTTTGTTTTAATCTTAAATATACGATACTTTTAATATTTTCATTATTTATTTGATTTCCATCACTATCTTGAATAGATATTACAATATTTTGAATTTTATTTATATTTTTTAAAGGAATATAATCAATTTCATTTGGTTTTTCACTAATTTTTGATCCATATTCAACATTAGGATAAAATGAATATAGAATTTCTGATTCTTTATGTAAATGTGAATGATCTTTATGATTTTCAAAACTAGGATCAACTAAATTACAATGTATTTCAATAACATCAAAAGGTCTAATTTTTGGTAGTTTTATTCCTTTTGTTAATACATTTGGTTCAATCATTTTATCATCTAATCCTAATAAATCAATTATAATTGTTGTTACTATAATTTTAACAGGAGATTTTATTATAATATATGGTCCATCATTTTTCAGTATAAAATCATTTTAATCAAATTTATTAATTTTCTTTTTAAATTCTTTTAAACTATTAATAAAAATATTTTTTATTTCTTCAATTGTATAATTTCCTTTATTTATATCAAAATATTGATCTATAATTTTATCATCTTCATCTTTAATAGAATATCCATAACAGTTTTTATAATCATTTGGTATATTTGATATAAAATTATCTGAATAAAATCCACTTAAACCAATACTATATTTTCCATCTAAATGTATTGGATGTTCTAATCTTAATTCTAGTTTGGATGAATGACCAATTATTTTAAATAATTTCATCTTATTTAAATGGAGAAATTTTTAGAAAACAAAGATAATATAAAATTAGAATCATATGATAAAAATAATAAAAATGATCAACCTATTAGATTATTAATTATAGGAACAAGTGGATCTGGTAAAACTACATTATTATTAAATTTTATTTACAAAAGATTAATTCCATATTCAAATTTATATATTTTTAGTAAATCATTAGAACAACCATCTTATAAATTATTACAAAAAAGATTTAAAAATATAGAATCAAATATTAATAAACAAATTTCTTATTTTTCATGTGATGATATGATTCCACTAAATAAATGTAAACCAAATTCATTAGTAGTTTTTGATGATTGTATTTTAGAAAAACAAGATAAAATTAAAGAATATTTTATAATGGGTAGACATAAAAATATATCATGTATTTATTTATCACAATGTTATTCAAAAGTTGATATGCAATTAATTAGAAATAATTTAAATATGTTATGCATCTTTAAACAAAATGAACATTATATGAAAAAAATATATAATAATTTTGTTGGATCAGATATGAAATTTGATAAATTTAAAACTATTTGTAATGATTGTTGGAAAGAAGACTATGGATTTTTAACTATTAATTTATTGAAAAAAATCAAATGATGGAAAATATATGAAAAATTTTTCTGATATTAAATAATGATAATGGCTTGTTGTATGTTTGATTCAATAATTGATAGAATATTTATTTTATTAGTATTATTTATTTCATTAGTATTTATATATTTAATGAAAATTATAGAAATAAAGTAAAATAAATTGTGTTTAACATAATTAGTGTTTATGTTAACATGATTTGTGTTTGTGTTAACATGATTTGTGTTTTGTGTTAACATGATTTGTGTTTTGTGTTAACATGATTTGTTTTTATGTTAACATAATTTGTGTTTGTGTTAACATAATTTGTGTTTTGTGTTAATATGATTTGTGTTTATGTTAACATGATTTGTGTTTATGTTAACATGATTTGTTTTGAACCTAAATTTTTCTTTGTAATAAATGGATAAAATATCTGTTAATGAAGCTAAAAAATTAGATGATATTGAGAAAAAATTAATAAAAGAATTTAAAAATCAAATTAAAATTGAAGATAATTATGAAAAAATTAAACAAAAAGCATATGAACCTATAACATCAGCAATTGGTAAAGTTGAAAATAAAATTGGTGAAGTCTTAAATGAAAATAAAAACCTTATGGAATTGGTACCTATTGTTAATAATTTTGCCAATATATCAATACCAGAAACTGAAGAACTAAATTTACCTTCAAGTACTCCATTTAGACCAATCAGACAACCAATAATTCAAGAAGAATCGACATTTATTGACCCAAATTTAATTTCACCTCAAACATTAGATAAAATTATTGGTCCATTAGCACAAAAATATTTACCAAGAACAAAAGATGATAAATTTGGTTTATATTGGAATAAACATAACAAATCATTTATGATTGGTGATAAAATAACTGTAATTGATAATGATGATTTAATAATTGATGATAAAAAATATAATGGAACACATGGATTATGGAGATTGTTAACTTATGAAAAGAAACCAGATAATAATTTATATACACAAGATGATTTAAATAATTATTCAAAAATTTTATGGGAAACTAATTCAATTTATAAAAATAATGATCCAAATAGTAAGAAACCAAAATCTAGTAAAGGTGATAAATATATTAATTTAATTAAACATATTTGGGAATTAAAAGGTGAAATTGAAGGTTCAGGAATCAGACAATATACAGAAAATAAAATTGAATATAGATTTATAGATGATTTAAATAAATTAGATAATATTATTAATTATATATATGCACAAGAAAAAGCTGGCAATAATAATTTTTTAAATGAAAAGAAAGCAATTAAAGACTTTATATCAAATAAATTAGATGAATTAATTGAAAAACCTGAAGGAATTAAGTATTTAAAAAGAATTTTGGCAAATATTTCATCACCATTATTAAAAGATGGATCAGGTATTTTAAATAATGTTATAAATAATTTACCTTTTGAATTACATGTACCTGGTTATCAATATCTAGGGCCTGGAACTAAATTAAATAAAAGAGTAAAAAGAGGTGATCCTGGAATAAATGATTTAGATAAAGCTGCTAAAGAACATGATTTATTTTATAGAGATCATAAAGATACAAAATCTAGAAATGAAATAGCTGATAAAATTTTACAAGATAAAGCATGGGATATAGTAACATCAAATGATCATAGAATTGGTGAAAGATTAATTGCATTACCAACATCAGGTGCTATGTGGATGAAAAGAAAATTTGGTATGGGTTTAGAAGTAGGATTAAAATTTTAATAAAATTAATTATATTAATCTATATTATAAAAAACTATAAATTTTTTTCTTAATAAATGGAAAAAACAAATATAAACTTGACAGATAATCAAAAATCAAAAATAAAATTAGCATTTAAAAATAAAAAATCAGTTATAATTCAATTTAATATTGATCAATTTAATGAAAATGGAAAAGATATTATATTATTATCTAAAAGACAAATTAATAAACTAAATAAACATAAAAAATTAAATAAAGGATTAAGATTTGAATTTTCATATAATCAATTAAAAGAAATAAAAAATGGTGGATTACTAAAAGAAATTTTAGATTTTGCTGATAATATACCTATAGTTAAAAATTATACACCAAATGTTAGAAAGGGAGCAAAAGTAGTAAAAGAATCTATAATTCCTAAATTTAGAAATTTTGTTGATTGGTTAGATCATGAATTAAAAAATGTAGAAGGATCTGGTTTAGATAAAAAACATTAAAATATATGAAACAAAATTATAAAAAAATTTTGAACCACTAACATTAGGTGAATTAGAAAAATTGTGTAAAAATATAAAATATTTTAGAGGTGTATTTATGAGAGATATATTACCTAATAAAGTTAATAAATTTGAATGTGGAATTATAAATTTAGATTCATTTGATGGAAATGGAACTCATTGGGTTTGTTATTATAAAAAAGATAAAATTAAATATTATTTTGATTCATATGGAAATATAGTTAATAAACCACCAATAGAATTAGTTAAATATTTAGGAAAAGATAATATATTTTATAATGATAATCAAATTCAAAATTATAATGATCCACCAATTTGTGGTCATTTATGTATTTTTATATTAAATGAATTAAATAATAATAAAAAATTTGATAATATAATAAATAAATTAATCCTTAATAAATATGGATTCACAAAATATATTTGATCTGTTTGGAAGACAGAAAAAACATCCAATTAATATTAAAGAAGATTATATAAATTCTAAATTAAATATATTTTTTAATAATTTTAGTAAAAGTTTTAAAAGTCATGTAAAAAAGACTGAAAATCTAGTAAATGCTATTGGTTTATCAAAAAATTATATAAGTATTAATGGTAAAAGAATTGTTAATGTTAAACCAAGTATAAATAAATATGATGTTGTAATAAAATCAGAATTAGATGAAGTTTTAGATTCAATTATTAAAATTGGTAATGATCATTCAGAAACTAAAAAGGATTTAAATAAAATTACAGACTTTTTAATTAATATTGGAAAATATGTTGAAAATTTAGAAGAAAAATTAGAAAAAGAACTAAAATTTCTATTTGATGGAGTCAATGAATCCATAAAAGAATTAAATGCTGAAATAATACTAATTAAAGATGATATAGATAAATTACAATAATTATTTTATATAAATGGAGTTGATTTATTGTCTTAAATGTAAACAAAAAACTAATTCTAAAGATATTCAGATAATAAAATTGAAAAATATAAATGTAATTAAATCAAAATGTTGTATTTGTAATTCAAAGAAAAGTTGTTTTACAAAATTTTCTCCCTAATAAATGGCTCTATACAGTTCATTTGATTTATTCATTATCAGAAACCAAAATCAATTAAACAAAGATGATTGGGATGATATTTCTGAAAAATATGAGTTGAGTATTAATATGATGAGATTGTTTCAAAATAAATTAAATTGGCAAAAAATTGCTCAACGTCAAAATTTAACTATAGATTTTATTACTGAATTCATAAATTATCAATTAAAAGATTATATTGATTTGATTTGTAAATATCAAGATTTAACTGAATATTTCATTCATGATTATGCATTTACATTAAATTGGGAATTAATTTTAGAACATCAAAAAATATCAGCAAAATTTATACTTGATCATGCTACTGAAATTGAATATTTTAAAAGTAAAAATGAAATTGATACATAAATAAAATTTGACATAATAAAATTATAAAAATTTTACTTGTTTTAAAAAAGCTTTTGATTTAAAAAATTTATCCTTAATAAATGGCTGATTACAAAAAATATGTAAATGATATTGAAAGAGATGAATACAAAAATTTCTATCCATTATCTAAATTACATTTAAATGAACCTAATAAAAAACTGAATTTAATATAGATTTTGGAGATGGATTTTGTACTTCTAAATTTCAATTTTATATATCTGGTAAATTGACTAAATCTGATGGAAATGCATATGATAATGGTGCTAATATAAAATTAATTGATAATTTTGTTCCATTTTTATTTTCAAAAATTGAAGTTAGAAAACATAATAAATTGATTGATGAAATTGAATATCCTGGTCTATTAAGTACAATTAAAGGTACTATAACTTATTCAAAATCAGAAATAAATCAGATAAATAATGGTTTTGAATCAAATTTTAAAAATAAATTTGAAGCAATTGGTAATTTATCTCATTTTGGATTAGGATTTTTTGAAAATGTAAATATTCCAATATACAAAGGAGGTTTTAATATAACATTTATTAGATCAGAAGATAATGATGCAATTTTTAGATGGAAAACTAAAAAGGCTGATGGATCTTATGATAATGCTACATTACCAACTGAAGGTAAAATAACAATTGATGAATTTTTTATTAGAGTTCCTATAATTGAATACAAAACAACAAGTAAAATTCAATTAATTAATGAACTAAGCAAATTTGAAAAAGTAAATTTTCATTTTAATCATTGGCAATGCATTGAACAAAAAAATATTACAGGAAAGAATTTAAGTTTTGATATAACAAATATCTATAGAAATATTTATAATCCAAAATTTATTATAATTGGATTTCAAAAATCAAGAACAAATGATCAGTTATTTGATACTTCTAAATTTGATAGTATGTATGTAAAAAATATAAGAGTAAAACTAAATGGTCATTATTACCCTGATGAATTGGAAAATTTTGATATAAACAATGAAAAATTTAGAATTATGTATGAAATGTATCAAGATTACAAAAAAGTTTATTATATTAGTAGTAAAATGTATTATAGTCCAACAGAATTTCTAGATAATAGACCAATTTATGTAATTGATACTACAAAAAATCCAACAAATATTTCAAGTTCAAAAAATGATATTATTATTAATGCAGATTTTGATTATGATATAGTAGCTACTAGTAAAACAAATTGTTATATTATTATTGTATCTGAAAAATTACTTGAATATAATATAATCAAAAATGATATTACTGAAATTAATTAGAATGAATTATTACTATTTTAGTCAAATTTATTGAAAAAATACTACTAAAATTTTAAATTACCTTATGAAAAGTCGACTATTAATTTTATTTAAAAAAATACTTATAAAATGTGATAATTTTACTTGTTTTTAAAAAAATTTTATTTTGTAGAAAATTTTAGGCATATGTGTTAAAAATTTCATTAAAATTGCATATTTTTTATGACAATTTGACAAAAGCTGAAAATTGGCCAAAAAATGGCAAAAATATTGCATAATTGTATTAAAAAACTGTGAAATTTGTTTGATTTTTGATTGTCTCCAAAAGTGTCCTAGAAGTAACATGATACTATCTACTTATATATATATATATATATATATATATATATATATATATATATGTATAACTTTTGAAGAGGACCTCCGATTTTGATGAAATTTGGTATGGAGGTGTAAGACCAGGTCTATTTTCATGAGTTCGCGAACCAGCATTGTCAGGTTATGGGAACGGGGTTTTATGGGGTTTCAAAGGGGTCAAAAATGGGTTTTTGGCATTTTTGGACCTTAATTTTTTAAATTCATCAATTTTAACCGAAACCATTTAAAAGAGCTTAAAAAAACAAACAATTTGGTATTTTGAATTTTTATCATAGCATAACTGGTTACGGGGCAAATCCAAAAATGTGTTTTCCATGATATTCTTATGGGAAATCAAGAAAACCCTATATCTTGCTTATTTATTGACATAACTTATTCAAATTTGGTATGTACATTATCTATATAAGGTTTAACTTATACTTGCATACAAAACCCATATGGCGGCAAACCTACATACTCACCTCTATGGGGTTTATGGGGAAAATAAAAAATTGCCAGAGCTTGACACAATTTTTTGTTTACATTCACCAATTATTGATTAACTTAGATTTTCTAACAACACCCAATGGCAGCAAACCTACATACTCGATCCTATGGTGTTTTTATGGGGAAAGTAAATAATCTGAAATTCCATTGGAAATTCGCTGAGTACGCAGGTCTGCTGCGACGGGGGTATTGTTTGTTCATGAAAACATGACATAAGCATATAATGATCGTTTGAAAAATTCAAAATAAAGAAGAGAGAGAGAGAGAGAGAGAGAGAGAGAGAGAGAGAGAGAGAGAGAGAGAGAGAGAGAGAGAGAGAGAGAGAGAGAGAGAAAGAGAAAGAGAGAGAGAGAGAGAGAGAGAGAGAGAGAGAGAGAGAGAGAGAGAGAGAGAGAGAGAGAGAGAGAGAGGGAGAGAGAGAGAGAGAGAGACTCAAAGCAAAATCATGTATAATTAATTCATACATTGTAATGTTCCTCTTGATGGAAGGACATATATTAAATGAATCAGGAAAGTATCGCTTTTCTAAGCTGCTTATTTAACAAAGAAAGTGCTAATTCCTCTCAAACTTGTCATCGGCATTGTACAAAAGAAAATAAACATAAAAAGAGTTTAAACCACAGGGTTGTCCATTTAACACATAAAAGTAATGGACTCTGTGGAATTTCTGTGTTCTGGACATCAAGTTTTAACTTTATTACATCTTGTTAGGCTATTCCAACAGTGCTCCCAACTATCCAAATATGTGACACTTGCTTTCTATTTGTTGAATCACTGGTAGAACTAGCTCATATCACATATCCAACTGCCAGAGAGAGCATATTACCGCCCCCCCCCCCCCGTCACTCCACCCATGGGACCGAAGCGAATATGAGTGAGTGCGGTAAAATTTTATTAGAGGAGTCAGTCCCATCGCGGGTTGTCGGCTTGTGGTTGTAATTTAGAAATTATACGGGTGAAAGTTTCGTTTACGATGTGTGATTTTCTGATTATATGTGCATTACCTGGCGTTTCCCAATTAAATTCTTTCACACGATAATATTTTTTATGCAAAACAGGAATTTTAGACCAGAGAATATTCAGTAAACCGTACGGATTTCTTAATGAGTCAACATTTGATGGCGTACTAAAGATAAAGATTGTGATAAAATTAGTTTAGAATCAGGAACTAAGTGTTTTGACCTTATAATAATAGTCAACCCTTTGATCCATGTTATTAATATACTGTGTTTTGAAATGTTATGTTTGTTTGTTTACATTGTTAAGTGATTTAATTACAGTACAGTTACATTGTTTAGTGATTAAAATGTATTTCAATCAAATTCTCTATAGTCGCGGCCACGAAATCAGGCGGGTGAATGGTTTTGCAGCGTTGCCAAATTTCCAGTGGTTATTAATTTAATCATATGTTTATATTTATGTCAATGTTTTTATCTGTTTTATTAGATTGTAACGGTGCAATTCTCGGTGGTGTTAAAATTGCACGCTACAGCCTCGGAATCGCTCAATCGGGTTAGATGTCCAGGGTTATAAATGAATGTAGCAAATTAATATAATTTATTTGAGGGCTCAGACGCAAGGTCAAACGAACATATAGTTCTCAAAGCCAATCCTTAGCTCATCATAGCCCTTGAATTTGGAAAAAGGTAAATTTAGATTCCCCGGTGAAATTCTGATTAAAACAATAAAAACTAAAATAAGCCAAGCGGCAAAAAAGAAACAACTAATTTTTCAACTAAACGCGAGTATCAGGATTTCACCGTCCAGTTAGCGCCAATTAATAAAATCGAGTCTCTATTTAATTAATTTAAAATACAAATTTATTACCTAATACAATTTATAAAAGTCCAAAGGGTTTCCCAGGAGCTGTTTCGCCCCGGGCCTAACACTGGTACAAGACAAGTTCTCTTTAATTAATTTAAAATACAAATTATTTTATTCCCAGGGTTAGTTCACCCTGGGCCTACAATGGCCTGGTGTAAAACGCTTCGAAATAAAATACAATATCGTACTCCGGTCAACCACGCGGTCTACCGGCTAACCAAGAACTCTTCAAGAGTACGTAAACGCTATTCCTTATCCAAGTTATTTAATTCACTTAAATAAAAGCAAAATTATAATAACGAGTCTGAATTATAATGTAGTACGCTGACTTATACATTAACTAGGACCGTACCTGAGTAATAACGCCTTGTCGGACGCCCGACGTTTATTTTATTATTCGGTAACCTCGCTTCGCTCTCGCTCCACGCTGAGGAGAGTAAGACGGTGCGGCGGGCTGCTCGCCAGGCCGTGGGCTGGTGGTGGACCTTGTCGGCTACTCGCCTGACGCAGGACTGACGACGGCCGCTCTCCTTGGAGTCGGGACGACGGCTCTCTCCCCACCACCGCCGCGCATGCGCGACGCGGCCACCAAGTAAAAGTCGGAACAGCTGATTCCTCGGTAAGGCCAACGTCAGCTGATCCTCGGTCGCGCGCAAATTTAAATCGCCCGAACGCTCGCTTCAATTTAGACCCTTACAAGATGATACTTGTTTTGATAATTTTTATAGAATGCACATTCAACATACGGTCTAGGCAACGCTGGATGATCAGTGTTGCCAGTTTATGCACCAAAATACGCAATTTTCGATAAACTCTTTCATCTTTTGGTTCAATGCGACAACATCGCGTTTTCAGTCATCCGCCTGATTTCGTGGCCGCTACTGTAGACTATATAATGTAACTACATTATTCCCAGCGCTTTGGAATAATTTTGCCATTAAATCTGATATTAAAATAATTTAAATTGATTATGGTAAAATTGCTACACTTAATACTTATGCAAATGACTCTTTTTCAACCTTTCTTGTGATTAATTTGAATATTGATAATTTTTACAATGTGATTAAAAAATTAATACGTTCTCAGTTAACAATTCTCTTGTCGTAATGTATCAATTTATTCTTGCCGTTATACAGCACTGAGTAAGAGTTTCATTATTATTATTGTTATATTGTACGTTTAGTAAAAAAATTAAAATTCTTACCTAATTTTCTGCTCGTATATAAAATAGAGAATTGTCATACAGTGTTTACAAACTGCTTGTACCGGTACGTCGTACAGCTCACTGTCGTTGTGTCTACTATGTGAAAGTTGAAGGCAATTTCATTTGCATCAAGACAACGCGGAATGGCGCAGTAAGAAAATTACTTTTGAAATTTTAAATTACGTTTTGTAATTCAATTATACTTTTCGTCGTAAAATTCCTCTCTCTTAATTGGACTATTTACACGCAATTAAAATTAAGACTGACACTTTGCATATCTACAATGACGAGTACGGTACGGTAACACTTTAACCTCAAAACAAGTTTTATATAATTTCTGAAAATATTTATACAATTATTGACTTCTTAATGGCAGTTTTGGATTATTGGTGGTTATGACGATACCAATACAATGATGATCAAACGTCGAGATCGAAAAATGATTAAATTGTTAATATTTTATATATATAATATAAAGAAGGGTTTATATATATATATATATATATATATATATATATATATATATATATATATATATATATATATATACTAGGGGCTTGTAGGGGCAAAGGCCCCTAAAAATCCAAATGATGATGTTATCTCAAAAATTAAGTTTAAATTCATCATCTAGTTGCACAATTATTATATTTCTTCTCAATCTGTAGACGGTTGGATTTTCTTATAAATGTTACTTAATCTTGGCGAATATTTTTTGGTGATAACAAATAAGTCATTCGCCAATGTTCTCCCTTGTATTAAACAATACAGTAGGTTGTCTATTTTGTGGAAAAAATATATATTTTTTTGCACTATTAGACGATTGGAAGCAATAAAATTAGTTTTGACCTTAAACATGTACACATAATGAGTTCGTAACTCAAATGAATACAGTAGTTTAATACAACATGACAAAATGGTTATTATCCCATTAATACTGTACACTACTGCATATAGGACCCCTGTGCCCCCACTCCCACCCCCCCCCCCACCACTTGCCGTGTCCCTCGTCAACTTTCGTGATCCTCCATGGCGGCCATTCCACACCGTGCCTCCCATATCCCCGTTCCCCGATGCCTGCCGTTCCTCCCCGTGCCCCCTATGTCCCCCCTCAAGCCTCCCATCTGTAACCATTCTCGTGAACCGTGCTTCCTGTACCACCTATGTCTTGGGGCTCGAGTACCCCTCATGCCCCCATACCCTCTATGCCTCTGTGACCCCCATTCACCTGTGCTAACATGTCCACCGTTCTACCTTGATGCCACCGTACTCTCTATGTCTTCCATTCCTCTCCCGTGTTCTCTATGTCCCCCCAAGTCTCTCCCATGCCCTCATCCCATGACCCGTGCTTCCTGTACCTCCTATGATGCCCGCCAATCCTCCCCGTGCCTCCCATATCAGTATCCCCGTTCCCCGATTCCTGCCGTTCCTTCCCGTGGTATATGTCATCCCAAGCCTCCCCCGTGCCCCCCTCTTGTGTCCCGTACTTCCTGTACCCCTATGTCTCGCGGCCTAAGTACCTCCCATGACCCCGTATCCCCTATGCCCCCCATTCTCCTGTGCTCACGCGTCCGCCGTTATTTCTCGATGCCCCCGTGCTCTCTGTGTCCCCCATTCCTCCCCAGTGCCCCCTGTGTCCCCCCAAGTCACCCCCATGACCCGTGCTTCCTGTACCTCTATGATGCCCGTCTACTTCCTCGTGCCTTTAATATCGACGTTCCCCGATGCCTGCTATTCCTTCCCGTGCCGTTCCCCTATGTCCCCAAGCCTCCCGTGCCCCCTCTCGTGACCCGTGCTTCCTGTACCCCATATGCCCCCGTGGCCTGAGTACCCCCATGCCCCGTACCCCCGTGCCTCCATGTCTCTGTGCCCCCCATTCTCCCAAGCTCACATGCCCTCCGTTCTCCCTCGAGGCCCCGTGCTCTCAATGTCCCCCATTCCTCCCCCGTAACCCCCTGCTCAACTACCCCCTGTGCCACCGACGTCTCTAGTGCCCCTTGTGGACCCATGAACCCCGTGGCCCCCATATCCCCATGCCTCCTTACCTGTCGTTCCTCTCCGTGTCCATAATGTCCACCCATGCCTCCACCGAGGCCCCCATGCCCCCCTACCTCTGTGCCACTGACGCCCCTCGTGGCCCCCAACCACCACCTGTCGTTTGAGTTTAACAACGTTTCTTGTGCTATGATTGTAGTCTACTTTGTCTATTCGTTCAACTAAGTAGAGCATTGTTAACATATTATTCGTTTTTGCACACTGTATTTATGAAAAGCTCCCGGTATTTATGTATTAATGGACAATTATTGATTCCGTACGACCTATGTAAGGAAAGAAGCAGAGGATGTATAAAAAATATTCCTTATACGGAGGTTATCCAATTTTAGTAGTTTAGTCACAAATATATGATTTACCTCCCATGATTTAGTCAAAAATAAACAGTTACTAAAAAACGATTCAACTCTAACCACTAAATAGCCAATATATAAAGCAGTAACGTAATATCTTAACGTCATGCACTGAGTAAAGCCATTTTATTAACTATTATATCAAGTCATTTTTTCCACCGGTATATTCAGCACACAAAATCATAATGACATAGATTTTGAAGAGAGAAATCTACCGTGCATGGAGCCGTAATTTTCCCATCACTATTGATGTTTTCCTATTCTTATAGTGCATTGCAAATTTTAAAAAGTTATAATTAAATATGGTTATCTTAACTCAAAATATCTGTTTACTAACCAGCTGAGTTTATGATAAAAATTATTCACTGGATCATCTGCTTAATCACACGTGTAGCTCCAAAAACCTTCTTCCCATTAGATTAACATTAGAACTTCAAGGTCCAATGGGGCGAAGCCCAGGTAACTTTTGACGATTCTGGCATTTTTCCTTGCGTCCTTGGCCCTCAAGCTTTAAAATGAGCCATCATACGTTACCCTAGCTTTCTTCTAACTCGAGATATTTCGTGGGGACCGATTCGCTTACGGAATTAGATATAAACAAATGTTAATGACCACTAATTTCGAGTTGAGAAATCGCTCCTTACTATAAAAAAGAAAACAAGAATGACAAAACTCGTCGATTACAATTTTTTAACCTGTGTTTTTGTAATCAGTTTTTTCTGATAAATTCCACTTTTAAAGTGTGAGCAGTATTGTTTGAAACCTTAATTCACAGTATCTTCAAAGAATCCATACTTGTTTGTACCTTTCTTTACAATTCTTAGTTGATGTGTTTGATTTCCTAAACGTATTAAATATAAAATGTCATTACTTTAAAACGACCTCATAATATTTATAAAATTTCAAATGCCAAAAAGTTTAAAAAGTATGAAAAAGCTTTCACAACCGTCTGATTGGTCGACACGCCTCTTAAAATTTGACACTGTAATTTTCTGCTAAAGAAAGACGGGCCGTGTTCTGAACCTAGTCAACTATCTTCACTGAAGATGATGGGATGTAGTCTCTGTTTACATAATAACCATTCGATAATTGATTATTCAACAACTATCAACAAACTTTCAACAATGTGGGAGGAGAGACCCGTAAGTTTCCCACGGAGAGGACGCGACACGACGGGGTTATGCAACCAGTGTGTATATGTTGGACCATCTACGGCCTCCCTACAGGGCATGATGGGTCATCATGCCGGATACGACCGGACAATGTTTAACGATCGAGCGCAGTGACCGGCGAAACGCTTCGCTGTGGGTGGGAGGGAGAGCGAGTTCGAGAGAAAAATGATCATTGTCTATGTCTGGAGTGGGATACTGAGAGAAAATTTAAGGTTCAATTTGGTATGATAATTTGCGGTGCGGTCGATATAAATGTTGTGTAGAATTTTAAATAACAACAGAATCCTCCCAGAGGGGTAGCCCTAGAGGCCGATGGAAATTATAATGTGATTCTGCTCATCTACAGGACAGTTTCTAACGGTATACGCAGATTTTGCCTACCATGCACACGAGCTGATAAAAAATTAGAAAAAGAAATATGCTTGCCGGTAATTTAGAACAAGCGATCGCATAATGGTCGAAATTCGACCAAAAATTCAGCTGATCTTGAGGCAATTTGTTTAAAAATGTCTTATAAATTAAACATCTGTTCTTCCTTATTTGCTAGCATTTGTTATTACAACAGCTGTCTTATGAATCAACCAGGCCCGGTTCACACGAGCGTCAAAATACACTGCGTGCACGCTGCGTCAACGCGGCGTCCCCGGTGCACACGAGCGTTTACGTGTGTACTGTTCCATTTGAGTACATGCACTGCTAAAACGCCGCTGCAAAATAAAGCTGCATCAACGCAAACGCAAAACGCTCGTGTGCACCGGGCCTAACATGAAACTTTGAAAGCCTGTAGGGAGTAGCCCAGTCGGCCGATGTGAATTAAAACTTGATTCTGCTCATCTTCAGGACTATACCGTTCTAACGGCATGCACGGTTTTCTCCTATGATGTGCAGAAGCCGAGAAAAAAGGAGGAAAAGAAACATGCTTGTCTATCAATATATAGATAAATTAGAATTATTTTGATTGCCTTGAATAATAGAACACTACTTTTGTTAATAAAAGCGTTGCTTTTAAAAAAAGCAACGCTGTTAGTTATGAAAAGGTGTGGTTGATTGTTGGTGTAAACTACCTATAACAGAATGTATAAAATTATACTACATTAAAAATGAATTAAACCCAACGAGCAAGGCATAGTGAACCCGGTACTGTGTATAATAACTGACAGTTCAAGAGGAAATTATGTAAGGTAATCAGTATAAAATCAGCTATAAGTGAAGCTATAGTCATTGCTCATTAACAGCTCTTTCCAAACATAAATTAAATATATAGGTAGTGGTCGTAAATAAATACTTTTATACGGAAAGCAGAAGACGCTCAGGGAAACCAACAGGCGTACCTGTGGATATCTACGGATTCCTGAGACATTTATCATTTTCAAAAAATGTTTAGTTCATTTAATTATTAACTGCAGATAAGTAAAATTTTATAACTTTACCTTTTGATAACAGATTGGGTTTCATTCGTTCGTTTAGTTCAGAGTAAATTCATTTCTGCCTAAACATATTATTATAGTAGGTGTCTTGTGCAATTTCTTAGTGGTGATTGTATTGATATATATAGTATGTAGAATAATTATAATAGGAGGATACAAATGTGATCTGAAGTCTCTTCATGCCCACCACTTCACTCTTATGACACGACCTGCCCAACTATGGTTTAACTTTCTACTTTTAACCTCCATTACAGGGTAATATATCTTCATTGTCATATATTTAAATTGCAAATTGGAGTTCTGATGATCTACTCAGTAATGGAGGCGATGCAATGCATCACGTCGTTTATGGCCCGCTCTGCATGAAGCGGTGCGAACACGTCACTTTTATTGTAAGTTTTAATATAGGCGTTTTGTCGACGTGAGGAGTAGTGCAAAAAGGGCACACCTGGGCCATGACGTCATCATGATGACGTCAGCAGTGATGACGTCATCAATGACGTCACGAATGACGTCACCAATGACGTCATATAACGTCACATGACGTCACACCTATGACGTCATTGACCCGTCCCAGCAGCCCCACTTGAAAAAAAAAATAATTGTTTATATTTTACTTACCCACCGAGAGACTGAGAGCCGAAGAATAATTTCTTCAAACACCCGACAGTGCGACAAACGACACGCGATCCGAACAGCACCGCGTCTGAAGGCATACTGACTTGGGCGCAGGCGGTTCCCCAGGTACCCAGGCTCAGTGGTGGGGATAAGGAGGTGGTGGGGGTAAAGTGGTCAGAAGGAAGAAAAATTAAAATTTTTGCAACAACTCATCCGAGCCTGTCCTTTACCGTAACTCGGATTGGAAATATTTCCTGAGAAATATCTATTTTTTTTCTTTCTCAGGTGATGTTGGAACTTGGTCGGGAATTGGAGTCACCAACGTAACCTTACTGGCAAAAGTTAGCTCGTCTAAAAGGTTCTGAAACATTTTATCATCCATAGTGATATTTCTGTCCCTTGAGTAAAATGTTGGATTATTTTTGAAGCAACGTTTCATTTTTGTTAAAGTGGAAGTCTTGGACACCTTAACAGAATTATTTTGCTTGGCCAGCAAAAATTTTACTCTTAATAATTTTTCTCGCAAAGTTTCAGCCATAGATGTGTCTCACAGTAAGGTTTGGATAAAACTGAAACACTTAGTCCAGTGTTGTACCTTAGCTGGAAGTAGTGGGGGAACAGGGCTATAGTGGGGGAATGAGTAGTGGAGGGGGTAATGCGGACTGTTGTTGACAAGTGTAGAAACAGTTTGCTGGGAACTGTCCAAGGAGTAACACGTACTGTGCAGAAAAATTAACTGAGAGACTTGTGTAAAATTTAACTCCAAGAAATATTTAATGTAAGACTAAAAGAGGTAGAGCCAAATGAAAAATAATTTTGTAGGAGACGGGTATGGATTAGTTTTGTAGTAAAGTTCAAAATTCACTTGTGTGGAATAAAATTAAATTGTGAGCGAAAAATATTTAGCCACACCTGCAAAATACAAGTGTAGGAAAATATTAGGAGACCTGTATAGCTAAATAAAAATTAATTTTGTATGAAACAGTCTTCCAGCATTTCAGTTTCTAAGTCTTAACAAGTAAGGAATAAAATATTAAATAAGGAGTGGAAAATAATTTGTTAAGTAAACGTAAGTGTAGTAGTGTAACAAAAATTAATTTTGTGCAAAACAGGCTAGGTTCTGTTTTGCTAAGTTTAATAAGAAGGAAAAATAATAATTTACTCACAGAAAAGTCCCGCGGTGGCGAGGTGTGGCGTGTTTGTTGGCTTGCAATAAACTGACTTACCTTCTGTTGAGCTACATTTAGCCAGTTGGCCAAGAAACCAGTCTGTTATATAAGCATTATGTAACCGTCTCTGCCGGCTGTGCTGAATCCGGCAAGCTAAAATATTATTCTATAGTACACCTGACTTGGACTGAAAATATTCTAAGTCCCAAGACCCCCCCCCCCCCCCCCGGCTCCGGACGAGAAGTGAGCCCCCCCCCCCCGGAGGAGGAGGAGGTGGCATAGCCCGAGCAGCGATCTCTATAACTACAACTGGATCGCGCGCTGTAATGCTCAAAACTAGGCTCGTATCGGTCCGGCGCTCCCCCCACCACCTAACGGGTGAGCCGCGCCGCTCCGGCCATACAATTCATACGGGGCTAACGTGTTTTCACTGATATTAACTGACGTAAATTTGTTGATACTTACTCAATTTTAATGCGGGTTTTACCATTGTACTCGTCATGAAATGGCGGAGGTTTTGGCGTAGTTTTACGTTTATTACAAATACCACTGCACCAATACAAATGGAGGAAAAAGGTCTGACTTGGTATTTGTGCTAGTTTGATGTTTGTGAAATACAGTATTAAAAGTTTATCTGAAACTTTTACGCTAATAAACAATTATTTTTGGGCCTAATTTATGCGTGTGAGGAGAACAAAAACTAGATTTCGTTAGCAGATGCACTGGAGTTTCTTTTAAAGAATGGACATCCAGAATTTGTTGGTTGCGAACCTCTCATACGATTCCTACGAACCATCGACAGATTGTTGGATTTTTTTAAACACAAGAAACCCTTTTGGCAAGAACTTCAAAGAACCTATCAAACCATCTAACAAAGTATACAATAACAAATTTCTCAAAGAAGCGTACGATTATATCAAATCACTAAAAGTTGAAACCATTTTATTGTTTAGACACCCACGAAAAACCTTCTTACTTGAATTCCTGACCAATATAAATACTATTCTGAAACTTGATGACAGATTGCTCAACGAAGAACACTTTAAATACATCCTAACTTACAAAATGTCACAAGATCACTTGGAACCATTTTTTTCTTGTATAATATCCATGGGCGGCCATAACGACAACCCTAGTGTCAGACAGTTCCAGTATGCCCTAAGGAAGTTAATGTTTAGAAACAGCATTCAGGCTAGTGACAAATCAAATTGTTTAAATTTTGACCCGTATGGCCAGGAGTCGGCATTGACTTTAGTGGAGGTGAACAACTTGTCACTGCAAAATGTCAATAATGACGAAGTGGACGATGAAGATTTAAACATAGGACTGTGTTCAACCACTTCTTACTACCAGGAAAATGTGCTGTACTACATTTCTGGCTTTATAGCGAAAAAAATAAAAGAGAAAAAAAGTGTGAGGACTGTTTAAGTGTTTTAATGAAACAAGATTCCACAAAACTCCAGCCATACATGGATTTTATGGCTTCAGTAAATATGGGTGGTTTGTTTTACCCTGCAAAAGACTTACTTAACTTGGTTACGTTTTTCCACTCCCATTTAACTAAATGACAATATAACTAAGGAAGGAATGGTTGACCGTGTTGTGAATATGGCATGTCAGAACTTCGCCAAAACTGTTTTTAGAGGCCATAAAGAATTAATGCAGCTAGGAGAAACCCCGCACGAAGTAAAGGTAATAAAAATTATTGGAGATTTGTTCTTTAAAATCAATATACACCACAAATCAAAATTGGGAACATTAAATAAAACCCCAAGTTCGGCTGGCCTTCGACAAAAACTACACAAGTTAGAATTGTTTAAGAATACATAGAATCATTAAGTGAACACTAATGTTACGAAAATATAAATTTGTGTCGAATAACTAGTTTGATTAGTTTATTTCATGCTTATTTTTTTACTTATTCCAAGCCTTTCAGCGTTCATTTAATACTTGAACCAAACAAATATATTCAATCACCAGGGTCACGCTTTTCGTACGGTATGCATTTTATTGGTAAAATAATTACCTTTTAAAACTGAATAACCTAATTTTTATAGTTTCATACTCGAACCACAATGAACCACTATTGAACCACTTCATAGTGCATAAGGTAAAAATTTAATCAATAAACTATTAGCAAAAACAGCAGCTTTCGAAATAAAAACAATAGGCTGTCGAATATAGTTTATAACCAAATTATTTGATACAAAATTTATATCATAATCTTCGCAGTTTCATGCAGATTGCATCGGTGTAAATTAGTTGAAAATCAAGCAACTATGAGCGAAGTTATAGCTGTTTTTGTGAGCGCGAACACGATAACATCGTAAGAGGTAATGTATAAGGGAGCGACAGTTCACCCGTTAAGTGGTGGGGGGAGAGCCGAGCGGCCGGACCGAAAACCCAGCACAGAGCGCGCGATCCAGTTGTAGTTATAGAGATCGCTGAGCCCGAGGCGTTGCCATACCTTGACACGTGTTGTATAATGAGATCCGGTTAGTAATGTATTCAGGTGTGGCTCTTGGAGATTGTCCAATGCCACAAACAAGTACGTGTCGAGGTCTGGCTGTTTACGTAACCAGATCAGGTTCCCCCACTCCTGACCGGCTCAGCTTCGGTTCTCTGAGGCTTTGCTTCCTCGCAGTTGGTTTCAAACACTTCAGCTGAGTGGTTGAAGCTCTGCCCTACAGGATTCGCAATGTAATGTTGGCGCCGCATTATATTGGGAATTCTTTTAGTCTAAGGCATGGCATGTGTAGTGTTAAGAAATATTTTATTTTGCGCTTGCTGCTTCTGCTAGGTCTTGGTGTTGGATTTATTTAGTCTAAGTGTTGTGTGTTGAAAAATATTTCTTTGTACTAATCTTCACAGGTTGTCCCCAAGTAGAAATTTTTCTAAATTCGCATCTTGGAGGTACTCCTCCGTAAATTGGCAGCTTAAGTGTTAGGCTTTTGAGACTTAACAGTCTCTGTAAAATAAAAATTTTTCGAGGTTCAGTACCTCAAGAATTATTTGTTACCAACAATAGCATGGCGCCTAACGAGCCCGGGGGTAGGCCCCTGGGGATCCACCCTTAGGCCTCTTTCGGTCAGGGGCGCTACTGGACCTCATCACTCTAGATGGGTGGTTGGCATCCTTTAGCACGAGGCGTCGGATCCTGACACTGACCGGTGTGCTAGGCAAAAGTCAGTACCTACGGGTTAAGACGGGATCCTCGGTCATGGTTAGCATGGCCTCTTCCAAATTATTGTAGCATGTTTCCCTTAAGGAAACTCAAAATTAAATAAATAATTTTTATTAAATCACCTCCCCCTAAATGTTGAGATCCCCCCGATGCCTCTGACCGCCGGCGGTCTTAGGCATCGGGGGGATTTCTTTTTTAACTTTTGGATGACCTTGACCCATATTTGTGTGTGAATAAAAATAATATTTTGTTCCACACGATATGTAGGTCAGCCATGACTTAGGCGGATTTTTGCCTGAGTTCTGAGGACTCCTCAGGACTTAGAGCGAGATGCGACTAAGTGTTGGCTGTCCACACTGTGGTGGAACAAAATATTATTTTATGTTGACACATGAGTAAGGGTAGCAGGTATCCAAGAGTTAAAGTCCTAGGGGTAGGTGACCCCCCCCCCGAGCCCCGGACGGCAAGTGAGCCCCCCCCCCCCCCCCCCCGAAATTTTTTTTTTTGGGATTTTGACCTTGACCAAAAATTTTTTGCTCCGGACGAAAACTGCGCCCCCCCCCGAAATTTTTTTTTTTGGGATTTTGACCTTGACCAAAAATTTTTTGCTCCGGACGAAAACTGCGCCCCCCCCCGAAATTTTTTTTTTGGGGATTTTGACCTTGACCAAAAATTTTTTGCTCCGGATGAAAACTGCGCCCCCCCCCCCGAGGGAGGTGGAGGCCTCTGGTACTTTTCCATTGGCATGTCTGGCCATGTGTTTGCATAAGTAGATCCGGGTATTACATAACAGACTTGTTTGTCCCCACCACATAGCGCGCTGGAATATTCCAATGGGTCGCGAGCTGTTTCATTCTGCTTACAGTATCGCTACGAGTAAGTTGAACATTTTCCCTGCTCCGCGCCATGCCTCGCTTCAAGAATTATCCGCCTACCACCACTGCCGTCTCGACCTCCGCTTCATTGCCAACCGCTTCGCCTGCTGTTTGTACCTCTGCCTCAATGTCTTCCGCTTCGCCTGATGTAACAACCTTCGCTTCGATGCCAAGCTTGTCACCACTGCCACCACCGACAACTTCTATCGACTCGGGGAAAAAAATTATTGTGGACTTGAGACCTGGATCTACAATCACCGGAGACACTTTGGTGAAAACAATTTTGACCGCTGTGACTGCGCTGACGACTGCCACGATGACAACAGTGACGAGCGTGTTGAGTGGAGCTAGGCCGACCGTAATTTCTTTGGACTCCAGTTCAGAGGAAGAAATTTTCGTCAGTCCAAAGAAGCCGCCAAGACCTGCATCTCCCACTGAAGAAATCCTCTCATATTTTAAATCTTTCTTTGACCCAACCACTCTTGTCACTCCTGTCACTCCTGTTACTCCTGTCACAAGTCCAGCTAAACCCAAACAAAAATTTATTTCCCTTCCATCCACATCTAAAGACCCTCAACCTGAACTGGAGCAACCAAAAATTAAAGTAAGTATTCCATTGAATAAAATCAAGCCGGGTTTGCGTAAAACAATAAAGTGTAAAAAGGCGGCGGCACCGAAACGCCAGTGTACATTTGTTTGGAAAACTTTAGCGAAATTTAACCAGAAATGTGCCAGGTGGGCTGTTAGCGGTGAAGAGTTATGCCGCTATCATCTTCAACGCGACTCAGCTTCCACCCGGAACATAGTAAGGCCTTTTTCGCTAAACATTGCTCCTAAAACGCAAACAGAGATCCCTATGGTTCGTTATCGAAGGCTCTACCTTGGTGATAAATACTTTTTTCGAAAACACCTTAAAGTAAAGCCTCACATCTTTTTGATGAGGCACGAGGGCAAAAATGTTCATGTTAGAGTTGCTCCACATTTAGTAAAAGAAAAATTTATGACCATGAGAGGGTATTTGATACGAACGGTGATCATGGGTCAACGTAGGACTGTGTGGCGTTTGCAGGAGTAAATGTAAACTTTTTACTTGACAAAAGTTTTGTTTTCCAAACATTCTTTTCCAAATTAAATTTTTCAAAATTATTTTTTCAAAATTTATTTCTTCACCCTCTTGAAATAAGGGAGGGGGGTATTATATAAATGAGCTATTAAAAAAAAAAAAAAAAAAAAAAAAAAAAAAATAGTTCATTTATATAATATCTTAACTTGGGGATAATGTTTTTTCTTTTTATAAAAAAAAAAAAACATTATTCAGACACGTCCCAAACCAGTGTCCTGGACGGTGAAGAAAATTTATAACAAATTAATTTTATTAACCAAACAGATGTTTTAGCAATGTGGTAAAGCAGTACATGATTATGTGACAACCGGTTTCCCCCACTACTGAAAGGTCACGTGACAACCAGTTTCCCCCACTACTACTGAATCTCACTGAGTTCCCAGCGCTACTCACTTGGTTCATTCTGCTTTGTACTTTCATCCGAGCTACACATCATGAGTGAAAACACTGCTGAAGTCTCATTTGAAGCGCCCAGCAGAAAATTTCAGCCTGACCACGAGCGGGTGGTAAAAAGTTTAGGAGCAAATCCATTTGTATATGCTCCAATGCTGGTTGACTACAAAAATTACTCTTCACCAGAACCTGGACCATCCAATGAAGAAGGAGGAAATATTTTAAGACATGCATTGATGGAGGGCACGGTGGAGAATAAAATAAAAAATAAGGAGTTGAAGCGGTTGGCGGACCATCAGCGCAATTACAAGGAGCGAGTGGCGATGCTCCGGTTAAAACTGGTGGTGCCAAAAGTTAAATTGCGCGCCAGTAAGCTGGACACTTTGATGGAGGCTGCGGATTATATCCAGCAGTTGGAGCGAAAAATTAAATATTTAGAAGCTCAACTGGAAAATAAGAACTCTGAACGACTTGTCATTGCAAGTCCAGAATTTGTAGACGATGGTGGGGAGCAAATTTTGGGAATGTAAAATTATTTTATTTTGTGCGACTTGGACTTGAACACGGACTAGCTGTTTGGTATGTGGAAAAAACAGAGCGGGGGATAGAGCACTCTGTGATACTGGAATAACATATCACTTAGTGCTTTATCCCCCGCTCACAGGGTAATTTTATTTGGCCTTGACCTACTTAAAAAAGAAGTGGTGGGGGTAAGTTTAACCAGGTGTAGGGTATTGAGGAGGTTGCTCAGTCTCAGTTCAGCGTAGCTAAGAGACGCACCCTAGAGATGGCTCCTTTTAGTCTTGTAGAATTGTGTTTAATGAAAATTTCCGATGAAACCGAATTGTTCCGTTATGTTGTGCATCAGTCTGATGCACCACCAAAAATTAAAAATTTAGTGAAGGAGTTTGACTTTGAAAGGAATGGCTACACAAATTATTTTGCTTATGTCTTCAGAAATGAAAATCTTAAATTTTGTAAGGAGTGTGGTTTTGCTGCTTGTAAGGACATGATGGAATTTATAGAAAACGGTGGCTACATGTTGATGACTGGAATTTGTAACATAAAAAGAAATGAAATACCACAAGAAAAGTGTGATATTTGTGCTTGTAATTTACACGATTGGCATACATACAGCAGAAACCAGGTGGAGCCTCTTGAAAAGTGGTGGGGGGTAAAGTGATATAGGTGGTGAGAAGCGTCAGTTTGAGCTCATTCTTTGCAGAACACTCTAGTGATCAGCATCATGGTGAGCCACTGCGTTGAATTTATATTGCTGGAAGAGGACATGATGGAGATTGTAGAGCTGATCGAGGATACTACAAGAAAAGGGACAATTGAAAATGTCAATTGTAATCCTCTGGATGAGAGATCACAAAGAATTGTGCAAATCTTTTTGGCAAATCGGTTAACACCACAAACTACAAATTTGGAATTTGTAAAATATTTATTCGATAACCGTGTAAATGCTAAAATGGCTATATTTTTAAAAAAATAATAATTTAGTGTTTTGATGTGCTACTTGGACTTGAACATATTTTGTGAGTTTTGGTTTACGGAAAAATGGTGGTGGGGGGTAAATAATTTACATATCTATATAAAAGTCTAGTTTGTTTGCAAAGGTGAAACATTCCACTAAGATGCCTCCACTGGACAACACTGATGTGCCTCGCAGACAAACTTTTGAAATTTTACAAGACATACCAATTGAAATAACAAATGAGGAAGAGGAAGAAGAAAATGTTACAGAAGATGAAAGCACGATGGAAGAATTGGATGAAGAAGAAAATAATTCAATAGATATTGACTTACATGCTTATGAAACATTGGACTCGTCATCAGAAGAAGAAATGGAAGATCAGAACACCCCTCAAGTAGGAGTTATATTGGACAGAATGTCGTTGTGTAAAAGACTTGTATTTTGTAGTAGAAGATTATTTTTGGAGAGTAGTGATGACGAGGATAGCAGTGATGAAGTTTCACCTTTGTAAATAACTTTTTTGTAAATAATTTTTTGTTTTGAATTTTACAAAAAATCCAAAAAAATTATAAAACTGTAAAAAAGAAGAAAAAGAATATGAGCGGGGGATAGAGCAGCAGATGCTCTATCCTCCGCTCAAAATAATAATTTCCGATGGCCTTGACCCACTTTTGAGAATTGATTGTGGTGGGGGAGAGCATTAGTGGTGGGGGAAACGTCATATATACGGGTAGTCAAGCCTCAGTGTCATTTGGTAAGAAAGAGGGAACGCTGGATCGGAGGTGATGGTAAGATTGACTCAATAGCAAATACTTTAACACTGCAATATGTTAACAGGTTGTCAATGGTTAGGAAATATTTTTATTTTTATACTCGCTAGTTTGTTTAAGCTTAAAATTTTAAATATATTTTGTTTTGGTCAAATGCTTTTGCCAGACTTCCTACACGCTAAGACTCATATAAAGTACAGGATTAAGCTGATCTCTCGGGGAAATACTATGTAGCCACCTCACATTGGTTATCGGAGTCGCATAGTATTGGTGATTTATACAACATAAAATATTTTCAATATGTTATATATCACCAATTCTTATTCGAGTCAGATAACCAATGTTAGGTAGCACATCAGTATTTCCCCGCGAGATCAGTCTTAATTCTGTACATTTTTTGAGTTTTGGCGTGTGGTAAGTGTGCCAAAAGCATTTGCTCAAACAAATATATTTAAAAGTTTTAATTTTAAACAATTTGGTATATGAAATTAAAAAAATATTTAACTTTTGCACCTGTTGATATATTATTGAAAGTATTTGTTAGAAAGTTGATCTTACTACCATCTCTTATCCAGTGTTCCCTCTTTTTTACCAGATTTAAGGTGGCCTTGACCTATATATTTGTCCTAAATAGCAAATTTTAAATAAATATATTACATTTTGTTCTGCGCATGCGCAGAACGGGTTTTCCCAAGATCACCCCCCCACCACCCGCTATAAAAGGAGGTCGGTCAAGAGCGTCTCTCATTCTTTGGTGAACTTTTGTAGAGGTAACATCTAAAGACGCTAGTGGTAAAAAGTGTTAAAATGCTTCTTTGCCATATTTGTGGGGAATTTTTCCCAGATGAAGACATTTTAGCTATACATCAAGAATTACATATGGAAGACCCGGCGACTGAAACGGCTACGAAATGGACATGGACTGGATTGATGACATTTTGGCTGAATTTAACCGCAACCTGGACAATTGGCAAAGTGAACTTCAACAGATTCAACGCACAAGACCCAGTGTTATCCAATATGGAGGTGCTGGACCGTCAGGACTTGGAAGGAGACCTACAGAGGACATGGACACCGACACGGACACCGACACGGACACAGACATGGAACAAGAAGAAGGAGTGAACCAGATTCGTATAACAGCTTTCCCCGGACATACGGTAACCCATCACAAAATAAGTAATGTACAGCTTGATCTTGAAAATTTTTTAACTGAAGCAAAATTATTGATTGGACAAACTTTGCGACAAGAATTGGCAAGATTAAATTTTTTAAAATTTGGTTTAGTTTTAGATGCGTTATTTACTAATACGGATGGTGAAACAACAGTGAGGGGGTTTATAACGAAAAACCGTACTTTGATGTATGCTTCTGATGTAAATAAAATTGTTGAGGAATGTTTGGAAGAACTCTTAACAAAACTGCAGGAACATGAAATGAGAGGTTCAGGATGGATGCTTACATCTGTAGAGGGTGTAGATTTAAGAGTACATAAGCACGGATTTGGTATGAGAGGAAGCAGCTACGTCCCTCTACCAAAAGCCATTGAGAAAACGAAAGCATGTATAAATGTACAAAATTAGATAATGAATGTTTTAAGTATGCTATGTTATGTAAATATATTTTGCCAGAGCAGCACCCTTGTAGAGTAAGTGGACATTATGTAAATGTAAATAATAGGTATAATTTTGTAGGACTATCTTACCCTGTAAAAATTTCAGATATTTCTAAGTTTGAGAAACACAATCCTGGTGATAGTGTAAATATTTTTGGTTTGGATGATGCAAATAATGTGTACCCCTTAAGGGTAACTAAAACTGAACTTAGGAACCATACAGACTTATTGTTGATAACCAATGGTGAAATATCACATTATGTTTATATTAAAAATTTTGAAGGACTTGTTAGTAACCAACTTACTAAAAAACGACATAGGAAAACAATTTGTCAGCGATGTTTCTGTTTTGTGTTGAAAGATGAAAGAAGGGGAGGAGCACAGTGGTTACGTGAACACCAAAGGCTATGTAATGAAAACTTTGAATGCAAAATTAGTTTGCCTGCACCTACTCGCTCTATTGTAAAATTTGAAAAGATTAGCCATCAATATAGGGTACCATTTGTAATTTATGCAGACTTTGAGTCTACACTGGTACCCCAAGAACATCCAGAAGGGGAAATTACCAGTAGGACGAAATACCAGCTGCATAAACCTAACAGTTTTTGTTTGCTTGTTAAATCCACACTGTCAGAAGAGCATTTGAAAAATTTTGGTTTAAGTTCAACACCAATTTTGTACAGAGGTGAGGATACTGCTAAACATTTTGTAGATAACTTGTATTATATAGCTGATAAGGTTGAAGAAGTGTACAGTAATATTGTCCCTATGATTCCTCTAGATGAAGAGGAGGAAATTCAATATATCAATGCCACTAATTGTTACTTGTGTAAAAAAGAATTTACTGTTGAGAACCATAAAGTCCATGATCACGATCACCTTACTGGTTATTACAGAGGGGCTACTTGCAATTCATGTAATATTAATTATAAACTTCCGAAATTCATTCCAGTTGTTTTGCATAACCTTAGTGGTTATGATTCACATTTTATTATTCCGGAATTGGGCAGGGATGATGGGAAAATTGATGTATTGGCCAACACTTTAGAGAATTATATTAGTTTTTCCAAGACTGTTGGCAAAATTAAGCTTCGATTCGTGGATTCTTTTCGATTCATGTCATCTAGCCTTGCCAACCTAACTAAAAATTTAAGACGACAGGATTTAAAAGAAACAAGAAAAATTGTGCCAGAAGATAAAATGGACTTGGTGCTAAGGAAAGGTGTGTTTCCATATGATTACATTACTGGACTAGAAAAATTTGATGAAACATGTTTGCCACCAATCGAAGCGTTTAAAAGTAAATTAACTGAAACCGAAATTTCAATTGAAGATTATAATCATGCTCAGAAAGTCTGGAATGAATTAGGAATGAATACCTTGGGTGATTATTCTGACTTTTATGTAAAACTAGATGTAACATTATTGTGTGACATAATGGAACAATTTAGGAACACCTGTTTCACCGCTTACGGACTGGACCCCCTTCATTCGTTTACATCTCCCGGCTTAGCATGGCAGGCCATGTTAAAATCCACCGAGTGCAAGTTGGAGCTGTTAACCGACATCGATATGGTTTTGATGATTGAATCAGGTGTACGCGGTGGATTAACTCAGGCCGTTACAAGACATGTCAAAGCTAACAATAAATTTCTACCAAATTATGATAAGACTAAAGATTCGATTTTTCTTGGATATTTTGATGCCAATAATTTATACGGTTGGGCGATGTCCAAACCCCTTCCATATGGCGACTTCCAGTGGGTAGACCCGGACAGCATCGGGGACATCATGCAGATCCCACAAGATGGACCGACCGGCTACATTTTCGACTGCGACTTTGAATATCCAGAACACCTACACGATCATCATTATGACTTGCCACTGTTGGCTAAAACTGAAGTATCACCGACAGGAAAATGGCCCAAATTAATGATGACATTAAACAACAAAAATCGTTATGTGGCACACTATTGGGTTGTACAGCAAGCGTTGGAGTTAGGACTAAAAATAACAAAAATTCACCGAGCACTACAATTTTCTCAGTCGTGTTACTTGAAACCTTACATAGATTCCAACACTGCTAGGAGAGCAGCAGCAACATCAGCCTTTGAAAAAGATTTTTACAAGCTCATGAACAATGCAATATTTGGAAAAACTTTAGAAAACAAAAGGAAACACAAAATTGTAAAATTAGTAACAAACCCTAGACAGATGCAGAAACTTGTACAGAAACCAAATTTTAAAACTACTATGATAATTAATGAAAATCTAGTAGCGGTAAGCATGAATAAGACCAAAATTGTTATGGATAGACCATTGTACATAGGAATGTCAATATTGGATATAAGTAAAACGCATATGTATGACTTTCATTACAACAAAATGGTTCAACATTATGGAAGAGAAAATATTGGAGTAGCCTACATGGACACGGACGCTCTAATTTATTGGATTAAGACACAAGACATGTATGAAGATCTTCGGACGTTCATACACAAAAATGATTTTGATTTTTCCGACTACCCAAGAAATCACCCGAACTTTAATGAAAATAATAAGAAAGTTTTAGGCAAATTCAAAGATGAATGCAACGGAGCAAGCATGGAAGAAATCGTTGCACTAATGTCAAAATTATATTCTTTTAAAGTATATAAAGGACAAGAAGAAACATCAACCACTAAGAAAGCAAAAGGTGTAAGGACAGGTTATTTGAAGAAAAATATAGACTTTGAGCACTACAAAAATTGTTTATTTAACGACACCACCTTGACTGCTAAATTCAACACCATAAGGAGTGAAAAACACAAACTTTACAGTGTTACAGAAGTGAAAAAAGCACTATCGGCAAATGATGACAAAAGACACATTATGGATGACAAAATCAACACTCTTCCTTTTGGCCACTACTCTCTCAACCCTATCAACAACTAACCTATTCTTCGTCCTTCTTCGTCCTTCTTCGACCTAAATTCCTTTTCCTTCCGTAAAAAAATGGGGAACACGGCAAGTCCAACGCCTTGTTCCCCATTTTTTTACATCAATTTGAATGACCTTGACACATTTAAAATCGGTTTTTAATTAAAAACAAATTTTTATTTCCACTTTATTGGTAATATAATAACCTAAACATAATTAATAAATTGTTTATAAAATTATTTTCTTAACCCTCTTAAAATAAGGGAGGGGGGTATCATATAAATGAACTATATTTTTTAAATATTATTCATTTATATAATACCTTAACCTGGGGGTAATGTAATAAAAAACCATTACTCGGACATTTCCCAAACCATGTCCTTGAGGGTTAAGGAAATATATTTAAATAGTATTTCTTACCAATTTAGAATACCTTAACAGACTTAAATAGAGTTTAATACATACATAAAGTTCATTTCTATTTCAACCGTAATAACGGAAGGATTAAAAAATGGATTTAAAACAAAAAATTGTTAATGAACTTCATTAACCTGCTAGAAGAAAATTTCCCCGTAGAAATACCGTTATAAAAGGAATGAACGACTTATATCAAGCGGACTTAATAGAAATGATTCCTTATAGTAAACAAAATAAAGGATTTAAATATATATTGACTATTATCAATTGTTTTACAAAAATGGCAGATGCTTTACCGCTAAAAGATAAAACCGGCAAGAGTGTAACAAAAGCCATGGAAACTGCGATACAGAGAGACAAAAATACCATAAAACATTTACAAACCGATGGTGGTAAAGAATATTTCAATAAAGAATTTTCAAATTTAATGAAAAAACACGACATAAACCATTATTCGACTAATTCAGAGGTGAAAGCATCAATCATAGAAAGATTCAATCGAACTTTAAAAGGTGCGATGTACAAGATGTTTTCAAACAGAGGATCGCACGTATGGATTGATATGTTACCAAAACTAATAAAAGATTACAATAACAAGTTCCATAGAACAATTGGTATGAAACCGAACCAAGTGACTAGCAAAAATGAAAAACTAGTATTAAAACGTATAAAAATGAATACTAAACCAAAAGTTGAAAAACTAAAGCCTAAAGTGTTTAATGTTGGTGATAAAGTGCGAATAAGCAAATACAAAGGTGTATTCAGTAAAAGATATCTGCCTAATTGGACAAATGAGGTTTTTACCGTATTTAAGGTACAACCTACAGTGCCGGAAACTTACATTTTAAAAGATAATAAAGGACAATTGCTCGAAGGAGGGTTTTATGGACATGAAATGTTAAAATCCACAGTAGGTGATGTATATCTCGTTGAAAAGGTGTTACAACGGAAAAAAGATAAAGTTAAAGTGCGATGGTTAGGATTTAATAAGAGTGAAGATTCTTGGATACCTAAAAAGGATCTGATATAATGATGGAGCATCATTTTAGGTTGAACCTTTACAAAGGATGGAGATAATACCGCAAAAGGATAGTTTTCCTATTAATAATATTGATGAACTCACGGTGGACAATTCGGAATTAAACAGCGGCAAACATGGTGTTCTGTTACCAAACACGGTGCGTTGTCTTGTAACTGGTCCATCCAATTGTGGTAAAACAAATGTAGTATTCAATTTGATTACAAACCCAAAAGGATTGCGTTTCAATAACTTGTATGTCTTTTCCAAATCATTACAACAACCCAAATACCAATTATTAGAAAAAATATTTAATAATGTGCCAGAAGTGAAATATTACAAGTTTGATGCAAGTGAAAGCGTAATGCAACCGCATGAAGCTAAACCATTTTCAGTTTTTATATTTGATGACGTATCCTGTGAAAACCAAAACACTATCAGGAGCTATTTCGCTATGGGACGACATAACAATATAGATAGCATTTACATAGGCCAGACTTATAGTAAAATACCGAAACAACTGATAAGAGACAACGCAAATGTGTTGATTGTATTCAAACAGGATGAAACTAACTTAAAACACATATATTACGATCATGTCAATGCGGATATGTCATATGAACGGTTTAAAGACATATGTGGTAAGGCTTGGGCTGAAAATTATGGATTTTTGACAATTATGAAGGAACAACCACTAAATAATGGCCGATACAGAATAGGTTTCGATAAATTTATATTAATTTACTAAGCACTATATCACACAATCATTCTTGTACAGCACGTCTTGCTACAAACATGGTTAACCAAGAAAAGTTAGTAAAGGAAATTAAATCACTTAGTGATTCTATTCGGGCAAAAAACAGAGCGTTAAAGTTAGGTATCAGCGAAAGGGAGAAATTTCTTGAATCTACTTTTAAACCTATTACAGAGCCTTTGAAACAATTGAACAAAAAATTGACTAAACCTTCTTTTCAAGGTGATATTATTGCTCCAATAACAGAATATGAAAGGGAAAGTGTAATATCAGAAGATATTAGCGATGAGGACCCGGAAGCCTCCATATTTAGTGATACAACGGCAGAAAGAGAAGATGTATATGCTGGTAGTGAAGAAGAAGCGGTATCTATAGCGAGTGAAGAAGAAAAAACAGAAGGAGAACCATCAAACATAAGCTTATTGGGTGAAAATATTCATACAAAAGGACCTTTAGGAAGAAAATACTTGTTAAAACTGTTAATTGGAACTGATTCTACTAAAAAATACCACAGTTATGGAGCAAGAATGTCCAAAGAAGGTGTAATGATTGGTAATAGCAAATTAGATGTCGATGAACATGATAATATTCACGTAGGTGATCAAATATATAAGGGAACAAGGGGACTATTTGAATTATTATTTGAAAATAAACCTTTAAAAGCATTGGTAAAAAATGATGATTTGGAAGTGTATAGCAAAATTTTTGATCAAACTAATGCATATAAAAGAAATTATTTACCTGAAGCACCCATATATAGAAATAAATCTGTAAAATATAAAGATTTTGTTTCCAAATTAATACCAATTATAAGAAGAAAACCTGTAAAAAGAAGATTAGTAGCATCCACTTTAGATTTAAGTTCCCCAGAACCGAGAAAAAGAAGCAAATCAGTCACCGGTAAAGGATTGATGAAGAAACTATACAATACAAACGTAATTTATTACAATAATATCAATAAATTGGTAGATAGAATGAAACTAATAAATGAAGCCAAAGAAGCGGGTCATACTGGATTGGAAAACGAATGGGTGGCTTTAGTGGATGAACTTAGAAACCGCGGGGTAATCTCATAAGAATGCGTTACCCCCTAAAATGCTATTCAGTTGCACCATGAGTGTCGACAAGTTTGGACGGTATTCCTCAGATGGATTATATTACGCGAATAACTTAAAAAGAGGTGCTGGTTTACCACAAACACCTGAAGGAGATTATGATATTAGTAATAAAAGGTTAAAAAACATAAAAGATCCCACGGACGAAAACGATGCAGTAAATTTAAAAATAGTAAAGGAAAAGCTATCACCAACATTAAGACTACACAATAACACATATGATGCAGAAAATCATAGAATTATCAATGTTGGTAAACCAAATCAAAACGGTGATGCAATAAACAAAGGTTATTTATCATCTGAATTAAAAAATACGTTAAAATTCAATGGAAAAACGTATAGTGCTAACAATAAACGTATATCCAACGTAGATGACCCTAAAGATGAAAAAGACAGCGTGAATAGACGCTATTTACATTCCTTGATACCTGAAAAGACAAAAGATGGATTTTCTTTTTATAAATTTGTTATTAATGATATAGGTTATCCAAAAACTGAAAACGATGCTGTAAATCTAAAATATATTAAAGATCATTGTATCATACGTGATGTAGGGGTTATAGATTGTTTTAATAATTGTTTAGCAAATGTTAAAGATGGTTCGGCGCCATCAGATGGTGCAACAGTGGGTCAAATGAAAGAGACTTTAAAACAAGAGACATCTGGATTTGTAAAACAAGACCAAGTGGTATCACGGCAGGGGGATGTGTTTGTACAAGGAAATGAAAAGTTTACATTACTTGAAGAAAAGAATAAAGTTCTTGATGGATATGTATTAAGGAATAATGTTTGGGATGGTAAAGGAAAACAAATGATACATATAGCTCCCGCGTCATTGCCTGGTAATGTTGTTACTTTTGAACAGATAATACAATTAGAGCCAACTGGACATAGATGGTGGAATTGCAATAACAAACTATTAACAAGAGTTGCAGACCCTGATTATGTAGATGACGCTGTAAATATTAATTTTCTTGTTAAAGTGATAGGTAATATAATGTTTGATATGCACAATTATATTGCAAGCGGACAATATAATCATTTTGATGAAAAGATGAGAAATTCATGGATAAAACAAGAAGTTTTTTATAAGTATTTTTTTACTAAAACAACACAACCTTAAGGATCCACATTTTAGGATCCTTTTAGTATTTAATTGATCAAAAGCATAAATAAAGTCATTTATGTTCAACTTGTCGTAGAGGTAACACATAAGTTGCGAAATTCAATTATAAAAGTGCATTATGACATTTCAATATATCAGTCCATATCGAGACACTGTAAGGAAAGGTGGCGGGATCACGTCCACAGCGGTTTCTCTATTAAGTAAAGCCTTAAATCGAATTCCAGTAGGATCCATCGTAAATAGAGCAATAGACGCTTTACCATACGAATTTCACATACCGGGAGGTTATCAGTATTGCGGACCAGGAACTAAATTGAAAAAACGACTGGAAAGAGGCGATCCAGGCATAAATAAGTTAGATCAGGCTTGTAAAGAACACGATATAGCATATTCCACATTTAGCGATACAAAAAATAGATCAATAGCTGATAAAAAGCTCGCGGATATAGCTTGGCAACGAGTAAAGTCTAGTGACGCTAGTATTGCAGAAAAAGCAGCAGCTTTAGCGGTAACAGCAGGTATGAAGGCTAAAACAGCGGTAGGAGGTGGAAAAAGGAGGAGAAAAGTAAAAAGGAGATCGGCAAAGACAAAACATGGGGGGAATATTAGAAGAAAACGACGTTCCACCAGAAAGGGTAGCAAAAAACCAACAGTATGGTCAATGGTAAAAAACGGGGCAGGACTATACCTAAGACCGTATCGTGCATATTAAATAAAAGAAATCAATTAGTAATACCACATAAAGCGTTAACAAATATCGAATTATTTAAATACATTTCATGTTTAAAAATACCTTTTTTTCGCGGTGTCTTTATGAAAGATGCTTTACCAGTTAAAATGTGGAAAAACGAAACCGGTATTGTAAATTTAGACAATTCTGAAGGTCCTGGCACTCATTGGGTTTGTTATAAGAAATTAGGTGATAATATTTATTACTTTGATAGTTTTGGCAATTTACCACCACCTAAAGAACTCGAGCATTACTTTAAATCTGCTAAAAACATATATTACAACTATAAAAGAGAACAACCTGATAACACATTAATATGTGGCCATTTATGTTTGGAATTCCTAGCTAAAAGTATCAGTCACCATTGACATGTCATCCTATACGGTATCATTAACAGGAAAATCGTCCACTTTACGAAGTATCCTTTTTCCAGCGTTACGCTTGCAAAAAGGAAGATTTTGGGAAGCGGCACTGTTGGATTTTACAACTTACAACTCTATTCCCAATGTTACGGAAGGTAAAAATAACTTATTGCATTATTATAAAGGAAAAGATGCCAGTGGGAAGTTTACAGACTTAGAAGTTTGCACTCTACCCACAGGTTCTTATGAAATTGATCATATTAATGAATTTTTGCAAAATAAAATGGGAAAAGACAATATAACATTAAAAGGTAATAACAATACGATGAAAGCTGAAATTAACTCCAAATATTATATAGATTTTACTCAGGAACACTCAATTGGTGAATTGTTAGGATTTCCCAAAGATGGGGCAATTTTAGAACCAAATCAAACACATTCTGGTAAACAAACTGTAACTATACTAAAAGTTAATAGTATAGATATAACTTGTAACATTATACAGGGAGCTTACAGAGATGGAGCAAATACTCATATAATACATACTTTTTACCCTAGTGTACCTCCAGGATTTAAAATTGTTGAAAAACCACAAAACCTAGTATATCTGCCGTTGAACACCACTTTCATTTCAGACATCGTGTTGAACGTATTGGATCAAGACGGTAACTTGATAGATTTCCGAGAAGAGCCAATTACAGTTAGATTACATTTAAAATCGACACTTTAATACAAAAATCATGGGTTTATCATTTAAAAGTGGACAACCTACGGGAAACCGCATTAGTAGCTCTTCAGCTGTGGAGGAGTTAACACGCGAGAACATTCGTTTCTTAGAAAAGATTGGATTAAAATTAACCGATTATGGATATACTGGATATAGCGCAGGGACCGACATTCGACGAAACCCTATGGGAAAAAGAATATCACACCCACAACCCTTACACTTCATCAAAATTGAACAATAACGACGAAATTCGTATTCCTATACAACATCAGGACATTTACACACTACCATGTGAAAGTTACTTGTATATCGAAGGAAAAGTTACTAAAAAGGATGGTTCTACTACTGGTACAACAGTTCCATTTATAAATAATCCTATGGCTTTCCTGTTTGATGAAATTAGATATGAAATATCAGGTGTAACAGTTGATTCCACTAAAAAAGTAGGTATTGCAACAACTTTAAAAGGGATAACATCTATATCACCTAATGAAACCAATTTACTTCAACCTGCCGGATGGGTTTTACCTGAACATGACACAATCACTCCGAATACAAAGGGATATTTTGATTTTCATATTCCATTACGTTTGTTGCTTGGATTTGCTGAAGATTATAGAAAAATAATATTAAATGTTAAACAGGAATTAGTTTTGTTGAGATCTTCTAACGATAAAGACATTATTAAAGCTCCAGATGGTACAACGGATGCAAACCTAGAATGGAAATTAACATTAGACAAAATTGTATGGAGAGTTCCACATGTTAAATTAGCTGACGAACATAGAATGCTACTATTAAGGAAGTTAAAGGCTGATCGTGATATTGTAATTCCTTTTAGAAGTTGGGAATTCCATGAACATCCAAGCTTGCCAACTACAGATCGTCACACTTGGACTGTTAAAACATCTAATTACGTAGAACGAGCCAGGTATATTATATTTGGTTTACAAACAGATAGGAGAGACAGCATCACAAAACATGCAGGCAAATTTGATCATTGCAACTTAAAAAATATTAAAGTTTATTTGAATTCACAATTTTCCCCTATGACAATTTAAATGTGTCATTCGCTAATAAAAAGTACAGTATATTATACGATATGTATGCGAGGTTCCAAAATTCATATTACGGTAAAACAAATACACCTTTACTATCACCAGAAGAATACTTAGATGGTTACACAATAGTTGTAATTGATTGTTCTAAACAAAATGAATCAGTAAAATCATCAAGTGTTGACATAAAGATTGAAATGGAGTTTAATGCAGCTATACCTGCAAATACAACTGCATACTGTTTAATTCTACATGATAAAATTGTAACATACACACCTCTAACTGGAATTGTTAAAAATGTATTATAAAAAACCGGTTTTGTTACATTCCGCGAGTATAAAAGCGGAGCGTGCAGGCCGCTCCTGATCAGTTTGTTGCCTGACGTCGTATGGGTAGCATCATCTTCAATATGGCTTCTACAAGTGGTACAACGGAATGCGATATTGAAAAAGAAATTTCAGAATTTTTGGACATGAATGAACAGCAACACGTCACAAATCAAGAAGAAGAACAAAAAGGTAAAAAGAAAAAATATTTGTCCAAGAGGAAAAGAAATGTGGAAGAAAATATTTCACCAAATATTTTGATGGAAGTATTTTTAAGGATTTTTTATCCAATCTCTTCAAGTTTGGATAAAAGTGTTTTAATTGGAGTTATGAAATCAACCGACTATTCACCTACAGTAATTTTAACTCACGGAACAAAAATGATTTTGTTTACAGCCAATGCTTGGGAATCTTTTATGAAACACCTCCATTTGTTAGAATGTTACTTTAATAGCAACATGTTTGGCAGGAAAACAAAAGTAGGACTATTGGATTCAGACTTGGAAATTGATATTATTAAACACAGAGGTGAACATCAAATGAGATTTAGAGATACGACCAAACATGACATAAAAATTCAACTAAACAGAGAAGAATTTTTTATTTTAACATGTGCAACTGAACCGATAACAAGATATTTAAGACAGCTAGTATTCTCCAGTTCAATTATTAAAGATTATTTAACAGACACTTTGGACAAACAACCGGATGCACCAATTTTGTATGGACCTGTGGACACTTCAATATTCAACAGAATTCCTCATGAAGTTCAAATGTGGAGACAGTTGGAACAATATGTGCAAGAAAAAAATAATTTTGTAAAATCGGATGAAGAAACACATTTCAGTGATGAAAAGGATCAAAGTGATGACAATGACTACAACAAAAATGACCAGATGGAAAGTTAAATAAATTTTAAAAATTTTCACAACACTTTACACTTGAATTGGCAAATTTTCAATAAAAAATTCAAAATTTTGTGGGTGTAGGCCTACCGGGGATGGTGCCCACGTTAAATATACACCAACGCGCCTTCAACTGTACGGCCTGGCATAAATAAATGCCTACCGTGGTGTGGAAAACAGTTGACCTTCTGACACCGTGATGGATAGACAGGTGACCTTTCAAATGGACATGGAAGAAGAAATCAAGTCCAAGCCGGGTATTATTGAATTTCAAGCTTTTCGTGGTAACGATGATCGGTTCATAATTAAAGAACTTGTATTTTACGATATAGATAAAAATATTCCTTACACATTTTTATTCAAACCACCATGCTCTTTTTCTTCACTAACCAGCAAAGCCGCAACAACAAACCGATGGACTTGGAAATATTTTCATCACATCGATTGGTATGACGGTTTTACCAGTTATTCAGACTTGTATCATATTATGCATCAATTTTCAAACAGATTTACTAGTATTTACACAAAAGGACTTGAAAAGAAAAGATGGATAGAACAATTTACTTCTACTCCAGTTAAAGATGTGCAAATTAATAAAGATTTTAAATTTATTGCTGAAAACATTTGTATTTGCACACAAAGTGTGGAACATGAAAGGGACAGGCACTGTGCGTTAAAAAAACTCTTTAAAATTAGCGACTTACCTGCAAGATGGAGAAATCGGTGATGGTGGTGGGGGTAACGACGATTATAAAAGCGAGGAGCAGACCGAGACCTGGCACGAGTATTACTCGAGATTCCGAGACGACAACATCTCAGAGCAAGAAGACAGCGAGGATCTCTAGAACAACCATGGCATCCAACCAGTTTCTGCAGACTTTGGTAGAACAGTTCAACGCCCACTCCAAGTCTACAATTTTGCCGGTAAAAAAATGTTCAGAGCTGAAGGATGAAAAACATTATATTATACATACCATGAAGAAGATGGAAACTACAGTCGGCGAGGCAATCTGCTGCAGCTTGAGCGAAGCCCCATACACTCCGGGAGATGAGCCGAAATTCCAAATTTACCTGCCCAAAAGATTTGTACACCTACTCCAGAACGAAGATCTCCGCTCCATACAACCAGGATGTCTCTACTTGGTGTCCCACGGATGCAGCGGCAGCAACTCCACCGAGCTTACCATCCACATCGCAGACAAGCAGCAGTGTTAAAAAAAAAAAATAATAATTTTTTTCTTTCTTGTATCTGTTTGTATTTTTTAACTATATATATTTTTGTCATGTAATCTTGTTTGTACTGTTTTAAATAAAGATAAAAAACCAAAAAAAAAAAAAAAAAAAAACACAAAAAAGGCAACATATCAATATGTGAAACAAAATAATTTTTCACATATTGATATGTTGCCTTTTTTTTAAAGCTCTGGGGTGACCTTGACCTTTGACCTTTGCACAAATTAAACATAAACTTTTTTTCAAACAGCAATATGTGTGTGTGTGTGTGTGTGTGTGTGTGTGTTCGCACTTCGACACTTGTGAATTCCAAAATGTGTACTCAACCTGAGTTGTGAACTCCGTTTTACTTGTGAACTCCGTTTGCCGGAGTTCATAAGTACCTGACAGCAGATTCGTTATCTGTGAGCTAAGACGAACATTTATATATAAATTTTATTAATGTTTTTATCGGAGCTCAAAAGTACGGATATTTGAGACACAAACACGGATTTTAGTTCCAGTGTGTATCCATGTAGACAGCGCCCTCGTCGCGTTTTTGGGTCTCCCGCATTTCACATCTGTATTTGTGAACTCCGAAGCATAGCTTGAATATAACCGGACTTGTGAGCTCCTGACAAAAAAGTTAGTTTCATGGTTCAGTGAATCTGATACCCAGCATGGTTTTGGTGTGTCTCCCTCACAGTTGTCGACTCCACTAGAACCGAATGTATTACAAGCCTTAGTTTCAACTCAATTATTTATTTACAGAAAGTTACAAAGTTTTATGTTTAGTTAACAAAATATAATGAGAAGGCTTAAGATTTCATTATGTGTATTTGTTACTAAAAACTTTGATTTTAATACGTTTATGGATACAATTATATACTGTACAATTATACACGATGTCCCTGAAGTGTCATTACAAACCCTATATGAGTTAAGAAAGTGCCTTAATCGAGTGCGGGATTTTGTAGTGGTTTGAGTAGTGTCGCTCCTTGAAGTACTACAAAACCCTATATTAGTTCAGCTACATCAGAACGTGGTAACGCCGAAGCTGCTGATGTCCTAAAAGAATTTGGGGACGATAGTGTTTTATTTACGATCAAACTAAATAACAACTGAAAATTGTCATTCCAAATTCATTCATTCTTCAAAATTCATGAACCCTCATCATGGAAAATATAAATTGAAAATATTAACCGAATTATAGATATTCGGTATATTGTTTTATATTAATCTGAGTAAGAAGACAATAAGACCTATTACTCTATTGATTAATAGGACATTCGGTATATTACAGTATATGGAACTTAACAACTTTCACTGTCCCAGTTGATTAACGATTTTTTGATTTCGAACAAAAAAAACATGGCAAATTATATTTTGTATTTTTTTCGTAAACGGTGAAGCTAAGTTAATGATTGAAAACTAAAAAATACATTTACGATTACAGTATAGAGAAACTTCATGCTTCTTTTCTAAGGTTATAGTTACATTCTCTAAGCGTCTTTATAATACAAGAAAATGATTATTTTACATATATTTTAATAATTCACGTAATAAATTGACTCAGTGACGTATGGTGATAAAATGACTAAAACACGTCTGTTCATAAGCTGAAAAATAAATGCCTTACACAAATGATGGAAAGTTAAATACAGTGGTTGCAAAAATAACATATTTGTACGAATACAAATCCTGATGGTACCCATGCAAAACCTTTTTCTTTTTTTCTTTTGTTAAAGCCGTTTAGCTACTCTACGAAAATAAAAACGAATCTACAGAAAATGTTGCAGTTTTTCTAGTCCTAAAAACGCTCACGTAAATGTAGAAGGCAATCTCTTGTTAAGAATTATTACTGCACATCTTCAAAACGGTAACGTTTTCTTTGAAGAATCTTAAATCAACATATAAGCAAATAACTTGGTAGACACAATTGCACAACTATGCTGAAAACTATATATATTTTAATTTTGTTAAAATTTTCAAGCACAAATTTTTTTTTATCCTAACAAAATACAAGAGAATCATGAAAAAAATATATATTTGCAACAAATTATTCTCTATAATACATTTTTTCTCTACCTATTTGTGTCTGAGTACCACTTAAAGAGTCATCTTCACCCCTGGGCCAATAGCCCATTGTTGCGCAGTCGGTAATGTTAACAATATTTATAACAATAATTTAACAAATATTACTCTCTGTGACGTCGCAAAGTAACTCATTTTCCTTAGTATTCCAGAATTTAGTAAAATTTTCGAAAATTCGAGGTATGAGGGACATAATATAACTATTCAACTAAACACTTACCAAGTTTAAAGAAAATTCGTTTAAAAACGGCGTCCGAAACAGGGGAATGAAATACCATGTTTTGCATTAAAAGCCGTATAGTTAACATTGCCGACTGCGCAACAATGGGCTACTGGCCCTGGGGTGAAGATGACTCTTGAGCTCTTTAAATTTTTTTGGAGTACCACCCAAACTCATACTTACCACCCCCTCCCACCCACAACCTACCTCTTATACGGGTTTAGAGAACCTAGGATATTGTTTTCTATTTAATACGATTCCCTTTAGCGATTGGTGTTCTAAAAAGAAAACACAACTTTACAGCAACGATAATTTGACATTGTTTTTATTTAATTGAGTGAACAGAAATTTGAATGAACATTCTAGTTCGAAACTATACAAAACATGAATTTAATTATAATATAACATAATTAAATAAATAACCAAATTAAAACAATGTTCTGTATTTTGCATCTGCTATAGCTGCATGTTATATTAACAAATTTGAATGCAGTTAAATCGAAAAAATATGTCAACTACACACTTACACCACCATAAGAAAGTTATTTTTCATTTCTACAAAAGTAGCTAAAACAATAAAAATACAAAACGACCAAACTAATAAATATTGACAACAAAAAAGATTGTTATGATGGGAAATTTGCTGCTCTGTTTTGCTCAGGAAAGAATCAATGTCAGAATTAACTAATCAGTTCTAATAGTATACGTTAACAAATAACTGACCCAACACAAACTATTATGACCAAAGGGATTTTTAAGATCACTCACGGGGATCACTCTTCATGTTTAATTTTTTTGCGGAGCGTTTCTCGCGTAACTTAAAATAGTTCATGGTACTAGATCTCGAACTTAAAATAATTTAAGTTGAGATGACTACTATTGACACAAAATCATTATTCGTCAATTTTAAGTGCTTGGAAAACGGAAGTCTTAAATATAATTTACTTTTCTAAGTTATCAATAAATTGCTTTAACCACGCAAATATGCTGGTAGGCCTACCTTTGTCTCTCAAACTAACTATAATGCGTTGTAATCACAGCTAACCTACAGATGTACTGTATAATTTATTTGTGATTGTAATACAGAACAGAGCTGACCAAAACATCAGTTGGCGTAACATCGATCAGAAAGTTTATTTTTATTTTTTAAGTATTTAATTTTTATTTCTTCGTTTGTCTCTCGCGTACCACCTAAATGCTCTCTCGTACCACCGGTTGAGAAACCGGTTGAAACAGTGTTAAGAGGACACTGTTACATATAGAGGATATTTAAAAACATAATTATTATTCAAATCAATCAAGTTGTATACATTCAATTAATACACGTGTAACTGGATTTATTAAAGCATACGAGTGATATTGTACTACAGTAGTTTTAAAATAATGTTAACTTATAACCTCAGATAACGAGATAGAAATGGTTTGTGTACGTCTGTCTCCAAATGTTAAATCAACGTTTTTAATTCCAATCTATCTTCTTATTTCTATAAGGGTTTCGTCTGTTACGTCACTTTTTCTCTCGACCTACTGAACCAATTTTTAAGATTGAGGTGTCATTTTAAAGCTTAGGATATACCGCAGTGACGAATCGTAATTAAAAAGGTCATATCGTTTCGGGCTTCGCCCCCCTCGCCTTTGATTTATTTCTAGAGGGCGCTTTAAAATGTTGACCAACTTTTATTGCAAGTTCTTTAATGTGAATTGTAATTTAACAGCTGATTACCTGCGGATGAATTTTAAAAGCCAGATAGTAAACAAAAATATATCTCTGTCACTTCATAATCAACATTCACGTACCTTAGGTGAGTTTCACTCATACAGAATCATAAAATGCGCAATTTGCGGGCCACTTCGTTATGCCTAATAGTCGTCCTGAAAATGTTTACGAAAATATTTTTGGACTCCGTATCCACCTAAAAAATGGTTAAACAATGTCTTCAAAACATTTGCGATTAAAGATTTTATATTAAATAAATAAGAATAAATAGGCAATAGTGATGTTATTGGAATAGCTCATTGCTGTCGTTACAATTAAAATATTATAAATGAAAACGTATTAATTCAAAATTAGATGGATTGGCTTTTAGAGTACAGTATTTACTCTTTTACTGTACAGTAACCTACTCTTCTTTTTATATTTGTATGTCATTTCATTATTCTTTGTCCTACTGGGCAACCTCTAAATTGAGGAAGTGTTATTTTAGAATAAATATATATATATATATATATATATCTATCACTTTTTGTGGTCAACCTAGTAACGCTTTACCGTTGCAAGGTATCGTAAAAAAGTTCAGTGATGTTTTTCCTTTAAACTTGTAAGATGATAAAATAACAAATTTTAAAGCCCATTAGTACAAGGTAAAAGCGGTTAGAGTTTAAACGTAGGATGCTGATTTTGCCTAAATCTTGTTTGTCATTTTAAATATTTTGAGATAAAGATGACAAATGAGCAGACCTTCAAGGAAATTGAGAAAGTGGGTTACAAACAACTCTAACGCCAGATGACACAGCGGAGAATTTTGGGGCGCCATTGTTTGGCACGGATGGATCCGGGGCTTAATCCTTCCAAGTACAGGACAATGTTCCCGCTTCGACAGCCACGTGAAAAGTCGGCGACTTTGAACCTGTCGCGACGGGGACATACCGACATTTACAACAGACAGTACGCTTGACCAGACATTACTTGTACAGCAGATTGTAATGCAGTGGTGTACGTGACAATCTGAATAAAGTAGGATTTTAAGTCTGGTCACTTTCACAATCACATTTGTGTTTTTATTATAAAGTTTTACCGACGATATTATAATTTAATAAATATTAAGAATATATACATTTACTGTATAACTGTTTAATGTATAAGAATATAAACTGTATTTAACTAAAATAATAATTATTAATATAATTAATAATTAGTAATTAATAATTATAAAATAACTATTGTATAACTGTATTTAATCAGTTTTACTCCATGGCCCGTTATTTCGAAAGTTCGTTGTATTATTCTTAGTGCAGAGATTTTCTTTTAAATACAGATCTTAATCAATTAGGTGCAACTTTCCTTTGTATATTTGAGGAAGTTTATTTTTAACTTCCGAGTTTTTTAATTTTTTTTTTTTTTAATTTTATCGAACAGTTTTAACTGTGCAAAGTTTTTTCTAAAACATAGATTTTTTCGCGAAATATTGCTAGTTTGACTCGTACACCTGATTCTTACATCTATATATTTAAAACACAAAGTTAAAAAACCTTTGGACACTTCGTCTGTGACTTCTACTGGACCGATTTACATGCGGGTTGTACCGAAATAAACGTTTTCAGTTCTATATTAGCAGGTTGTATTTGTATTTCAAAAATATTTACGTTAAATCTGTCAAAAATGAAAAATAAACTTTTCTTATTCAGATTTAACATGGGAGATTTAAGCCTACATTTTCAATCCTTTGGACAGTTCGTCTGAGACTTCTACTGGACCGATTTACATGCGGGTTGTACCAAAATAAACTTTTTTGGTTCTATATTAGCAGGTTTTATTCGTATTTCAAAAATATTTACGTTAAATCGGTCAAAAATTAAAAATAAACTTTTCTTATGGAGATTTAACATGGGGAAAAAAGCCAACATTTCCTATCATTTGGACAGTTCGTCTGAGACTTTCACTGGACCAATTTACACGCAGTTTGTACCAAATAAAACGTAAACCTTTGTATATTAGCAGATTTTATTTACTTTAACGTTATCTTACTTCCTTAAATTAAAAATATTGACATTTTCAAACCTTTACAATTTATTTATTTAACACGCTTTCAATCAGCTGATTGTAAACACACGAGGTATTTAGTCTAAATACAGTGAATGAGCAAAAGCTCATGACGGATTTGGTTTATTATGGCCAGTACCTAAAAACGTTTACAATTATTATGATGTATTGTCATTTATGAAAAAAAGTTATTGTTTAATCATATAATTAACGTTATCTTACTCCCTTAAATTAAATGTCGACATTTTCAAACCTTAACAATTTATTTATGTTACACGATTTCAATCAGCTGATTGTAAACACACGAGGTATTTTGTCTAAATACAGAGTGGATGAACAAAAGCTCATGAAGGATTTGGTTTATTATGGTCAGTACCTAAAAACGTTTACAATTATTATGATGTATCCTACCCTAATACCAATATTTGTTAAAGCCAACCATCATAAGTTACAACACTGTAGGTTTTTCCTAATTCTTGAAAAAAACTGTTAAGAACAATTATCCAATAGGCCTACACGTGGATATTGGTCTACTTATTTCTGATGTTGTTGAACCTAATATTCCTTTTTTTGTTACGGTTTCCTTAGGCTAATTAGGCTCGCGCCTACCTAAACAATCAAATTGACATGTTTATAAAATACTAAAGAGTAGGGCCTATAAGTACAAGGATGCAACATTATTGGTTTTAAGGAATAGGCCTACTTTTCCGACGCTCCAACAAAAACCGTAGTATTTTCGGTAAAATATATTATTGTTCTTAATATGGCGGTTCAAAGAAGTACATTTTATAGACTACCATACATGTTTGCACTATTATAGCGTTTCATTTACCACTAATGGAGCTATATCCGTCGAGTATCGACGGGCAACAACTAGTAGTTTTTAATTATTTTTGTTGGTATTTCGTCGCATCGAGGAGCAGAATCCCCCTTAATACTACATATTATATCTATTAATTGCGACCGTGTAACGGGCTCCAGTGTGAGGACGGCATCACAGGCGTCTAACCAAACTAACCAAACTCAAACTTTTTCACAGTAGACCTATCTTATCTAGCCTACTTGCGTACAGTTATGCTGTATTTCAAACCAATATTTTACTTTTTTTAGTTGTTTTTCGTTAATTAATTGTCTAGTCCAACAGAATACAAAAGATATTGAATAATTAAATTTCAACTAAACTAAAAAATAAAAATACTAAGTTAAAACAAGACATGTTTTTTGTACGGAACTCCTATCATTCAGTTGTTCTTCATTTTCCCATTTGATTAACATATTGCGACTGCAAGGGAATTGAAAGCCTTTAAATAGTAAAAACAGTACACTTAGAGCGGAAGACAAAATTATATATACTGTTACATTGTTGCAGTTACGTTGTTATATTTTTGCTACAGTGCTAGAACAATCACATAAATTTTTAAAAGTGCTGGGCAATTATTCGTATAACTTCCGAAAAGCGCTAGGATTTCCAAGGGGGTGGAGCCGAGCGCATAATATAAAAATAAAAAAGAGTTAAACCCAAAAGTGCCAGAGGCCTCTATTTTGTATCTCGATCGTATGGAGAATCAGATGAAATCATCGGTGTTTAGAAATAACAATCGAAACAACTGATATTTCCGTTTAAGTCCGCCCTTATCGATATCGGCGGCCCGACGATATATGGTTGCATCGCACTTTTCGGACATAAGGCTAGGCACGACATATCGTTGCTTAGCATTTGGAGAGTAAGACGATAAACGATATATCGTTCCATAATCAAAATAAAAAACATATTTATTTTACATTGTTCATAATTACATTTTATACAAGCAATATTTAACAGTTCTAAAGTAAATATTCTTAATATGCTAAATATGATAAGTGAAATTAATTCTCGCAAAGGCTTAGTGCCTGTCTGTGAGAATGAGTCCTGTTTTAGGTTAAAATACAAATAACGACTTACAGGCTACATGTTAAATGCAAGAGTTTAACATTTAATTCATTCGACATATACATCAGCTGTTATTAAGGAGTATTCAAATCACAGTTTATTTTTTCACTAGAAGCGTGTAATATTAAGTGGAATATCTTTGAAAATGAGCTTCCTTTGTTCGTAGTATCTATATTAATACGCAAGCATGTTTCATTTCCTCCTTTTTTCTCAGCTCGTGTGCATCGTAGGAGAAATCCGTGCATACCGTTAGAAAGTTACAGTCCTGTAAATGAGCAGAATCACATTCTAATTCACATCGGACACCAGGGGTACGCCCCATAGGCTTTTAAAGTTCCAATGTTAATCTTATGGAGGAAGGAGAATTGATTGAATCATTAGACAGCTGTTGTAAAAACAACCGTCAGAAAAACAGGAAAAACAGATGTTTCAGTTATAAAATGTAAAGTTCTTGGGTCCAGTTCAACTGAAATTTTGATCAAATTTTGATCAGGAGGCGATCTCTAGTAATAATGAGTTTCTAATTGTCAAATTTTGAGGTTCACATGAATGTGTGGACAAGCATGATTAGCCTATATTACAAATTAAAGTTCATTGATGGAAGTCAAATACTGAACTTAAGTAAATGATGAAATTTTTAATAATTCGTCTTGAAATTAATTAATTATTACTTTTATATTTTTGTAGTACCGTGTGTTGGAAAAGTTATTCTATTGAAGGTGGGAAAGGAAGTTGAGAAGAATATTGAATACGCCATGCTAAGTTCTAAAGTATTGGAGTGCAATAGTTGTTCATTCGTTGTTAAATTGCATTTATTTCAATGCATTTTAATACAATTATATGCATTGTCTTCTATTTTAATTAATTACTTATAACTTCTCAAAAGTAAACTCAAAACTTGCAACTTACTTAAATAGATTAAAATATGAATAACCACAACTATTCACTTTTTGTAGTATTTTCGTGTTATTAGGTGTACTATTAAGGCTCCGGTCTACCCCAGCCAAAACAACAACAATGCCGAATGCCGCCTCGCGGCCATAGCGCTAGGCGAGTTTGATGGCTGCAGAGGTTTACGGGGATCGTGTTTCAGAATTAACCAATTAAGATAGAGATTGGCTGTTAAATTTTTCTAAAAGTAGAAAAAAGGAATTAGTCGGCTATCATTTTAGAATTTTTGAATAAAATTTCTTATTTCAGTAATAATTGGCTAAAATCATCTTTTTTTAGTTTTGTAAATGCAGAGGTTTACGGGGATCGTGTTTTAAAACTAACCAATTAAGATAGAGATTGGCTGTTAACTTTTTTTTTAAGTAGAAAAAATAATCTAGTCGGCTACCTTTTTAGAATTTTAAAATAAAATTTCTAATTTCAGCTATAACTGTCTAAAATCATCTGTTTTTCTCGATTTTTAACTGAAGTTTTCTATTGGTTTTAATGAACTAATTACAAAAGTGTAACAGAGGAAAATTAGTATTATTATTATTCTTCTTTAATATGACACCTTATTTATAGCTCTAGGCTTTATTTGGCAGAAAATAACACGATTCTAAAAAACCCTTGCATTTGGGTGCGCGCCAGGGGTAGAAAGGCTCCGGTCTACCCCTGTCAATTAAACCCGTTTTCTACCTAAAGTTCGCCGCTGTCTGCACTCACCGCTATCGGGCCGATACCGTTCCCACTACACAACGCCTACGTATTCTAAGAAAAAGAGAAAGTTTTTGGCTTCCTTTTGCCAACAGATTCGCCACATGCTCGGTTAGGGTGTGTATGTGGACTTCACAAATTAAAACTTTGATGCCGGAGTCCACAACTACGCGTCCGTTCTTGAAAATGATACACGTGTATGCGGAGTTCATTAGCGTGCAATTTGTAACAAGTGTGTATGACGATAAAAAATATTAGGTTTTTAAAAAATGTGATTACATAGTTAAATTCTACTTACAATTAGAAAAATATTGGTGAAAGAAACACTCGTGTGTATGGATTTTTAAGACGGAGTTTATAAGTACGGATATTTTCATACGGAATTCACAAGTGTCGAAGTTTCAGTATGTGTGTGTGTGTGTGTGTGTGTGTGTGTGTGTGTGTGTGTGTGTGTGTGTGTGTGTGTGTGTGTGTGTGTGTGTGTGTGTATGTGTTTTCCCCCACCATTTCAGGTTACCAGCATACAGACTGTAAAGAAGTTCAGTTTCATTGCAACTGTCAAACGATGAGCACCCTATTTGAGCTTTGTGTAAGAAAAATTATTGAAGATCAACAGCTATTTAGCCATACTTTACGATCCAACGCTCCTCAACAAATTAAAATTTTTATCAAACAGTACAAGCTAGACAACAGAGGTTACAACACTTTTGGTTGGTACAAGTTTGGTAATGGTACAAAATTTTGTCGAAGTTGTGGAAGGGCCGCTGTATCCAACCCGGCACAATTCCTACAAGATGATGGATGTTTACAATATGGTCATGTCGCTCCAGTTTTAAGTTACCATACACCTAAAGAACTTTGCGCCATTTGTTCAATCAATATGTTTACTTGGCAAAAATTTAACCACCTCTCATCAGACAGCGAGTAAACAACTTCCCCCCACCACTATTTCATACTACCTTAAAACGACCATGCTAATATTCATTCCGCCTTTGGACATCATACGGAAAACATCAAGATGGCTCTGACTGTAAAATGTGCAAATTATGAAGAAGTATTTGTAAGAAATCTGCAAGAATTAAACGAAATTGTTCAAGAATTTAAATCACTAATCGAACAGGGATACCGATTGAACATGCAAATTTTTGCTTGCAACACAAAATGCCCTCATGTCCCCAGGGATGACGAGCCGCCTAGGTCACCATCATCAACTTCTTCAGCCTACTCCTCCAGATCATCCATGAAGACTCAAGCCAGTCCAAACTTGGAATATTTCTCCTGACTAATATTTATATTTTGTATCCTCATTGTACTTCAATATGCATATTTTTGTATTGTAATAAAGGAATGATAAAATAAAAACAAAATAAAAAAACCTATCTTGCTACAGTATTGTAGCAAGATAGAATTTTTTTTAAACACAAATTGGATGACCTTGAACATGTTCTAACATGTTCAGGTTTTCCCCCACCACTTTTCCTATTGGATACCTGAGAGGCAGCACCAATGTGTTTCATTACATCTTCATCATTCAAGCTGCAATCATGGATGTTCCACCACCAATATATGAGGCCGATGAAGCGGAAAGCCTGGGGAGGAGGAGATGCCAGCATGTGGATCTAGTGGAGATGATGGAAAGAAGGATGGAAGAAAGACGGATCAGGAAGGACCATATGCTAATTCAAAAAATTTTAAAATTAGATCTCTTCATAATCTTGGCCTTATTGATTGCAATCTTCTTCTACATGGTCTACGCAGTTGTATACTGTCTAAGATGCATCGAGTGTACAGATAAAGCAGCCAAATTGCCGGTTTTCAACACTACTCTGTAAATAAATTTTTCTTTTTTAAAACTCCAAATAGTTGACCTTGAACATGTTTCAACCTGTCTAGTTGTATCAATTACCCCCACCACCACGATTCCAAAAGACTAATCCTACATGCAAGTCTGGCTTCATTTCCAACTCAGCTACGCTAAAGGTTACACTACACACAATGAAGTGGGAATTACTTGTTGACAGTATTCAATACCTAAAAGAAATCTATGAAAAATTGCACATGCGGCTTCTTCAAAATCCAGGGATGATAATAAAAATGAACTTGGAATACAACTGTCCACTCATCGACGACAGTATGGATGAAGCAGAAGGGGTAGTCCAAAATACACAAGGAACATGTTGCTGTGAAGAAAATTCTTTGACAACATCAAGCACAAGTCCGGACAGCACATATGGGGATGAAGGAGGATTTTTGTAATTTGTAAATAAAATAAAAAAAATAATTTTTTTTTTAAACTTCAAATGGTTGACCTTGAACACGTTTGAACATGTTGAGCATTGTGGATAAAGAATATTTTTTTTTTCTTATGCCTATTGCTGAATAACAAACTCAGTTGTATAGTTTGCAAAAAAAATTTTTTTCATTTCATCCGACCACTTTACCCCCACCATCTCCTTATCCCCACCACCCTGCCAAGTACCTCAGATACACGGAGAGACTTGCTCAGTTGCTGTTCAACTCTTGTGGTGTGCACATCTCACTTTTTGCACTAAATTTACTTCTATTGAGTTTAAATTTAAATATTTAGCCAAATATCAAACATTTCTTAATTTTTCGGCAAAGTTTCAAATAACAAAAAAAATTTTTTTTTTACTTTTGGTTTGATTGAAATTTCACAAGTTCCAAGATCACCTGAGAAAGAATAAAAAATAAATATTTCTCAGGAAATATTTCCAATCCGAGTTACGGTAAAGGACAGGCTCGGATGAGTTGTTGCAAAAATTTTAATTTTTCTTCCTTCTGACCACTTTACCCCCACCACCTCCTTATCCCCACCACTGAGCCTGGGTACCTGGGGAACCGCCTGCGCCCAAGTCAGTATGCCTTCAGACGCGGTGCTGTTCGGATCGCGTGTCGTTTGTCGCACTGTCGGGTGTTTGAAGAAATTATTCTTCGGCTCTCAGTCTCTCGGTGGGTAAGTAAAATATAAAAAATTATTATTTTTTTTTTTTCAAGTGGGGCTGCTGGGACGGGTCAATGAGCCCTGACGGATACATTAGGTCGAGAGTCTGATCGCTAGGGAATAAAAAAAAATATTTTTTTGCACTTTTGTGGTTCCTCGAGAAATTTCAATTTCTCAACAAAATTTGAGGAATCGCAAAAGTGCAAAAAAATTTTTTTGTATTCTTGCGTGACCTTGACCTAATTAACGTCAGTGACGTCATCATGATGACGTCAGCGGTAGTGACGTCACCATGACGTCATAGGTGTGACGTCATGTGACGTTATATGACGTCATTGGTGACGTCATTCGTGACGTCATTGATGACGTCATCACTGCTGACGTCATCATGATGACGTCATGGCCCAGGTGTGCCCTTTTTGCACTACTGTGAGGCTATTAAAATTAAGATTTACGAGTCGTTGCTCGTCGATATTTGACAGATGCAACTCCATTCAAGGTGAGTAGAGCGCGTGGCAGACGGTGTAAAACATGTATAAAATGTAATTTTTAAAATTGCTATTTCCTTCCAATCAATCAGCTACTTTACATAATGAAGTAATGTATACAATTTAACAATAAAGACTTATCTATTTTTTAATCCAGCAACTATAAAATTGAGTAGTTTAAATGGTAGTAAAATAACCCTGTATTATTTTTTACATTAAAAGAATAATACATTATAAGGTTTCAGTTTCCAGGTACAGGCCATAAATTAAATTATTTTTAAGCGTTTGCTTTCCTACTGTATTTGGACACTTGTGTGTTAATCATCTGATTGAAAAATTGTAAAATAAATTCAAGGGATTTTAAATTTTGACTAGGGGATTGTAGGGGCAAAGGCCCCTAAAAATAAAAATGTTGATGTTGTCTCCAAAAAATAAGTTTCAATTCATCACCTCCTTGCACAATTAATCTATTTCATATCAAGTTGTAGTATGATTATACGTTTAGATTTTCTAATAAAAATATTACCTAATCTTGTCGAAACATTTTTGAGTTATCAAACCAGTAATTTACCAATAATCTCCCCTTTATTAAAATACAGTAATCTATTTTATGGGAAAAAAGCTATTGCACTATTATACAACCGGACTCGGTAAAAATAGTTTTGACCTTAAACATGTTCATAATAAGTTTGAATACTCAAATAAAAAAAGTTCAATCCAACATTAGCCCTTTCATACTGTATATATACTCCTTAACCCTGGACCCCTGTGCCCCCATTCCCCACACTCGCCGTGTCCCCCACGCTTCCCCGAGTCCCCGTTCAATTCTCGGGTCCAGTGTTTCGTGTACCTCCAACACCCTAGGGCCCGAGTAACCCCCATGCTCCCGGACCTTGTGCCCCCATGTTTCTTTTCTCCCCATTCTCCCATGATGACCGCAGTTCTTCAACATGGTCCCTGTGGTCTCTATGTTCCTCATTCCTCTTCTATGCCCCCCATTCCCAACCAGCTTTCGTGCCACTGACATCTCTAGTGTCCCTTGTGCCCCATGCCTCATATGCCCGCGCCTCCATGCTCACCATTTCACCCCATGCCTGCTATGTCACTCATGCCTCAATCTTCGCCCCAATGCCCCCTAACCCCCAGTGCCACATACACGCCTCGTGCCCCCCATACCCCTGCACCCACGGTGCTCTGTGCCCACATGCCCACCCTTCTTCCCCGTGGTCCCGATGCCCTCTATGTCCCCCATTCCTCCCGCATGCCACCCCATACCCACCTAACCCTCTTGCCACCGACCCGCGACGCCCCTGATGTCCCTTGTGCCCAACACCCCCTCAACCACATGTCCCCGTGCCCCTTATGTCGCCCATGCCACCCTAGAGTACCTATGCCCCCGCACTCCCGTTTCATCCATGCTCCTCTGCCCTCATGCGTTCCTCCCCATGCCCCCTATGTCCCCCATGCCCCCCCTCGTGCCCTCTATGCTCCCATATCTCGAACATCCTGTGCTCCCCATGGTCCCGTATCCCCATCCCTGCCGTCCTTCCCGTTCCGTCCTGTGCCCTCCACAGTGCCCACTATTTCCCCCATGCCCCCATGCTCCCTTACCCCCCGTGCCACCGACGCGACGTCCTCGTGCTATGATTGTAGTCTATTTTGTTCTATTCGGTCAATTAAGTATAACACTGATTGATACACTGTGTTGTCCGTTTTCGCACACAATTATTTACATGAAAAGCTCCCCATCTTTATGGATTAACGGGCGTTTATTGTTTTCTCTACGAACAACGTAAAGAAATAAGCAGAGAAGGGATCATACCAAAACAAAATATTCCTAATTCAGAGGTTATCTAATGTTAGTAGTTTACATAATATGATTCAGTCGGAAATTAACAAACACTCAATAAAACGATTCAACTCTAACTACTCGAAATAGCCAATATATAAAGCATTAATGTAATAACTAAACGAAATTCACTGATTAAAGACAATATATATTTAACAATTATATCAAACATGAAACGTCTAATCCACTTTTAATCGTGGTATATCAGCATATACAAAATCATTCTACTCCTGTATCCTTAAAGACATAGATGGGGTCACGAAGAAGACATCCATTGTGAATCAGTAATTTGCCCATGACTATCAGTGTCTCCTTTTTTATAGTGTATTGCCATTTTTTTTTTTTTTTTTTTTAGTTATCATTGTATGGTTATCTTAACTCAAAATATCTGCTCAATAAACAGCTGAGTTTATGATAAAAAATATTTACTTTAACATCTGCTTAATTACACTTGCAGATCTAAAAATCTTCTTCCCATTAGATTAACATTGGAACTTCAAGGTCCAATGGGGCAAAGCCCAGGTAACTTTTGATAATTCTGGTATTTTTCCTTGCGTCCTTGGCCCAAAGGCTTTAAAATGAGCCATCATACATTACCCTACCTTTCTTCTAACTCGAAATATTTCGTGGGGACCGATTCGCTTACGGAATTATATATATAGATTTTGGTAAGAAGTAAGATAACGCTTAAGAAAAATTAAACATCCTAATATGGAAAAGTTTAGCTTTTATTTGGTACAAACAGCATGAAAATCGTTCCAGTGAAAATTTCAGACATACTGTCTGTAGGATTGAAAAAAGTTGTCTTCTTTCCCATGTTAAATCTCCATAAGAAAAGTTGATTTTTAACCAATTTAACCAATTCATTTTCTAAATACAAATAAAACCTAATATATGTCCAAAAACATTTGTTTTGGTACAACCCCCATGTAAATCGGCCGAGTAGAAGTCTCAGACGAACTGTCCAAAGGTGTTTTTTACTTTACTATTTTATATAGGTGTTGAAGGTCTAAAATATCTGTTTACATAACATTAAAAAGTTTTAAAATCAAAAGTTCTTTAACTTCAGATTCTGTCATAGGCTATGTTATGTGAAATCAAATTGTATGCTATATTTATTGTTGCTAATAAAAAAAGTGTAGGCCTATATTTATTGTACCTTGCAATGTTAACGGGTTTTTTTTACAAAAGTAGGTTTTTGTTTGACTTTGTAATTTCTTTATAAATATCAGTAGGATGAATTGCAAACATAAAACTAGTATATTGTTGATGAATGTCAGCAAAGTCTCGAGTTTTGTACGGGAATTGAAAGAGAAAAATCGAACCTCATGATAGAGACCTAAAAACTGGGGTACAGTTGGAAAAATTTATTATTACACATTAAAAGCTCCAAAAGGTTATAATTTCGAAATGACTTGAAAGTAATTATTTTTAAATTTAACCATTCAAGAATTAAGATTCTAAATTTAAAAGAAATAAATTCTAGACTTAATTTCAAAATAGCTTCTGTCGCCATGTCTTCTTTTGTCTTAATCCCACCTAAATAAATCAATTAGTTAATTGGGCAGCTCTTCTCTCTTTTCTTCACAAGCTGAACGCGTCAAGCAGCTTATGAGACACTCGTAATATAATCGAACAACACATCAGATGGTCCCTCAGCACTGACAATTGTAGGTCCTAAATAACTGCCGGACTGAACTGTAGGCCCCTAGATACCATTGGCTGTTGGGCTATTAATTATTAACCGTCCTGCCTAAGGAGAATGTTGGCCGTAGTCAGTGAATTCACAAGACTACAAGATCGCGCCACAATCATCCTACACTCATCTCCCACTCATATTCAGGTTACAATACCCACTATGTGAGGTCCCTGTCTCAAAATAGTGATGTATAGTGATATAGTGACATACTGTACTAGGATATTACGCACAAGATAAAGCTTCAGCATTCCTTGGGAGATGCCGGTACATCACCCCGGCGATGCGAAGGTCTCCTTGAGGTCTCCGTGAGGCTCCCCCCCCCATAGCCTCACCTCTGCCTCGGTTGCATCACAACTTTCCTCGACCTCGACCTCAACCTTCCTCGTATCTGGAAACCGATAACTCCCAGTATTGGATAAGAGATAAGGAGGTTTACGTTAATGGTCGAAACTTATATCTACTTCTACATCTGTGTCTGTTCTTGGCTTTGCGAAGATAATTATAAAATATACCGTATCACCAAAAGAACTTACAACTTTGTAAATAAATTCCTTATCAACTGTTGTATCATTTTTAGAAGTAATATATTTTAAAGTGAAATTGTTTAAGTTTTACACCAATTCATCCATCAATGATCATCTGTTTGATTGTTGTTGCCTGAGCTTACATTTACAAAACAAAAGTTCACGTAGGTATTTGCATTATGGATTTCAGGTTTAAAAATCAGTGTGTTGAATGGTTTATGAAAACTACTTCTGGCACACAGTGGTACAAAGAAGATTTAGAACTAGATATAATCAAGAGTCACCGATAAGAAAACGATCAAGGCGGGTACAAAAGTCGATGGCTACAGGAAGTGTAAGGATACGATAGACCTAGATTGGCAGATAAAGTCGTTGAAGACATTCAAGAATCATTCCGCGTCGCCCCCAGAAATCACACTTCATACTGCTGGACTGCTGTTAAATGTAGGAGATGCGAGCCTATAAGCTTCGAGTTTCTCTACAATTAAAACCATATATCTAATACACCGTAAAGTTTTAGACGATGGGTATTTTTGAAAAGTTAATTTTTTTTAACCAAGCAACATTGGAGCAATAATTGGACGCTTTTTCTTTAAAAAAAAAAGGATTACAAGCAACAATCTACACACGTTAGAAAACTAAACCTACCCACAGCTAGAGGAATTTCAACAAAATTTGATATTTCAACAATATGGTGATCCTTCTCACTGGAAAACATTTGTGAGATACTCCTAAACCTTCCATGACCGTTCGTTCGTTCAGCGTGCTGGCCCCCCTAAAGTCTACGGACCTTACACGATGCCATTTCTTTGTATGTATATTCGTGAAAGATAATGTTCATTATAAAACTTCATTAAAAACGCAATAGCACTGTCCATGCAGGCAAAAAATTGACTTGGATTGTGTATACCGGTAAAGTAGTTTTAATCGTCAAACAGATATTCACATTATATCCACATTGTTTATCATGTGGTAAAGTGACAAAATAACGTTTCCACCTATGCCAAAATGATTTTAAGAGCCTTGAACGTTTTCATGACCTCCATTTCGTCTCAGCCATAAAATATTATATCGGACCAATGAAGCCTCATGACCTTGTGGCAAAATATAAGTTACCGTTTTCTTGATTACTTCTCCTTTTAAGCAGTAAATTAAAACAGGAACATCACCCTTAAACTTAAAATGGCAACAATTTGCACTTAAATCTTTACATAGCAACCAACAACATTACCCTTTAAGAAGTATTCGTTTCGCCGTTGGAAGAGTTCATTCATACAGCTGAACATTCCCCAGGTCCACGACAAATAGAGAAGAAACGCGGAAGAGCAAATGCCACTTTCCGCGCGGTGAATGTGTCGACGAAAGCGGTTATGGAAACCGCAGCCTTTGTAATCTTGAACTTGCGACAAGAGGTTGACCTTCCGGAAACAGTAAACGGCTAGTGGCAGTGGCGGAAACAGTGATGCAGAGTCAGCAATTGTCTAAACGTATGAAAGCTATCAAGATACGTCCAAGTAAGGCGGCATTCTACTGCAAATTCAGCTTCCCATTGGAAATCAAGCTGTTAGGTAATTCGCCAATTAAGAGCGATGTGTGTGACCTTTAAATAATTTATTGGTTATTTAAACTCTCTGGTGGTAACATATTATTTGTGGCATTTCAATGCATTTTCTCTAACTCTTGTGTGAATCGGATCCCTAGAACTCTATATATACTACGGTGTATTATATAGAGTTCTATGATCGGATCATATTAAATCTTAGATTAAAATATTAAAAAGAAATATAAGTTTTATTTTAAAAAGTTTTAAATGCACAGTTGGATTTAGTCTTAAAAGAAACATTACAAAGTGTGGTTGAATTCGGCTAAAAATATTTTTCTTATTAAAACTAGGTGGCCCGTGCAGCGCAATTTGCTGCATTTATCAGAGTACCTGGTGATCAAACCTTGCTCCATGGTAATTTACCGAGTTACTTTGAATGGAAATTAAATTATAGTGAAAATTAGATTACATCATATTGGTATTTCATCCATCGATTTTCATCAATAATTCTCCAACTTTTCAACGTGATTGTGTTGAGATTTGGTGTTTGTTCTTTTATGTCCAAATTAGCTATTGATGGTGTGATCAATTTTGGTTTGATGTGGCATTTATATTTTGGTTAAGGGGAGTCGGTAGCTTTTCATTTAAAAGTTATGGTTAACTTAAGAGGGCATCTCGTAGTTCCCTGGATCAAATTCAAAGTGCTCCTTGAAATCACTGTCTGAAATCCTGGAAAATGCCCTGAAATGGGCTGATATTTGGCCAAAACCGGCCAGAATCCGGTCAAAAACCGGTCAATTTGAAGCTGAAAGCAGTAGTAGTGTCAAATTGTTGGTGCTGGCCCAGTTCAAGGTCACCTGAGGGATGACGTCATCGAGGTCAATGACCTCACCGATGACGTCATCGATGACGTCATCGATTGCGTCATCGATGACGTCATCACTAATGACGTCATTTCTATGACGTCACACCCATGACGTCACAGAAATGACGTGCTGATGACGTCATCACCCCTTACGTCATCAAAATGACGTCACCGACGCCACTGAGGTCAAGGTCACGCCGAAACTTAAAATTTTTTGGCACTTTTGCCGTTTCTCGCACTACGCTCCGAGTTTCAGTCAGAGTCCCCGTGACCTTGACCACTTGGAGCGAATTTTCGACGAGAAACGGCAAAAGTGCCAAGTTAAACTCGAGTTTCTGACATGACCCTGCCTAAATGGGCAATCGGTTATCCCTCAGGTGACCTTGAACCAGCACAACACCAACAATTTGATATTACTGTGACCTTGAAAAACCTAACAACGGAGCGCCGACACCGATGCGCACCCCACGACAGCCACCGAGTGACTGACTGTCAGGCTCTGTGTACTCTAGGTATATGGGGAAGTGGAGGGGGAAATCTCAAGGTCATCCAAATTGAGTTTTAAAAAAGTTGAAGAGTAGAAAGACTACTCTTGTGCTTCCTGGGCGACCTCATCAATTTCCAACGGATCTGTAAACCAATCCGATCTGTAGCGGCAGGAGTCCAGAAAACAGGTGCACCACCCATCAGGTTGTCCGTAGCACTTCCGACAATTGGTAAGATTGGAGAAATGAAATTTAATACACCGCTGCGGACAACAAGTGTAAAAGTAGTTGGATTTGTAGATTTTGAAAGTTTGTAGTACCGGTGGTGGCAGCTGTTGGTTCTTGCATCTACACCTGCAACATCCGAAGCATTCACATTGCCGGCAGGCCAGCCCGTCCACTTGCCATCTTGGTAGTAGGAAACACTTGCCCTCGCAGCAATAGGTTGTCCCTGTCTCTTCCTCCCAAAGCTTCTTTGCACAATGGACGACGCCTTGTATCTCTAAACACTTATGCTCGCAACATGAGACACGCTTAGTTTCCATACTTGATGTTGCTTTGGCGAGGGAGCAAGATGAAGTGATGCCGTGGCCAGCAGGAATGGAGCTTATATAAACTAAGGTGAGTGGAGGGGGAAAGGTCAAGGTCATCCAAATGGAGTTTTAAAAAAAGAAAAGAGTAGAAAGACTACTCTTGTGTATCTATAGCGATTTCATTGATAGTGAGTGCTTCTGTATGCCAAGTTGATCTGTACTGACAGGCTCCTAAATAATGTTTGCAAAAACCTGCAAAATGATTGTTGCACAATTTGCAGCCAGTTAGCTGTTTTAATGTGAATTCAATGCAACGTTCAGGGCAACAAGTGTACTTATGCCCTCTCATCTGGTACACATGGAATGTCTTCAACTCCGGTTTCGGCTTCTTCCAAGACTTGCACTTACACATGCATTGACCAAAAGCTTCACATTTTCTACACGCCAGGCCATCCGCAACATCAATGTCATTCGGCCATGAAAAACATTTCCGTTCGCAACAGTAGTTGAGTTGACTCTCCATGTTGCTGTGGTGAAGGTGCGCGATGAAATGATGTTGCAGTCATTGAGAGTGCACGTTAAATAAACTCAGTGGAGGGGGAAAGGTCAAGGCCATCCAAACGGAGTTTTAAAAAAGATAACTAGTCGTCCTCCTCCTCCTCCTCATCCGTTGTACTTAGAGAGCTGTCAGACGAAGAGCCCCGTGCAGGTGCTCCCCAGATGAAAAACAAATCAATTTTAAAACGAAGACCAGGATCTTGCATCATCAATTCCTTTAATTTGTCACATACTAAGTCGACCTTGTGTAAGGTGTCAACAACAAGCTTCCAATTCGTTGGTTCAATATAACTTGTAGTAGAGTCTGCCTCGCTGATAACCACATCCTCCGGCCGTATTGGAGTGTAAAGATGTGTAAAGTTCTTCGGCTGTAGCTGAGGTTCAGGCTGGCTGGAAGTAGAAGGTTGAGTGTGGACCCCTGTCGCATCGAAATCCATAGTCATTCTACATTCAATGTTGGGGTTTTCGTTTAATACATACACCAATTTCTCATGCAACATATCCACTTCTGCCGAGTCTTGCAGATGAACATTCCAGGAAAATGGCCATTCTTCATCCGTAGTGGAGTCAACTCGAGAAAGAGTGCTGTCCGCCATGATAGCTAAGCAAGGAATGATGTGAGCTACAGACTGTGGTAACAGTATTGAAAAGTAGAGGGGGTAAACCAAAAGTATGTGGAGGGGGTATTTTCAAGGTCATTTAATTTGGGTTTTAAAAAAAGGAAATAGTGGAGGGGGAATTCTCAAGGTCATCCAATTTGGGTTTTAAAAAAAAAGGAATGAAGGTTACTCCTCTTCAGCCTCGTTGTCCCCCACATCCTCATTAGCCTCATCTTCATCGACGTCAGACTCGCCGTAAGGGTAGATCGGGGACATGGGCGAATATTGTGGTGATTGTTGACCGTTGTTATCGTCCCCTTGCATTCTGACTTGGGACCAATCATAATTTAAATTCATTTGTATTATGATTCCAGGGTTGTCCCGCAGTATTTCCTTCATCCGTTTGCAAATTGTTTCCAAATAGTGTACACTATCGATCGACAGTGTCCAACCCGTACTTGTACCGACATCAGTAGTGGAGTCAGCTTGGCTGATGGTGTTGTTGTCTGCCATGGTTGCTTGTCGGACAAGGAATGACGGTTGATGTGATGCTCATGCAGGAACATGGTGAAGTGGTGGGGGGTGTGGTGGAGTAGTGGGGGAATTTTCAAGGTCATCCAAACGGAGTTTTAAAAAAAAAAGGAAAACTTACAAAGTAACATTGAAACTTTCCAATTGATGGTGGCGAGCGTTTTCTTCTGCAACCTTGCCGACACATGTGACTATGCCGTACAGTATGAAAAGTACAACCATAATAAGGCCGAACAATAAAAGATAGCCGTTGACTATCATGATATTTTCTGAGTGGATCTGTTTTCTTCTTATCGCCCTCTCCTGCATCCTCTTCTCCAACTCGTGGACGAAGTCACAACATGCGTGAGGACATCTTTCATCTGTTGGTAGGTTTGCCATTGTTGATGTTGTCGGTGTGGCTGTTGAAGATGGAATGAGGTTTCCAATTGCGATGTGCCATGTACACCAATAGTCAAGTGGTGGGGGTAACAAAGCAGTGGAGGGGGAAGTTTCAAGGTCATCCAAATTGTGTTTTAAAAAAACCTATCTTGTTACTGAGCTTATATGTCAGTAACAAGATAGGTGTTTCTGCTCTTTTACTTCTTTAATATAATGAAAAAATATACATATTCTACAATGGTTAGGACAAGAAATACAACTGCTAGTCAGCTGAAGTAGTCCAAGTTGTCTGGCTCGGTCTTCATGGACGCTGGTGAGGAAGCCGTCGAGGAGTGTCCAGGCTCTTCCTTTGACTGCCGGGTGTTCCGTATATTGCAAGCGTAAACTTGCACATTTATACGGTAGCCTCGTGCCACCATCAGCTGCAACTCCTTGTATAAGTCGTTTAGCTCCTGCTGAGTCTTGATGCTCACCTCCTCGTAACTTGCGCAACTAACGTTCAGAGACATCTTGATGTTGCTAGGTTGGCTGCTGGAGTAGAAATGAAGCCGAGGCACAGCGCTTGGAGGTACATGAAAAAGTGGTGGGGGTAATAGTGGTGGGGGTATAGAAAATCCAATTAAACAGTTCTAAACTTTTTCCATCGATACAATGGAATGGAACAAATAGCGCAGGTGTCCTTGTAATTTTCAAATCGAAACAGTGGCGCTAGAAATCCGAATTGTTTTATACCACCATCCTGTACGAATCGCCGAAGGTCTCTGACGGCGGCCTCGCCACAAGGCCTACAAAACTTTTCCCCGTCGTGGAACTTATACCAGGAGTATTCCGAATACCCTTTATTTTCCCTCCTGTAGCGTTTGACATCTTCTTTTATTGTTAGTGGGATGTTGTCTTGTAAACATGTTGGGAACAAGTCCTTGTGAGTTATAACTCGTTGTATGCAAAGCTCGTACAAGGTGCTCATCGTTTGCTAGTTGGCAACAGACTGACCGTTTTTCGCATCCAAGCAGGTTTGAATCCTAGTGCGGTAGTGGGGGTAATTACAGTAGTGGGGGTAATTGTGAAATGCAAAGGTCAAAGGTCAAGGTCACCCGCGAAGTTTAAAAAAAAATGCAACATATCAATACGTGAAGTCTGTCACATATTGATATGTTGCATTTTTTGTTTTTTTTTATTTTTTTTTTGTCTTTTATGATTCGTTTATTTATAAAACATTACAACAACAACATATGTACAACATTAAAACTTAAATCTAACACTGCTGCTTGTCAGCGATGTGGATGGTCAACTCTGTAGAATTGCTACCCGTGCAGCCGTGGGACACCAGGTATAGACACCCGGGTTGAATAGAGCGAAGATCCTCGTTTTGTAGAAGATGGACGAATCTCTTGGGCAGGTACACCTGGAACTTTGGTTCATCCCCCGGAGTAAACGGTGCCTCGCTGAGACTGCAGCAGATGGCCTCCCCAACTGTAGTCTCCATCTTCTTCATAGCATGGATTATGTAGTGCTTCTCGTCTTTTAGTTCCGAGCACTTCTTTACAGGTAATATTGTTGACTTGGAGTGAGCATTGAACTGCTCGACCAAAGTCTGAAGGAACTGGTGAGATGCCATGGTCAGGTTACAGATCGTCTTCTTGCTCGGAGATGTTGTCGTCTCGGAATCTCGAGTAATACTCATGCCAGGTCCCTGTCTGCTCCCCACTTATATACTCTCCGTTACCCCCACCACTCCCCAATTCCCCACTTTGAAGGTAAGAGGCGAGTTTATAGGCATTTTTCAAAGCGCAATGTCTATCTTTATCATGTTCTGGGCTTTTTGTACAAATACATATGGTTTCCAGCATGTATTGATAGTTCTTATCCAATTCCACATCATTAACCGGAACATGAGTAAATCCTTCGATCCATCTTTTCTTTTCCAGCCCCTTTGTGTAAATATTGGTAAACTTGTCTGAAAAATGATGCATAATGTGATACAAGTCCGTGTAACTTGTAAAACCATCATACCAATCGATATGATGGAAGTGTTTTGAAATCCATCTGTTGGTAGTAGCGGCTTTACTAGTTAAAGACGAATAAGAACATGGTGGTTTAAATAAAAACGAATAAGGAACACTTGTATTCATGTCCAAAAACACAAGTTCTTTTATAATGAATCTATCATCATTACCACGAAACGCTTGAAACTCAATAATACCAGGCTTGGACTTTACTTGTTGTTCTTCTCCCTTGTCCATTTTGAAGGTCACACGTCTGCTCATTACGAAGTCAGGAGGTCAACTGATTTCCACACCACGGTAGGTACTACTTTTATACCAGGCCGTACAGTTGTTGGCGCGTTGGTGTATATTTAACGTGGGCACCGTCCCCAATAGGCCTAACCCCACAAAATGTTGGTTATTGTTTTAAAAACTAACCATTGTCATTTAAGTTTCCATCTTTATATTTTCCTTATTTTCATTTTCATCACTAACACTTGATTCTTCTCCTCCATCTTCCTCTTCTTCCTGTTTTACTGATTTCTTATGTAGTTGAGCGTACTTTTCCAATTGTCTCCACATCTGTACTTCATGAGGAACTCTATTAAATATAGAAGTATCCACAGGTCCGTATAATATAGGTGCGTCCGGTTGTTTGTCCAAAGTGTCTTCCAGATAATCTTTAATAATCGAACTTGAAAACACCAGTTGTCTCAAGTATCTTGTTATAGGTTCAGTAGCACAAGTTAAAATGAAAAACTCCTCTCGATTAAGTTGAATTTTGTTATCATGTCTTGTTGTGTCTCTAAACCGTAGCTGATGATCACCACGTTGTTTAATGATATCAATTTCCACATTTGAATCCAAAAGTCCTACTCTTGTCTTTCTTCCAAACATGTTACTACTTAAATAGCATTCTAGTAGATGCAAATGTTTCATAAACGATTCCCAAGCACTGTCCGTAAACAAAATCATTTTGGGTCCATGAGTTAAAATTACAGTAGGGGAATAATCTGTAGATTTCATAACACCGATTAAAACACTTTTATCCAAACTGGAAGAGATTGGGTAAAATATTCGCAAAAATACCTCACTCAATATGTTTGGAGAAATATTATCTTCAATATCCCTTTTTCTCTTTTGTATAGTCTTTCTTCTTTTACCTTTTTCTTCAACATTATTACTGGCGTGAAGTTGTCCGCAAACGTTTTGTTCACCTCCTTCCTGGTGACCTTGAGGATCTAAAAACTCAGATATCTCCTTCTCAATATCTACCACATTTTCAGGTGTACCACTAGGAGAAGCCATATTGAATACGATGCTACCCATACAACAGTAGGCAACAAACTGATGAGGAGCGGTCTGTACGCTCTGCTTTTATACTCGCGGAATGAAACAAAACCGGTTCTTACAATACATTTTTAACAATTCCAGTTAAAGGTGTGTATGTTACGATTTTATCATGTAGAATTAAACAGTATGCAGTTGTATTAGCCGGTATAGCATCGTTGAATTCCATTTCTATTTTTATATCCACACTTGAAGACTTTACTGATTCATTTTGTTTAGAACAATCGATTACAACTATTGGGTAGGCATCAAAATATTTGTCAGGTGGTAATAAAGGTGTATTTGTTTTACCGTAATATGAACTTTGGAATCTCGCGTACATATCGTACAATATACTGTATTTCTTCTTAGTGAATGACACATTTAAATTGTCGTATGGAAAGAATTGTGAATTTAAATAAACTTTAATATTTTTCAAGTCACAATGATCAAATTGTCCTGCATGTTTAGTAATGTCGTCTCTTCTACCTGTTTGTAAACCAAATATAATATATCTGGCTCGTTCTACATAATTCGATGTTTTAACAGTCCAAGTGTGTCGATCCGTAGTAGGTAAACTGGGATGCTCATGAAATTCCCAACTTCTAAATGGAATAACAATATCACGATCGGCTTTTAATTTTCTTAAAAGTAGCATTCTATGCTCGTCAGCCAATTTAACATGTGGAACTCTCCATACAATTTTGTCTAATTTTAATTTCCATTCTAAAGTCGCATCTGTAGTAGCATCTGCAGCTTTAATAATGTCTTTATCGTTAGAAGATCTCAACAAAACTAATTCTTGTTTAACGTTTAATATTATTTTCCTATAATCTTCAGCAAAACCAAGCAGCAAACGTAATGGAATATGAAAATCAAAATATCCATTTGGATTTGGAGTGATCGTGTCAATTGTAGGTAATACCCATCCGGCAGGTTTAAGTAAATTGGTTTCATTGGGTGTTATAGATGTTAATCCTTTTAAAGTTGTCGTAATACCTACTTTTTTAGTGGAATCAACTGTTACACCTGATATTTCATATCTAATTTCATCAAATAGGAAAGCCATAGGATTATTTATAAATGGAACTGTTGTACCAACAGTAGTACCGTCCTTTTTAGTAACTTGTCCTTCAATATATAAGTAACTTTCACATGGTAGTGTGTAAATGTCTTGATTTTGTATGGGAATACGAATTTCATCGTTATTGTTTAATTTCGATGAAGTGTAAGGGTTGTGGGTGTGATATTCTTTTTCCCATAGGGTTTCGTCGAATGTTGGACCCTGCGCTATATCCAGTATATCCATACTCGGTTAATTTTAATCCAATTCTCTCTAAGAAACGAATGTTCTCGCGTGTTAACTCCTCCACAGCTGAAGAGCTACTAATGCGGTTTCCCGTAGGTTGTTCGCTTTTAAATGTTAAACCCATGGTTTTGTATTAAAGTGTCGATTTTAAATGTAATCTAATCGTAATAGGCTCTTCTCTGAAGTCTACCAAGTTACCGTCTTGATCCAATACGCTCAACACGATGTCTGAAATGAAAGTGGTGTTCAACGGTAGATATACCAGGTTTTGTGGCTTTTCAACAATTTTAAATCCAGGTGGTACACTTGGGTAAAAAGTATGTATGATGTGGGTGTTAGCCCCATCCCTGTAAGCACCTTGTATAATGTTACAAGTTATGTCTATACTATTGACTTTTAATATTGTTACTGTTTTCTTACCGGAATGTGTTACATCTGGTTCTAAAACAGGCTCATCGTTGGAAAATCCTAATAAATCACCAATTGAGTTTGGTTGAGTGAAATCTATATAATATTTGGAAGTAATTTCAGCTTTCATCGTATTATTATTACCTTTTAATGTTATATTGTCTTTTCCCATTTTAGTTTGCAAAAATTCATTTATATGATCAATTTCATAAGAACCTGTGGGTAACCTGCACTCTTGTAAGTCTGTAAATTTTCCACTGGCATCCTTTCCCTTATAATAATGCAATACGTTATTTTTACCTTCCGTAACATTGGGGATAGAGTTGTAAGTTGTAAAATCCAATAGTGCCGCCTCCCAAAACCTTCCTTTTTGCAAGCGTAACGCTGGAAAAAGGATACTTCGTAAAGTGGAAGATTTTCCTGTTAATGATACCGTATAGGAAGACATCTCAATAGTGACTGATACTTTTAGCTAGAAATTCCAAACATAAATGGCCGCATATTGAAGTATTATCAGGTTGTTCTCTTTTATAGTTATAATATATGTTTTTAGCAGATTTAAAGTAATTTTGAAGTTCTTTTGGTGGTGGCAAATTACCGAAACTATCAAAATAATATACATTGTTATTTAGTTTCTTATAACAAACCCAATGGGTGCCAGGCCCTTCAGTATTATCCAAATTTACAATTCCAGTCTCATTTTGCCACATTTTCTTTGGTAAACTGTCTTTCATAAACACACCGCGGAAAAATGGTATTTTTAAACAGGAAATATATTTAAATAATTCAATATTGGTTAATGCTTTATGTGGTATGACCAATTGATTTCTTTCATTTAATATGCACGATAAGGTCTTAGGTAAAGACCTGCCCCGTTTTTTACCATTGACCATACGGTGGGCTTCTTCCTGCCTTTTCTTGTAGATCGTCGTCTTCTTTTTATATTTCCTCCATGTTTTCTTGTGGTTGACCTCCTTTTTACTCTCCTTCTCCTCCTTCTTCCACCTCCTACTGCTGTTTTAGCCTTCATACCTGCTGTTACTGCTAAAGCTGCTGCTTTTTCTGCTATGCTAGCGTCACTTGATTTTACTCGTTGCCAAGCTATGTCCGCAAGCTTTTTGTCAGCTATTGATCTATTTTTTGAATCGGCAAACGTGGAATATGCGATATCGTGTTCTTTACAAGCCTGATCTAACTTGTTTATGCCAGGATCGCCTCTTTCCAGTCGTTTTTTCAATTTAGTTCCTGGTCCGCAATACTGATAACCTCCTGGTATATGAAATTCGTATGGTAATGCGTCTATTGCTCTATTTACTATGGATCCTACTGGAATTTGTTTTAAAGCTTTACTTAACAGAGAAACCGCTGTGGACGTGATCCCACCTCCTTTTCTTGCAGTGTCTCGATATGGACTGATGTACTTGAACGTCATTATTGTCCTTTTATAATGGCAATGTGCAACTCATGTGTTAACTCTATGACAGGTTGCACATAAATGAAGTCATTTATTGAGTTATTTACTTAAATATCAATATCACCCCAATCTGATGATCTAAACTGTTTCGTTTTAGGGTTAATAAAGTATTTATTATAAATTTCTCGTTTAATATACTCACCTCTCATGGATTCAGCATAAGTATTATGACCTGATTTTCCTTGAAGAATATCTGGTGTAAAATGATTGTGTAAATCAAATATCGCATTACCTAAAACTTTTACAAGAAAATTAACAGTGACAGCATTATCTACATGTTCAGGGTCTTTAAGGTTTGTTATACGTTTATTATTACAATTATACACTTTACTATCCTTTAATGATGTTGTAATGGTCTGTCCTACAGTTGCAGCATCATTTGCTTCTCTTCCTTGTGCCAAGTCTCTTATCACTCTATTTTTACATGTAAACCATCTAAAATATCGATCTGGATCTAGATGTACGGTTTGTGATAAAGCAGCTGCATCTTGTTTTTCATAACCCCATCCCATATTTGATAACTTTTTATCCATGCAATCCCAAGCATCATTTTTGTATGTTAATAAATTAAACTTTTCATTACCTTGAACAAATTCATCCCCTTGCTTCGATACTACTTGATCTTGTTTTACAAAAGAGGTTGTTTCTTGTTTTAAGATTTCCATCATTTGACCCACTGTTGCACCATCTGATGGCGCCGAACCATCTTTAACATTTGCTAAACAATTATTAAAACAATCTATAACCCCTACATCACGTATGATGCAATGATCTTTAATATATTTTAGATTTACAGCATCGTTTTCAGTTTTTGGATAGCCTATATCATTAATAACAAATTTATAAAAAGAAAATCCATCTTTTGTCTTTTCAGGTATCAAAGAATGTAAATAGCGTCTATTTACGCTGTCTTTTGCATCTTTAGGGTCATCTACGTTGGATATACGTTTATTGTTGGCACTATACGTTTTCCCATTGAATTTTAACGTATTTTTTAATTCAGATGACAAATAACCTTTGTTTATCGCATCACCATTTTCATTTGGTTTACCAACGTTGATAATTCTATGATTTTCCGCGTCATATGTGTTATTTTGTAGTTTTAATGTTGGCGATATCTTTTCCTTTAATATTTTTAGATTTATTGCATCGTTTTCATCCGAAGGATCTTTTATGTTTTTTAACCTTTTATTACTCATATCATAATCTCCATCAGGTGTTTGTGGTAAACCAGCACTTCTTTTTAAACTATTGGCATAATATAACCCATCCGAGGAGTAACGTCCGAACTTGTCGACACTCATAGTGCAACTGAATAGTATTCTAGGGAGTAACGCATTTTTATGAGATTACCCCACGGTTTCGGAGTTCATCCACTAAAGCCACCCATTCGTTTTCCAATCCAGTATGACCCGCTTCTTTAGCTTCATGTATTAGTTTCATTCTATCAACCAATTTATTGATATTATTGTAATAAATCACATTTGTGTTATACAGTTTCTTCATTAAACCTGTACCTGTAACAGACTTGTTTCTTTTTCTTGGTTCTGTAGCACTTATATCCAAAGTGGATGACACAAACCTTCGTTTTACAGGTTTTCTTGGTATTATTGGCATTGGTTGTCTTCTCGTTGTTGGTATTAACTTGGATACAAATTCTCTATATTTTAAAGACTTTGATCTAAAAACAGGTTGGTCAGCTGAATACTTCCTCCTGTATGCATTAGTTTGTTCCAAAATCTTTTTATATGCTTCCATGTCTTTTTCTTTAACTAACAATTCTAAAGGCTTATTTTCAAATAATAATTCAAATAATCCTCTTGTGCCCTTATATCTTTGATCACCAACAATAATATTATCATGTTCATCAATGTTTACCGGGCTATTACCAACCATTAAACCCTCTTCTGTTAATCTTACTCCATAACTATGGTAGTTTTTATTAGGGTTTGTTCCAGCTAACATTTTTATCATGTATTTCCTTCCTAAAGGTCCTTTGTTATGAATGTTTTCACCCAACAAGCTTATGTTTGACGGACCTTCCCTTGCTTCTTCTTTTTCCTCTTCACTAGCAGTTGATACAACTTCATGTCCTCTTTTGGCTTTTACTTCATATAATTCTCTTATTCCACTATAGTCTGGTGATTCTAGCTCTCTTTCGGGTTCTCCACCGGTAAAACCACTATATGTAGAGGATTCCGGGTCTTCATCGCTAAAATCTTCTGATTTTACATTTTCTCTTTCAAACTTTGTAATAGGTGCAATCGCATCTCCTTCCAATACAGGTTTAGCAAATTTTTTGTTTAATTGTTTCAAGGGTTCAGTAATAGGTTTAAAAGTAGATTCAAGGAATTTCTCCCTCTCGCTAATACCTAGTTTCAATGCTCTGTTTTTAGCCCGAATAGAATCACTAAGTGATTTTATTTCTTTTACTAATTTTTCTTGGTTAACCATGTTTGTAGCAAGACGTGTTGTACAACAATGAATGTGTTATACCACGTTTAATGTATTAATATAAATTTATCAAATCCTATCCTGTATCGACCATTGTTTAGCGGTTGTTCCTTCATAATTGTTAGGAACCCATACTTTTCAGCCCAAGCCTTTCCACACAACTCTTTAAATCGTTCAAATGTCATATCCGCATTTACATGATCAAAATATATATGTTTTAGGTTGGTTTCGTCCTGTTTAAATACAATTAACATGTTTGCATTGTCTCTAATGAGTTGTTTAGGTATTTTGCTGTAAGTTTGGCCAATATAAATGCTATCTATGTTGTTATGTCGACCCATAGCGAAGTAATTCCTTATTGTGTTTTGGTTTTCACAAGATACATCGTCGAATATAAACACGGAGAATGGTTTAGCTTCTTGTGGCTGCATGACACTCTCGCTTGCATTAAACTTTAAATATTTAACTTCAGGCACATTAGTCAGTATTTTTTCCAATAATTGATACTTTGGTTGTTGTAGTGATTTTGAAAATACATATAGATTGTTAAATCGTAATCCTTTAGGGTTTGTAATCAAATTGAATACTACATTAGTTTTTCCACAGTTGGAAGGTCCGGTAACCAGACAACGAACGGTGTTTGGTAACAAATTGCCATGCTTCCCACTATTGAATTCTGAATTATCCACTGTGAGTTCATCTATATTATTAATAGTAAAACTCTCTTTTTGTGGTACTATCTCCATCCTTTGTAATGGTTCAACCTAAAATGATTCTCTATCGTTATATCAAATCCTTTTTAGGTATCCAAGAATCTTCCGTCTTATTAAATCCTAACCATCGTACTTTGACCTTATCTTTTTTCCGTTGCAACACCTTTTCAACTAAATATACATCGCCTACTGTTGATTTTAACATTTCATGTCCATAAAACCCTCCTTCAAGCAATTGTCCTTTATTATCTTTTAAAATATATGTCTCAGGTACTGTAGGTTGTACTTTGAATACAGTAAAAACCTCATTGGTCCAATTTGGCAGGTATCTTTTACTGAATACACCTTTATATTTACTTATTCGCACTTTATCACCCACATTAAATTTTTTAGGCTTTAGTTTTTCAACTTTTGGTTTAGTATTCGTTTTTATACGTTTTAATACAAGGTTTTCATTTTTACTAGTTACTTGGTTTGGTTTCATCCCGATAGTCCTATGAAATTTGTTATTGTAATCGTTTATAAGTTTTGGTAACATATCAATCCATATGTGCGATCCTCTGTTGGAAAACATTTTATACATTGCACTTTTTAAAGTTCTGTTGAATCTTTCGATTATTGAGGCTTTTACTTCTGAATTGGTTGAATAATGGTTTATATTGTGTTTTTTCATTAAATTTGCAAATTCCTTATTAAAATATTCTTTTCCATCATCTGTTTGTAAATGTTTAATAGTATGTTTGTCTCTTTGTATAGCTGTTTCCATTGCTTTTGTAACACTTTTGCCACTTTTATCTTTTAGTGGTAAAGCATCTGCCATTTTTGAAAAACAGTTAATAACAGTCAATATGTATTTATATCCTTTATTTTGTTTGCTATAAGGAATCATTTCGATTAAATCCGCTTGATATAAATCATTAATTCCTTTTATCACCGTATTTCTTCGTGGAAACTTTCTTCTTGCAGGTTTATGAAGTTCGTTGACAATTTGTTGCTTCAAGTCCTTCATATTGCAGGTTTCAATGTTTGTTGTATCACATGTATAATCACAATGAATGTTGTTTTAAATATTCACATCATTTATATGGGTCAAGGTCATCCAAACTTGTGTAAAAAAATGGGGAACACGGCGTTGGACTTGCCGTGTTCCCCATTTTTTTACGGAAGGAGAAAGGAATAAGGTCGTAGTTGTAGAAGGACGAAGAATAGGTTACTAGTTGATAGGGTTTAGAGAGTAGTGGCCAAAAGGAAGAGTGTGGATTTTGTCGGGCATAATGTATCTTTTATCATCCCGAGCTGACAACGCTTTTTTAATTTCGGTGACACTGTAGACTTGATGCTTAAAGCTTCGGATATTGTTGAATGTTGCTGATATCGTAGTATCTTCAAACAAACAAGTCTTGTAGTGGTCAAATGTCACGTGTTTTTTCAAATAAGATGTCTTCACTCCTTTTGCTTTCTTCACTGTCGGTGTGTTGTTCTCGTGGTACATCTTAAATGAATACAATTTCGCCATCAGCGCCACTATTTCTTCTAAAAGCATTCCATTTGCTTCATCTTTGAATTTTCCAATTACTTTTTTATATTTTTCATTAAAATTTGGATGGTTTTTCGGATAGTCAGAAAAATCGAAATCTTCTTTGTATGGAAAAGTCCTTAGGTCTTCATACATGTCCAAAGTCTTTATCCAGTAGATAAACGCGTCCGTATCCATGTATGCGACTCCAATGTTTTCCCTTCCGTAATGTTTAACCATTTTGTTATAATGGAAATCATACATCAGGGTTTTACTTATATCCAAAATCGACATACCTATGTATAACGGACGGTCCATGACTATTGTTGTTTTCTTCATACTGACAGCGACTAGATTTTCGTTTATAATCATGGATGTTCCGAAATTTGGTTTTTGCACTAATTTTTCCAATTTCCTAGGATCACTCACTAATTTTACATTTTTGTGTTTTCTTTTGTTCTCCAAGGTCTTCCCAAAGATGGCATTGTTCATTAATTTATAGAAGTCCTTTTCAAATGCTGTTGTCGCTGCAGCTCTTCTTGCAGTGTTGGAATCAATATATGGTTTCAACCAACAAGACTGGGTGAATTCAATTGCTCTATGAATTCTCACTATACGTAGACCCAATTCAAGAGCCTGTTGAACTACCCAGTAGTGAGCCACATAGCGATCCTTATTCTCCAAGGTCATCATCAATTTTGGCCATCTTCCTGTCGGTGAAACTTCAGTCTTGGCTAGGAGAGGCAAGTCGTAGTGATGGTCATGAAGGTGCTCCGGGTATTCAAAATCACAGTCCAAAATATAGCCTTTTGGACCATCCTTTGGAATCTGTGAGATGTCTCCGATGGTGGCCGGGTCGATCCACTTGAAGTCAGCGTAGGGAAGCGGATTTGACATTGCCCAACCATAAAGGTTGTTTGCATCAAAATAGCCAAGGTAGACCGATGGTTGTTGCTCGTCGAAGCCGGGGATGTACTTGTTGTTGGCTTTGACATGACGTGTTACAGCTTGTGTCAAACCGCCCCGTACACCAGATTCCATCATGAGCACCATATCAATATCCGTTAGAAGTTCCAGTCGACAGTTGGTTGACTTTAGCATAGCTTGCCATGCTAATCCTGGAGATGTGTACGAGTGTAGAGGGTCCAGTCCATAGGCGGAGAAGCAGGTGTTTCTGAATTCTTCCATCACATCGCACAGCAGAGTTACGTCCAATTTTATATAAAAGTCAGAATATTCCCCTAAGGTTTGAATGTTTAGTTGGTTCCAAACATTACATGCATGATTGTAGTCTTCAACGGAGATTTCACTTTCGTTTAATTTGCTGTTGAAGGCTTCAATCGGCGGTAAACTGGTTTCTTCAAATTTTTCTGTAGAAGTTATGTAATCGTAGGGGAACACTCCTTTCCGTAATACTAGGTCTAATTTATCTTCAGGTACAATTTTTCTGGTTTCTTTTAGGTCTTCTCTTCTTAGGTTCTCTGACAATTTGGCTAAACTAGATGCCATAAATCTGTAAGAGTCTACGAAGCGAAGTTTAATTTTACCTACTGTTTTTGAAAAGCTGATGTACTTTTCCAATGTTGTAGCAAGAACATCAATTTTACCGTCATCTCTTCCTAACTCCGGGATAATAAAGTGGGAGTCGTATCCGCTAAGATTGTGTAAAACGACAGGAATAAAGTTTGGCAGTTTGTAATTTATATTGCATGAATTACAAGCAGCTCCTCTGTATAACCCTGTCAGGTGATCGTGATCTCTTACTTTTGGATTTTCTTCACTGAACATCTTCTTGCATAAATAGCATCTTGTCGCTAAGTTGTATTCTTCTTGTTGATTTTGGTTTAAAGGTTCCATAGGTACAATATTACCGAACAAGCGTTGAACCTTTCCAGCAATATCGTACAGTTGGTCTACAAAATACTTAGCGGCTTCTTCACCACGGTAGAGTATTGGAGTGGATGTTAAACCATAGTCTTGCAATTGGTTTTTAGACAAGGTTGATTTAACTAGTAAACAAAAACTGTTGGGCTGATGCAACTGATATTTTGTTCTTCTAGTCACTTCGCCGTCCGGCAGCTCCTGTGGTACTAACGTTGATTCAAAATCTGCATAGACCACTATTGGAATTCGGTATTGGTGAACTGTCTTGTTAAATTGGATACACGCTCGAGATGGTGGTGGCAGACTAATCTTCACTTCATAGTTCTCGTTGCAAAGTCTTTTATGTTCCAATAACCAGTCCAATCCTCCACGTCTTGAATCTTTCCAAGAAAAGCAGAAACATCTCTTGCAAACTGTAATCCTATTTACTCTTTTGGTCAATTGTTTTACAACTAAGGCTTCAAAGTCCTTTATCCATACATAATGGGAAATTTCACCCTTAGTTATCAATAGCAAGTCCGTGTGGTTTCTTTGCTCAACCTTTACTACCCGCAAAGGATAAACGTTGTTTGAATCATCCAGACCAAAAACATTCACTGAAACGCCAGGATTTTTCTTTTCAAATTTGTCTATGTCTTTCAATGTAACTGGGTAGGTGAGGCCTTGAAAGTTGTAGCGGTGTTCATTTTCGTAATATTCTCTACCAACTCTTTCAGGATGATCTTTAACATACTTGGTTAACATTGCATACTTAAAACATTCATTACCTTCATTTTGCACATTCCTACACGATTTAGTGTTTTGGATTTTCTTTGGTAAAGGGATAAAACTACTACCCCTTAAACCATATCCATGCTTGTGAACCCTTACATCCATACCTTCGATTGATGACAAAGTCCATCCAGATCCTCTTCCTTCATGTTCTTGAAGTTTTGTTATAAGTTCTTCCAAGCATTCTTCAATAATATCATCGATGTTGGAGGTGAAGGTAAGGGTTCGGTTTTTGGTAATGAACGCTCTCAATGCTGTTTCACCATCAGTATTGTTAAACATAGCCTCTAACACCATTCCAAATTTAATAAAATTTAGCCTTTGTAATTCTTCCCTCAACGTTTGACCAACAAGTTCCTTAGCCTGGGTTATGAATGTTTCCAATTCCAATTGAACGTTATTAATTTTGAAATGTGTTACAACTCGTCCTGGCAAGGCTGTGGTGCGCAGTTGTCTTACATCTTCCAGTTCTTCTTCTTCCATATCCTCTTCTTCGGTGTCCTCTTCTTCGGTGTCCTCTTCTTCAATAGGTCTTGTAGCAGTAGATGGTCCAGCACCAGCAAATTGAATCACACTAGGTCTTCTTCTTTGCATTTGCTGTAGATAGCTGTCGTAGTAGTCCATCTGCTTCTGGTGCTCTTCCAAAAACCGGTCAATTGAGTCTAAGTCTATTTCATCCATGGTAATATCTTCTTTTCTATCTTCGTCTTCATGTACTTCTCTGTGTATGGTGAAAAGATCTTCGTCTTGAAAGATTTCCCCACAAATGTCGCAAAGAGCCATTTCAAACAGTTTGGCTTTGAATGCACACTCTGTGAATGTCCACGCAATAATGAGCAGCGCACTCCACCGGGACCCTTTATATCCGAGGCAGATAGGTGGGGAAAGTGACGTCATATGGAAACAGGTTATCACTTATGTGCTAAATTTAGCCTTTACACAACCGTTTGTAATACATTTATCAGTAGGCTTGATAAATTGATGATATTTGGTCTAGATTCAATAATTTGTACAAGTTTTTTCAAAGATGTCTGTTTGAGCAAGTTTATGTAGGTCAAGGTCATTTGGAATTATTATTTTGAGCGGGGGATAGAGCACTAAGCAGCATCATTTACTACAAAGTGCTCTATCCCCCGCTCACATTCTTTTTTAACTTTTTGTTTAAACTTTTTACAAGGGTGAAACATCACCATCAGAGTCGGAATCATCCTCATCACGGAATAGGTAGCGATGACAATACATAATTCTTCTGGCAACTAACATCCTATCCATTGGACGATGGGGAGTGTCTTGTTCTTGTTCTTCTTCTTCTTCGATTTCCAATTGGAATTCCATTTCCGACTCAGATGACGACTCTAATGTTTCGTAGGCATGCAAGTCCACCTCATTGTCCGTTGAACCAGCTTCGTCAGAGTCCGTTTCAATATCCATTATCTCTTCCTCCTCCTCTTCTTGATCAACCGCAGGTAGTTGGTCCTCTACTTCTATAATTTCTAGAGGTATAACCTCCAGAATAGAGACAATTCTGTTGCGATGGAACACGGTGTTGTCAAGTGGAGCCATGGTATGAAAGTGGTGTATCTATCCAATTGGTTTGCCCTTTTTATACCCCCACCAACTATACATTTTATGTGGGTCAAGGTCACGTAAAGATACCCTTTGAGCGGGGGATAGACCACTAAGCAGCATGCTAGTCCATTGCCGCAAAGTGATCTATCCCCCGCTCTATTCCGCAGACCACACTCAAGTCCAAGTCCACATCCAAGTCCACATCCATATGTTACACTTTATTATTACTGCCACCAAGTAATTGTCACTCGCACATTTACTTGGTTTTGATAAAGGTACTGCACAAACTCCATATTGGTTGTTTGTTCGTTATACAAATGCATCATGAAATATGCAATCTTATCGATTGCGGCATTGTCCAACGGTTCGCAATTCACAAGTTCCAATGTGCCCTGGCTGGTCTTCTCCTCTATAAGTTCCACCACTTCGTTGATGTCTTCTTCCAAGAGGATGAACTCAACACTGAAGCTCTCCATTGTTGTTGATAGTGTCTAGACAAATGCTTGACTAAATGCTTTATTCATCAGTCCTACATATATACCAATTTCCCCCTCCTATTACCCATTCCCCCTCTACCTTTATATGGGTCAAGGCCATCCAATAATACCCTTTGAGCGGGGGATAGACCACTAAGCAGCATGCTAGTCCATTGCCGCAAAGTGATCTATCCCCCGCTCTGTATTCCACACAAGTCCTAGTCTTTACACACACACACATAAGCCCCCAGTCTTTTACACTTACTCATATACTTTGTCCTCCCTGCCAATTAAGAGTTCCCCATGTTTGCCACTATTTTCAATTAACCTTTCCAAGTCCCAAAACACAATGTCCAAATTAACCAAGTTCGCTCGTCCAATTTGAAACACACTATTCCCCCCAAAGTCACTTGCTCTCACTTGTTGTCCTGTATACTGCTTCTTCTTCCACGCTACAATCACTACCCTACCTTCTTCAACAACCATTCTTTTAACGTTATCATACACCTTCTTCAACATCCCTTTACAGTTTAAATAGTTTATGGTTACATACTCCCACTCCTTACCAATGATCAGTAATCCACTCATTTTCTAGCGTTCCACTGGAAGGTTCAAAGCAGAATGAAGTCGGGATGTACAGACCCCCCTCTTTTATACCAGTTAACCGGTTGTCCTTGCTGTAAAATGGGTCAAGGTCATCCAATGCTACCCTTTGAGCGGGGGATAGACCACTAAGCAGCATGCTAGTCCATTGCCGCAAAGTAGTCTATCCCCCGCTCTGTATTCCACACACACACACACACACACACACATGTCCCTGTCCAAGTCTTTCATTACATACCCAATATATATTCAGTTCCTTCATCATCACTATCACTCATCACTGCTTCCACAAACTCCACAGGATTAAAGTTAAATTGTTTCAATTGTTCTTTTAAGTTTTCAATTTGTTGGTCCTTTACTTCTAAAACACTGTGAAGGTGTGATATGTAATCCGCTGCCTCGTTGATGCTTGCTACTCTCGGATCGCCTAACTTCAAGCTGGGAACTACACCCTGCAGCCTGTAGTACGCCATACGCCTTTCTTGCTCCTGCCGTTGACCAGGACTGAGCAAGCCTTGCCCGTCTTGGCTCACCTCCAGCAAGGTCCGTAGCATTGGAGCTTTGCAGGCGTTTGCCCGAGCAACAGTTATGCTGTGGAATGGTCGAGCAGGTCCACGAGTAGCAGGCAGGACGTTGGCAGCACGCCTTCTTGAAGAAGAAGAGGAAGCCTGAGAAGTTTTGCAGTTGGAAGCCATGTTGAAGTGAGGTATTCAGCTATGCGATACAAAGCAGAATAACCAAACTGCACATCAATACCCGTATATATACACTTATCAGTGGTGGGGGTACTAGCTAGCCTTGGTAAAGTGGGTCAAGGCCATCCAAAAACATTACCAGAACGGGGGATAGATCACTAAGTGGCATGTTAGTCCATTGCCACAGAGTGATCTATCCCCCGCTCTGTATTTCACATTCACGCACACATTCATACATACACACAAGTCCCAGTCCAAGTCTTTACCCACACACCTATCCACTCTCATCCTCACTATCATCACTGTCCAACAGGCTTTCACACTTCTTAATCAGTTTTTCCCATTTACTCCTGACATAAAGTAGCTCCCTGCGAGTATTCTCTAGCATTCTGTCCCTTTGCTCTATCACTTCGTCGTACCACTCGATGATGTTTGGTGGAGTCTGAGTTGATGCATCCGTCGTGGTTGGTTGAGACGCTCCGCTGCTCCGCAACTCCTTCCTCACAGGACCAAAGCCGGAGAATCGGACACGACTTCTTGACGAAGGCGCCGATCGGATTGGTCCAATGCTCGGGCTGGAGTTGGAGGCGACCGGGCCAGAGGTAGAGGCTGGGACGTTCATAGCAGACATGGTGGTGTTCAGCTTAACGGTGTAAAGCAGAATGAGAGGACGGTTGATCACCACTCCTATATATACCCATTTTTAGTGGTGGGGATAACACTGGGGGGGGGGGGGGTTAAAAGAAATTTTGCTTAGTCTTCCCGGTCATCAGTTTTACATACCTTTAGCACACCCATTATTTTGGTTTCTTCAATAACTTTACACACCTCAAACACCCAAGCAAACAGCTCATCTATGTTGTTATAGTTAATTTTTGTCCAGTGTTCATACTTATGAGTTTGGTTGTTTATAATACATAGATAAAATGTAGACCCGTCTTGTCTTATACAATACTCAACTTCCATTCTATGCTGGTTTAGTACTTCCCAAGCATTGTGTTGATCTATCAAGAAGTCACCACCTTTGTAATTGTACCGTGACATGTTTACACGGAGCACAGAAACTGACTGAAGCAAATGAACGGCTCATACAAGCTTAGTAAGAGCGTTAGAGTGGGGGTATCACGTGATACACAACATTAGTTGTAAGTAATTTATATGGGTCAAGGTCATTCAAACTTTGAAAAATTTTTACCTCCAAACACTTGTAGCAAGCTACAAGTGTTTGGAGGTAAGTTTTTATTTGTTAATGATTTATTTGTAACTTAGTCTTCACCCTCAAGGACACGGTTTGAGATTGTCCCAGTGACTTTACATCACCGCCAGGTTAAAGTATTATACAAGTCAAGTATTTTTTTTTTATTAGTTGACTTGTATAATACCCCTCTCCCTTACTTTAAGAGAGTTAAGACTAAATTTGGAAAAATAATTTGGAAAAAGACTTTTAAATATTGTCCAACACAACCTAACAATTTAGAATTTATTTTGGTAGGCCTACATCCTAATCCATTTCCCACACAGATTGGCATCCTTCCCTTCGTATTAGATAGCCTTTTTTATGGATGAAAAATTGTCTTTGTACCATCCGAACGGGTACTTTCATTGTATGAAGGCTGCCATCACCTTTTACAATGATTTCTACTTTGGCATCAAAAGCTCCATAAATTTGAGCAATAAAATAATATTTTTCATCCATTTTAAGTCTTCTAATATCAAGCGGTTGCGGACTGTGGGGATGTCTGGGTTGGGATGTTTTAGACCTAATGTTGTTAAGACTGTAGGGTCTTACTCTCGGAAGATTGATGTTTTTGTTCAAGTGCGTTTGGCAACGGTCTTTATCTAAAACAGCAAACTTCTGACAGCAAAGAATCCCAAAGTCTTTTGACATCCAAACGTAATCGCATTTATTACCCTTGCCAGCAGGGAGTTTAACACGCTTACGTTTTTGTGTTGGACGCTTTACTGGAGTGTTTTGGAGCTTGTCAGGTTTAGGCTGGCTAGAAGGAATGGGGGTGGGAGGTGAAGGTTTAAGTAGGTCAAAAGGTAGGCTGCAGACAATTTTGGGTGGGGTAGGTGAACGGGTTAGGTCGATTGAGGGAAGTTCGGGGGAGAAGATTGATTTACGGGGTGGTTTGGTTGGTGTAGGTGGCATGGGGGATATGGGTGAGGGACATTGGGATTTGGTGTAGGATAGGATTTTCTTAGTTCGACTGTAGGGGGTTATCCTCGACCTTGGCGCCTCTTCGAACACCGCAGACTCCGATCCCGAGTCCGATAGCAGAGAGAGTGCTGGAGAGGCTATCAGGACTCGTCCGCTGGGGTTCTTTGAAGATGCCGCAGGTGCGCCAGCCTCTTCCGAAGCCGAAGGTGCGCCAACCTCTTCCAATGTTGGTGGCAATGGTGAAAGGCTGGGCATCGAGGCAGGCTGCGGTGGCGGCGGCGGTGGCGGCATCGTCAGGCAGCTCAGAATCTGCGCTGTCATGAGGTATTCTAGGATCGGAGCGGACGACGATGAGGGCTGAGGCGTGTTGGCCGAGGTTGAAGAAGCTGGTGGGTAATTCTTGAGCTTAAGACCCATCTTGATGAAGCGAATAAATGAAGAGTAAATATGAAAAGAGTAAATATGAAAAGAAGATTGAAATAAGTAAATAAAATCTCAGGAGCGAGAGAGGACCGTCCGGTACGGGAACCTGGACAGGAATGAGAAGTGCATGCCACCCGGCCGCCTTATATCCCCGCCGGGGCTGCCACGCCCAGGATATCAGGGGTGGGGGTGGGGTTGGGGGTGGGGGTGGGGGTGGGGGTGGGGGTGGGGGTGGGGGGGGGTGGGGTTCGCACTTTTTGTCGGGGGGGGGGGGGTTCGCACTTTTTGTCGGGGGGGGGGGGGTTCGCACTTTTTGTCGGGGGGGGGGGGGGGGGTAAATTTAAAACAATAAGCCTCACTTAAGGCGTTTATGTTAACATCGCTGAAGCCTCCAAAAAAGACACACTTATAGACGAGTCAAACCTTGTGTGTTACTTGACTTGTACATTTTTTTTTAAAAGAGCTTAATATATTTACCTTGTTAATAAGACCTGACTGTTAAAGAATTTTGAAAACTTTTATATATTTAGGTCAAGGTCACGGTAAAACTTTAAAAAATTAAGCCCCACACCCCCGATGGGGGTGTGGGGCACTTGGGTTGTCATCGCTGTAGCCTCCAAAGAGACCCAACTATGACAACAAGGCAACATCCAATGTCGTGTTCCCTTCGCCACGCAAGACTTGTAAACATTTACTGCATTGTCTTTTCAATAGCTAACAAAACATTTACTTAATTTTGAGAGAGGTTGAGGACAGCCCTAGTGGCTTACGCCCTCGGTCCGAGTGCAGGGGCCACCGCAAATTGGCCACAGCTGTGGTCTGCATGTCAGCATACAAACGGACCGAGTCCCAAACCCAGCCGCAATATTGCATGCCTGAGAGGACCCATGCTAAAATTGGTTTAAAATTGTTTTACACGGGGGTCTACTCCCGTACCCTACCTTTACTATTTAACTTTATCAATGCAGTAAATTTTTATAAATCTTTGTGGGTCAAGGCCACACGGACATTAAAAAAATTTCGGCCCCCGTACATCCATGGCGAACCACGAATGTTCGGGGGCCTTGGGGACTAAAAACACAAATAGCTAACAAAGATTCATTTACATAATTTTGAGTTTCCAGAAGGGAAACAAGAGGTTGAGGACAGCCCTAGTGGCTTACGCCCTCGGTCCGAGTGCAGAGGCCACCGCAAATTGGCCACAGCTGTGGTCTGCATGTCAGCATACAAACGGACCGAGTCCCAAACCCAGCCGCAATATTGCATGCCTGAGAGGACTCATGCTAACGTTGGTATAAAGTGCTTTTACACGGGGGCCTACTCCCGTTCCCTGACTTTACAATTTACTTTGAGCATTGCAAAAGCTCAAGGGGGGATTGCTAAAACAAGCGTATACACTTTAGAAAAATATAACACACTTACAACACACAATTGAGCTCAACGTAGTCAATGCTGGAACAAGCACATACATGTTAAACACATATAACAAACAAGACACAAAGGATAAAAGACACACAGGAGACATAAGGTACAAGTAAAACACTCTCATATAAAACAATTCGCAATACCCAAACGCAAGCGCAATATCTTACAACTAATACAAGTCTTAAAGTTAGAGTAGACTTCGCTAAACACTGAAGGCGCCATTCAATGTTTAGTGATGCCTATGGCGGTCCGTCCCGATCGTTCACGTTCAACGCGCGGGAGCGGACTGCGAGCCGGCTCTGGCTGGGCCCCCTTATATCCCCACCGGGGCTGCCACGCCCAGGATATCAGGGGTGGGGGTGGGGGTGGGGGTGGGGGTGGGGGTGGGGGTGGGGGTGGGGGTGGGGGTGGGGGCACTTTTTGTCGGGGGGGGGGGGGGTCAGGTAAGTTATGTGGGTCAAGGTCACCCACAACACTTGTACTCTAAGTGTTGGCTATACCCCCACCACAACTGGGTCCCTAGGCTACACAACACCGCTTCGCCAGTATGTCTCCGGCTTCCATGCGGTGCGTCTCGCTGTTCTCTAGCTCTCTATATGTAAGTAATTTTACAAGTTCTGAATATAGGTCACTACACTTTAACTCTGGGACGATATCGACTTATAGTATTTCAGTGTTTTGACTCAAGGTCATCACACTTTAACTCTAGCACATCGGTTATCGTACCAGAGGTGCTCAATAACCTAACTTGTAATGTTTAGGGTGGCGTTTTCACGCCACGTGGTATCGCCATGAGTGTCCAGCCCAAGTTTTAAGTTAAATTAATTTTACTGTAATCTTTTCCATTTCCGTTTCGTTTTGCCAAAGTATAAGGTGTCGCTTAATAAAGTGGTATTTCTCTAGAGTTATAGGAGATTGCAAGGATACAATTAGTTTATTTAGGAGACTCTTCATCTTGGAGTTTAACACAATTTCCACTTTGACTTTGCTTCCTCGGCTCTCACAGCCTAAGCTGTACAGAAATGTTTCTTCTAGTGCCAACTCGGGCCAAGAGAACAGTGTGTTGACTGTAGGACAGCTCATGGTGAAGTGATGCGATACTCCGGCGTACCACCTCACCTTCCCCCGCCACTGTGACCTTCCCCCACTCCTGCTGTTTCCCCCACCTCTTTTCCCTTGACTCATGCGCTACAAGCAGTCTCTCAGTATTGTGCGGACTTTTGTGAGGTGAAGCCATGTCGCAGGACACTTTAGGTAAGAAACTTAGCCGTGTTAAGACTTTATTAGTTGCTCACTGTCCACCACCCAGAGTTAAGAGAGTTTCAACTTTAGCTAAGTGGCGCAAACTGTTGCGCGGACACCCTAAGTTTTATACAAAACAGACTAATGTCAGTTTTACTGATGAGGATTTGTTTAAAATATTGGATGAAATGACTTTTCCTTGCAAAATTCAGTTTGTTACTCCCATTCCTGACAGTTTAGAGTCTTAGTCTCTCAAGCCGATATACCTAGCATACACAGAGCCTGACAGTCAGTCACTCGGTGGCTGTCGTGGGGTGCGCATCGGTGTCGGCGCTCCGTTGTTAGGTTTTCAAGGTCACAGTAATATCAAATTGTTGGTGTTGTTCTGGTTCAAGGTCACCTGAGGGATAACCGATTGCCCATTTAGACAGGGTCATGTCAGAAACTCGAGTTTAACTTGGCACTTTTGCCGTTTCTCGTCGAAAATTCGCTCCAAGTGGTCAAGGTCACGGGGACTCTGACTGAAACTCGGAGCGTAGTGCGAGAAACGGCAAAAGTGCCAAAAAATTTTAAGTTTCGGCGTGACCTTGACCTCAGTGGCGTCGGTGACGTCATTTTGATGACGTAAGGGGTGATGACGTCATCAGCACGTCATTTCTGTGACGTCATGGGTGTGACGTCATAGAAATGACGTCATTGGTGATGACGTCATCGATGACGCAATCGATGACGTCATCGATGACGTCATCGGTGAGGTCATTGACCTCGATGACGTCATCCCTCAGGTGACCTTGAACTGGGCCAGCACCAACAATTTGACACTACTAGCAGTAAAAAAAAAAACTACGAGTGGCCCAGAACCGCCCTTCTATATCTACTGTTACACATTAGCAGTTTGTTAACTGATTGGGGTCCTTCCTCTTACATTTCTGTGGTTGAAGGTATGTATGATTTAAGGTCAACACTAGCTAAGCAAATTTGGCAAATGCCTATAAATACCGCTTAACATACATAGTTTGAATCTCAAAAGTACATTGTAAAAGTTTAAGTATTTTTAAGTTGACCAGAATGAGGGTAGAGGTTTTCAAAGAGGTAATTCAAGTTAAAGACCATTTTAATTAAACGAGCTGTAGTCTACTATTCCCCATGTGGTTGTAGATTTCATTTTGTGTTTAAAAAATTCATACTGTTTGATGATCAAATGCCCTACAACCAATAAAGTTCAGCTTTATTTATCATGCAACATATTTGTTGATTTCATTTAATGGTAAACATTTATCACCATACCGACAAGTTATATGAGGTCTAAAAACATTGGTTTATTTAAAAGCGGGGGGATTCCATTAGTGTAGATATTTGAATTACAGATTATCAATGCTTACAATTAATTGCAATCTCTGATAAGTAAAAGATCCATGCCATTTCAGGGTTCAAAACTCAGTGAAAATCAGGTATACATTACCTATTCTTGTTATTATTTTCAGCGAAGTGAAAACCTAACCTTTTAGGTGAGTTGAATTGGTTCGTCAAAATGACTCAAGAGGTAAATTAAAACAACCCAGAGGTTGATAAAAGCAAGTTTGGAGGTTAGTTGAAATAACCCAGGAGGTCAGTTCAAATAACCCAGAACCTGGTTAGTTCAAATAACACTTATGGTTGGTTAAAAGAACCCAGAAGATTGGTTAAAGTAACCTTGCCGATTGGTTCAAACAACCGATGAGGTTGGTTAAAATAACCCGGAATCTAGGTTAAACTGATTACTTGGAAAGTTGGTAGTTTTAACCTAGAATAAAAGGGTTACTTTACTTACTAACTAAGTTGGTTAAAATAATAGTCGGGCAATTGTTGTTGGCCCTTAATTGGCAAATAACTGTTGGGCCAACAAAGGGGAATGGTGGGTTGGGCCAATGATGGGAAGGTGGACATCCCAACCGTGGACCCACCGTTGGCGACAACCTGTGGGCCAACGGTGGCCCACCTGTTTTGTGCTACATGGGAACCAATTTCTTTTACTACTTTCAGTTGGTAACCAATAACCAATTAGGTTAGTAAGTGCTATATTAACTGGTTTACTTGGTTCAATCAACCGTTTTTTTTTAGTTAATTTTACTGTTTGGTTTATTCCGTGTTTTTTTTTTTTTTTAAAGTATACATAAATTCACAAAATCTGGTTCACTCAGCAAAAACTTTTTAGACAATCATAATAAACAAAAACATTAGAAAAAATAAATCTAAACCATATGACAGTTGTTGACCCATATGCTAATTCTATCATGAAAGGCAGTAGAAAATTATTTTAATGCACCAACATCAACATTTATAGCTCACATCAGTTTGAAACCCCATGCGCAAACTTTTAGTGTTTTATTTTAATTTTTGTTAACTTTTTCTGTGGTTTCAATACCAATCTGATATAACCCATTAGACCCACGTCAAAAATTTCAAATTCTAAACTTGTATTTGTACAGGAAAATTATTTTTCCGGGATAAAGTTTCTAAACTTATTTTTGTGCCCAAATACACATAAATACAAAGTTCAAGCAAAATCTACCGGCTGCATTTTGAGAAAAAGGTAAAACAGGCACAATTTGTTCAATCTATAACAATAACAATCATATTTGAAAATTATTCCCAAACCTTGAAAACGCAGTTTCCCATCACCCATTCTCCCCTCCCCAGCATCACCAAATCACCAATCCGAAAGTTATCCAACAAAAAGCAACAATAGTCGGCCGCTGACCAGATCCCTAGCCAGTGGCTCTCCATCTCCATGGCTCATGTCCTCTGTCCGCGGGACGCGCGGCGAATCGCTTGTGCGAGTGTCAGAGCTGCCAGCGGCAGTCAAATCGCGCCTCCAAGCAGGTGAAAGGGCGCAGCTCCTTGTATAACCCATCATTGTTAGCGGTAATTCGGCTGCGACGTGGTCATGGTTATCTAACCGAAGGGGCCAAATCAGACGGGCATCATTATTCCGCAACCATTGTCCCTGGGCGGTGATGTCTTCGGCTTGTTAAACCGATCAGTACACAATGTGTACGATCAGAACAATGTATTTAGTGGAGGGGTTCTGAATTGTTGGATGTGGCCAGGCAAATGTTGACAAGTCTTAACTACAGGGTGTTGGGGGGTCAAAAATGCATTCGAATATAAGAGATGAAAGGTTTTATTGAAATTAATCTGTATAATAGGGTCTACCTGATACGTTTGAGATTTAGGTAATGCTTTAATACATAAACCATTAAATTAAAGGCCCAACGCGAACCTACGGGTAAACCTATCGTGGCAGGGGTAAAGTAGTTATTTATTGTCCTACAGAGAAGTAAAAGGAATCCGCTGGTGTCAATGTAAGATTTTCGTATTAAAAGACATTCAAGCTGCAGCAGTTGGCATAATCACGTGATTGTTTTTAACAGTGACAACAAAATGGAATATCTGTGTGGCTAAGGCAAACAGATTGATTTTTTAGCATTCTTCCGAAATATTTTACTTATAAAAAGGGTGGGAAGTTTTTTTTTAAACTTTAATATTTTACATCGTATAACTGGACCTAATACTAAAAGCGTCTCTTTAGACTCTGGAGATGAGATGAAATATATTGTTCACTTAGGCATAGTAAAAATCAGCAGGTCAGCAGATCATCTGTATACATTGATCAACATTTAGTTAGGCCGTTAGGCCTATTCACAACATCCAGGCAGTGATTGATTTTAAGATCAATTGCAATCCTTAATTTTGAAATCCTCATCAGACTTTTATTTTATTTAATCATCACTCTGTCAATATAGTATTACTGTAACGTACTTAAAGACACTATACTATAGCTAAAAATTTTCAAAATATTACAAAAATCCAAACTAGATTTATAAATGATAAATCTTTATTGAAATTGTAACAAAATTATATTAACATATTTTATATTTATCTGATTTTTAAAAAGGTTTACTTAATAGGTGATCAAAAAGTCTGCTTAGCTGGTTATTATCTGACGGTCTGATTGCTGTCTCATTATTGGATAAGAATAGTCTTATCATCATTTCTCTAAACGTCGAAGAAACTTCAAATAAAGACATCAAATGACTTGTTGGAACCCACGCTTAAAGAAAACCAAACACGGTTAGCCTGCGTATCGGCCGGTCTATTCAGATCAGCTGATCCTTAGAGCTGCAAATCACCAGCTGATGTATCGAGCCAATCAGCTGATCGTGAGTCACGGACGTTTCCGTGTCCGGCGCCCCGAGAGCGCGGCCTTTCTCCACCGCCTCCGCAACAGAGAGGTCCCAATCGCTTAGCATACATCGGCGACGGTTGCAGCTCGATGGTGGAGGTGTGGGTTATTGCAGAGAGCGTTCGGGTTCGATCCCTGGTTAGGTTTGTCAAAATCAATACTAATAATTTGAAAATGTGTATTGCTATGATGAGACCTTTGTATTTCCCATGTATTTCAACAAATGGTCAACACGACATAAGTATTTTGCACCAACGTTGCAATAAAAGACCCATCTGAAGTCACTGTAGAGATTCACCGTATCGGAATAAGCCACGTAGTAAAACTATAAGCCAGATGTGACGATTTTATGTTTAAATCCAGGTCTGGGGAAAACTGCTGTAATGTAATAGGCAAGGGCTGTTTCATTAGCGGGTAAAACGATGTAAAAAATAGTACCATAATGTCACTATAGCCTGATAGAAAAAAAAACTGATCGTGAATATTACCTATTCTTATGGACATCAGATGGATTATTACGTCACCGGCCTGACTTAAAAGCGGCATTTTCCAACATCAAAGGGATGTAACAGCCTTTCTTTTGATTATATGCTCTCCGCAGTCCTAGTTTAAGTCTGTAGTTCACGTAAAAGTGTGATACTAATTTTGAAACTCATGGGTATAACGATAACTGAAGACAAGGTTATACAGTGAACTCACTATCAAATATTACAATTTCATTCGAGTAACTTATCTCCCTCTACTCGGCTAAGTGATATGAAAAATGTACTAAGATCTTTTTAAAATTAACAAATTTAATTTTAAACATTACCTAACTTAAAAGGAAAAGGAATCATTGACGAGTTACAAAGTACATTAATAAGTCTACATTCACCACCTCTATATCACTTGGAGTCCAGGAAATATAAAATTCCAGACTGAATATCAATGCAACGCAGGGGGATAAAAGCGTGTAATTATGTTATTGTTCCCACGTTACGTGAGGCTCGTCACCCGTGCAGGGTACAAGTCATTGTTAGGCCGTGAGCTCCCCACCAGAGATTAGACCTCGCACTCACTTCACCACTCGTGTGCAGAGTCACCCGAGTAATGCCCGGTGTTACGTGACTGCCGTCGCCGTTAGACATTCACCAAACTACAGACAATGGTTTAAACTAATCGTGAGGTCAAGATTGAAAGAGTCCAGTACCGTCCTAAAGTCACACTTTTAAACACGTTCGTGGACGCGAGCGATGGTAACGGGTTATTTTCAGATTTCTTTCAAATTACCAACGTGTTCAGTGAAACACGTGGTATTGAAAGGTGCGTCAATTTTGAATGGATTAATTTGAATTTCGGGGTTGAAACTTTCAAAAATGAACTAAACCCTACTTTTCATTTTGTCTGACGTGGGTTGTTACGATAGACGCGGAAACAAGATATAAGCAATACTAGCACAGTTATAAACATTCTGTTTTGACTTTCTGATTCCGCTCTGAAACCTTGGTCGTGTTACTATCTGATTCCAATCTCTGTTTTTTATAATACCATAATAGTCCATCTCTATCGAACCCACCCTAACATCTGTCTTGCATAAGTGTTGCAAAAAAATCAGTAGGACAAACGTAAAAGATTTTTTGTCCAGATTTCGCGGGTACGTTCTACGTTAGGCATGAAGTTGGACCATTTGAAAAAAAAAACATCAAATTTCGAAGCTTGACGCACCTGCCAAATCCTGACCGATAAAAATTACCCGACCTTGACGAATGACGCAGCCGCCAAATTTGGAACTTTCAAAAAGCTCCAAGCTTGATACCGTGAGCACCCGTCAACGTTTAAAACTTGTTAAATGATAAATGTTTGACGGGGTCCAACTTTGTCGTCGTCCGACTTTGACGGAGTCTCCCAGTTCTTCTAAGTTCTTCTCCCACCCTCCAAGAGTCCTCCGAGAGGGTCGATAACTCTTGTCAGCTGCTGCTGCACACCTCAGTTCCTCTGGCTGCTTTCTCCCTCTCGACCTCTGAAGCTCCGGGCAAATAAGGATGTCAGCTAATTTATGTGTCTTTCCTCATTTCGTAACGGTCTTATGTAGTCGGCAAAATCTACTTCCAGTCCAGCCTGTAGGCCACATTTAAATTGAAATTGTATATTCCACCAGCCCTTATACACGGTTGTTTGCTGGTTCATGGTAGGTTTTTAGCAGTGGAATATGAAAAACACACCCAGGCAACAAATTATGTTGCTTCACAAACTGGCCAGTATTTTGTTTTTGTCGTTTACTTGTATAAGAGAACGTTTACTTGTTTACTTGTATAGTCTTGTACAAGACTAGAAAAAGACAGAATGTATATTTTAAATTCATAACTAGGGGCCCAAGCTTTGCTTCTCCCCCTACGGTATGCAGAGCATCGTCCATCGAGTAGCGATGAGGAATCGCTACCCAATGGACGGTGCTTCCACATGGAGGCCAGAGATCATATGTTAAACTTACTACGTCATATGCGTGTACCAAAATGACGTCATGGCCATTTAGCAGTTAGGCCTGAGTAATCTAGTATGGCTTTGAGTGACTCCTGTAGCAAGCGTTAGTTTCTTCCCTATCATTCTCTTGATCACTCTTTACTTTATAAAATAATGACGCCATATTTACTCAATGGTAGACAGGAGCAGAAACACTTGTTCATTAAACATATGTTAAATGGAAATAAGTAGGCCTACCCCATAGACTACTTTAAACTTCTAACCAAAATCGAAAAACGGTAGTGTGCGCGTAACTCGTCTCAAAGTCGCCCAATATAAACGACTTAAAAATACCTCAAATTATAGAGCGAATTTCACCTTGTTTTTCTAGATCATAACAAACCATGTACCTCATTTTTAACTATATGGAAAACAATCTTAATAACATGTTTAGAAAAAATCCCATAAGGACTACATGGTGAGGAAGTTCTTTTGCGTGTAATTTCAGTTAGGGGAAAGATAAAAGTATTCTATGTTTGTTGCGTTATCTGCATGTTAATAGCTTTAATGTAAGACATAAACCATAAATCTGTCTAATGGAACCGCCGGATAGACTCGTGGAACATTTTATAAATATTTTTAATATATTAAGGTGTCATTGAATTCAAGCTTGACTTTTTTATTTTACTTCTCTAATTTTTATGCGCAACGTTATTATTATTATTATGGTTCATACTGTGAAATATGGTTTAGCCAACACGGTTTAGCTAAATTTGCTAACGCCTAATTTAAGTTGGTTAGGAGATGTCCTTAATAAAAAAGTTATAATTTTCAATGACTATCTGCATTAGATAGTTCTGCCTTATTTTCTCGGCTCCACCACACCCAGTGGCATGACTAACGAAAGCCTCTCTTGTACCCTCATCTTCATTTCAAGATGGGCCCCCATACACCTTTCACTTCTTGGTAATCTGAAAGAGGATTTCACTTATTGTAAAAACCTATTGACCCACAATCTTTGGTTCTCTAAGATTAATTGATTTTGATGGAATCACTGAAGATATTTTTACAAATTGATTATTTTAGTTTGACATTTGAAGCATACGATTTTTTACATTTGATTTAGTCATATATTTTCAGCTACAAATAGTTTTATTAAAATATTCTAGATATAATAAAAATTAGCCTACATAATCTTAAATGTATCATATTTTAGGTCTATGAGATAATTATCAATTTAAAGGTTCGCTGAATGATAACGACGCCTCAAACCGGGTAAAGAATATTTATATTTAAAATACAATATTCTCATACATAAATCGTCCAAATCACATGATTAATTGTTTAATAGGAAGTAAAGTTGAGCACTTAAATGGCAGGTGATCGAAGCTTGGTATTACAACTACAATATCAGAACATTATATCCGGTCACTCCTTTAAAAGTTCGGGTTAGCGAAACCTTTGTAATTTATTATCTCTGTAAGGCCTTGTATATTGCTTATTTTTCTTTACACTTGTGTAGGACATTCCCGCTGGAAGCAAATAGTCGGTAAGGACCGAAGTATCTCTTAGCTTATCCCTAAGTAGATGTGAAAAGTTTAATTATATTAATCAGTACCAGGGGGACCAATCATATGTTAGGTTCCAGACAAAGCTCGTTCGCTCCGCTCACTCGCTCTCTTCCTTTCAAAACGAGCTCGTTCACTCATCGCATTTGACAGGTCAAAGGGTGCTGCACTTTGGTATAAATTTGTTGAAACACAGGTTAAAGATATAAAAAACGTCGCTTTATATCTACAGTTATCAGGTGTTTTTTGTTAAATTTAGTAGCCACAAAAAATCTCTAGAAGGATAACGTAGGAACTTCGAAAGATTGTAATACAAAACAGTATTATTTCCAGCCATAGAACCAACTCCAATCGATTCCTCGAGGCTAAACCCCCCATATTGTACAACAAATCAGGAATCTTTCAGCAGAAAGTTATTTTGTCCGTACAAACAGTGTTTGTTTTAAAGTGTAGTACCGGGTTGACCGAGCCTAGCTCGTTGGTCTTAATTAAGTTTTGTTAAGGTATCATGGTATTTAAGCTATTATGTTTACAACAAATATCATTTCCCAGTTGAAAGCTGTTTCACAAAGAATGCTTAGAAGAAAAGGAGCATTTAAAAAAATACAGCTGTTAAAAATGCTTGGCTTTTTTCTTACTTTACTTTTTGTTTTTATTTCATTGCGTTGATGGCAACCCATAAGTCCAATGTTAAAAATTATAATTTTTATACTAAATTTTGGACAAAAACAATTTTTCTGGCGTTGAAGGTGTTTCTAAACTAATTTTTGGGCCGAAGCATTCTAAAATCCAAAATTTAAGTAAAATATACCCACTGCATTTCAAGATCGTTGGAAAATACATCGCTCAGACACTCCTTGTATTATAGCATGAACTAAGATAGAGTATGATACCCTTAATATTATAAAAATGGAAAAGTGAGTTTGCTACGCCATGACGCAAAAGTACCCACAGGATATCTTAAGCTTAAATTTTGCAAGAATAGAATAAATGAAATATCAGAGATGACTATGGGCTTATTTTGCTTTTGAAAAAGATGTCTGGGATCCCCTTGGCTTTGCAAGCCCCATATTATTCTAAAGGCCATATATGTTGGGTGGTTTGGACACGTAACCGAGGAGCTAGCATGTCACTGGCTCGGAATGACTGTTTTGTATCTCTACTTGTTAAAATGTCGGTATGCTAATGACATACTAAGTCATGATATACCTAATACGAGTATTAAGGTACTCGTATTTTGATCATTTCCCGACATGACGGGCCAGCGACATGCACCTACAACACTCCCAAGTGACCATGAGTACATACATTGGGTGTGAGTTTCCACTTTAAAGGTCCTCGCCGCTCCAGGCCCGTCACGTGTGGTGGTCAGGTGGTCAAAACTATAGCCCACCACTTGTGATACCACGGGTTACGTGTTTTACCACAATCATATGAAACGAAATCCCATCTCTGGATACGGAAGGCGTTTAACTAATTCAACCCGGGGGCTTTCACTAAAAAGATTACCGCTCCATCACCATCACATTCCACTAACTTGTGGCGTCGGCAGCGGATTAGAAAACTCGGGGATTCGGAGAACTACGGAGAACTTCATTGGAGCTCTTACGAAGAAAGATTGAGATAGGGTAGATACATAGGTACGCTATTGGCCGCAAAAATATCTGGATTTAAAATAAATATGGTGGTAAGAATTTACTCTTGAAAAATCTTCTCGGCAAGGCTTAGTTGCGATTACTGCTTACAGTGACGTAACTAGGGGGGGGGGGGGGGGCGGGCGGGGCACGTGCCCCGGGCGCAGGGTTAGGGGTGCAGGGGGGCGCAGAATCGGCAGCCGATCGGAAGAAAGGGGCGCAAGCTGATATGATATCCATGAGTATATACTTGTCACGAGCGCTACACAATACAATTGTAATAAAGGCATACAAATCGTGGTATACGCATATTGATAAATAATGGTAATGATTGGCCACTTTCATTGTGAATATAATAGTATTTAATGATAATACTGAGTTAAGACAGTTGATATCGATGACAAATCTTATCGCTACTTACCGGTAATGGCAACGGCACAATTAACAGCGCGTCAACGAGAAATGACAGGGGGCGCCATAGCCAGATTAATCGCCGTTCCTTCAGGTTGCATCGAGTTCCTTAGGCAATTCATTCTCGGGATCGCTCGCGGCCAAGACTGGGGTTGCACTTCTGTTGATGAATTTGTGTCGCTCTCTTTTTTCGTACATCAGATACATCTACTAAAGTATTCAGCCGCATTTTATGACTATTTATTGATATGATTGAACCAGTTTGCTTGTATTAACATTAACATCATGCCGAGAAGACCATCTGGTGCAGAGAATGGGGCATATCTAGCAATAATTACTATTTACTACTGAACACAAACACAATATCGCTTCCAAGCTGTCCTTCAAGGCTCCGCTCTACCTGAGCCCGAATGCCGCCTCGCGACCGTAACGCTTGGCGAGTTTTATGGCTGCAGAAGTTTACGAGAATCGTGTTTTAAAATTAGGTAACCAATTAATATAGCGTCCTTAACTTTTTCTAAAAGTAGAAAGACGGATCTCGTCTTCTCTACAGTAGTTTTAGGATTTTTTAATAAAATTTCTAATTCAGTTATAACGTTTTAAACGTTAAACTCATCTGTAACTGTTTAAACTCATCTGTTTTCCTCTGGTGGCCAGTTTTATAAATACAGAGGTTAACGGGAATCGTGTTTTAAAATTAATGAATTAAGATAGAGATCAGCTCTTAAATTTTTCTAAAGTAAAGATACAGATCTCGTCTTCTCTCGTTTTACATATTTTTTTAAATACAATTTCTAATTTTAGCTTTAACTGTCTAATATTTTCTGTTGTTCTCGATTTTTAACTGAAGTATTCTATTAGTTTTTATGAAATAATTATCAAAGTGTAACAAAGGTAATTTAGTAGGTACTGTTATTCTTCTTTAATATGACAACTTACTTATAGGTCTAGGCTGCATTTAGCAGAAGATAACACGGCTCTAAAAAAAACTTACATTTGGGTGGCACGCCAGGGTTAGACCGGAGCCTTAAGGACATAGTGGACACTTTTGCGGTTAAGAAAGATCGTAAGATCAAGTCGTAACTGATATATTATGTTTCACTAAGCTTAAGCAGACTTTTCAAGCTTTATAATCAATTTCTCTAGATGCTCAGATGTGTAAAATGAATTTCAAATATTTAACGTATGCCATTATTGATTTAATTATTATAATAAATTTAAGAAGTGTTTATTCAAAACCATTTATGTTAGTAAAACTACTTAACACTTCTATCTTTAAAACTAATCATTCATTTATTACAACGGTATCATTTAAATTATTAAATTTAAATATTAGAAAATTAATATATTTTATTTTGATGGTTAATAGTAGGCCTATATTAAATGCAACCCTTGAACAGAAAGGTCAAAACTGGTCAAATTCAGCATGTTCAAAGTTTCAGATGTGGTCGAGGAGTCGAATCAGAATGACTCGCTAACGTGGCCCCCATTTTAACATCTGGCAAATTTCATTGTTGTAGGCCTATATAGTTATGACAAGTTAATATTTCATTTTAATACCCATGTTAATATTTGAATAGTTTATATATTTGTTAAAATACCAACAACAATTTTGTTACAGTGACATGTCTAACAACTAAGCTGTAAACTATAAAAAAGAAAATCTGGCTCAAAGTAAAATCGTGGCTTAGTGTGACACCGTGCTATCTACGGCCATCTCTCGATTTGGGTGGGGGGGGGGGGCGCCTAACCGAGTTCCTGCCCCGGTCACTAAAATCTCTAGTTACGTCCCTGACCGCTTACAAAAGTTGTGTTTATAATTCGTTTACATAGTTAGGAATAGGATTGATTTTCTGTTAATTGGAATTTCATAGTTAAACAAAAGCCTGTGATTAAGGTTTCGTTGAAAATAATAGTTTGTATATTAGGTAACCTGATCACATTGTTGTCATTGTAATAACACTGAAAAACTTGTTTTACGGTTATTCACTATAAAATGCCATGCATGTGAATGTCATTGACATTGATTTGTAATTTCAATTACATAAATATTGTAAATTACTGTAAAGATATGTACGACGACTGTGGAATAATAGTGAACCCGCCATGTGGGGGTTTAAATGATAGAGAGTGGATTATTTAGTCGGAACAATTAATTAGTAAACCAACAGTTATACTATGAACTTAATCAAGTTCACAGCCTAGAGCAGCTGTTGACACTTTAAAAGGTTCAATTTTTTTAATGAACATCTTATCGTTGGATTTGATTGAGCATCGATTTGGTTGGCATTGGTGTGAGCTCAAAATCGGATTCAGAATCTACAGTAATAACACTTTAAGCATCGACAATTTTTTTCAAATCTTGGGACATTTTTAAGTCAAAAATCGAATTTTTCCTGGGATTGAGGCTGTTTTAAAACTAAATTTTGGGTCAAAACACTCTTAAATGCAAATACTAAGCAAAATATAACCGCTGGATTTCGAGATCGTGGAACACACATCCTTTACACAGTCCTCGTTATAAAGTATAGGAATAAGATTGTTCGAACTCAAACAATTTTTATACCAAAGTTTTATTCAAAAGTTTTTAAACTTATCATAAATACTAGTAGGTCTAAACGTGTTGCTCGAAATCGAGCAGTTTTTTTATTTACAATACAAAAATGTTACTTTTATCTCTAAATCATTGACGTCCAACCAATCCAATATTGTGAATATCTGCAATCACCAAAGCTACACGTATTTACAGCTGATTATTAACAGATGTTTAAAATGCTTTATTCAATCCCAATGTTATTTAAATGGGAAATTTTGAGATTTCAATGGCGGGTAGCGTCTTTACTTTCAGTCCGATTTTAATCATTTTTTGGCGGAAACAACTACAGACCGAGCCCTATCTAACGACACCAAAAACTTGAAAATCGGTTGAAAATTGTAGGAGGAGTTCTCAAGACAAAAAAACCCTTAGCGTATTAAATCAGTATAGATATGGTTCAAAACGCGATACCGCCAGGTTTTAAAGACATCTTACAATATAAACCGAAATACTTATAAACTGAAATATTTTAGTGTATTGTTTGTAATTAATTTTAACTTATGGCCGTAGAGGGACCAATTAAAAATTCAAGGAAACGCAGGCTCGAATAATCATAGTCATGGAGAATGTTCGTCATTTGATTATAGAACAATGTAATCGCACTGGCGGATGTTTAATTGTACCTTACAAAAATTCGGAGAAAGGGCTGACGAGACGAATCCATTATTGGAGAGAAAGTCAAAACGAATTTTGAATGAAGGGAATGTGTTGAAATAATTAGGACGAATACAGCGTGGTTACTTTATAAATGTACATAATTAATGTTACATTAAAGCTGTGACAATTAATGGGCAATGAAAGGTTTTAAGCTTTACTCTGAAGGAGAAAATTTAAACTCTTAACTCTAGAAATAAGAAAATATTATGTTAGCGACATACTAATGTTTTACAGGCAAATAAATTTAATTTTGATAAGAGTTCATACTTTTTAAAATCTATGTAAATTGATTCGTTGCTACTTAACAATATTCGATTAGTACTCTGATGGAAGTTAGTACCAGGAAATTCTAATGTTATCGTGTTCTCCCATCGCGTCATAGTCCTACTTGAATTGGGTCTCAATCTTGTACAATGTGAATACTTTTAGTTACTAGGAACCAAAAAACTGAGATTCTGCAGTAAAAGTGAAAGTTGGTATCTCTAAATATGGTTGAAAATGTTCGCATGGACATTAGACGCATTTAGCAGCGTACTTTTAATAACAGTTTCTGTGCTTTCTCTGTAATACACAACATTTCTCAAGCATTCCTGCAAGGGCATAATCTCCGGGTGTCAACCTCTGTATTTAAAACTAGGAAACTCCGTCACCGAGCCCTCGGACCTGGGATGGACGCTATCATCAGTGGCATGTAATCAGCCAGGTAAAAGCAATGTGTCAAAGGTGGTCATCATGATTGCGTCACGCAACTGTGTGCATAATCTGTATATTGATTAAAAATAGCAAAGAAAGACTGCACATGAAGTGAAATAAAAAAAGGTAAAACAATGAAGTGTGTTAAACTATGCTAATGCATGTTCAATATCGCTGACACTAAATCCATAATAGTAGGCCCTAGTCAATAGAAAGTGAAAGTATTAATTGATCAATTTTCACTCCAATATACGTCTAGGTAATGTTAGAATTATTGGAAATGAAGAAATTATGTTATTAAGATGCAGTATAATATTTTGTGTAATTCACTTCTTATACTATAATAATATAGATACACATTCTTCATAATGAATGGCATAAGGACCAGGGAAGAGGTTTTTTTAAAATTAATCTCCCTTTACTTCTGCAGTCATCAATAAAAGTAAGAAGATAGAACATTTACCACACAATGAGCTAATATAGCTATTTTTTGCTTGGAAACTTTTGTACTGTCATGGGCTTATCAATAGTTTATGTCTAATGTTTTAAACCAAAATTAACCATATCCCTTAAAAAAAAGTTATTTATAAGTGTAAAGCTCATACCTAAGTATGGTAGGAATAATAAAATGCCGTAATTGTTAGACCTGTCACCTAATGGTCTACAAAAAAAAAATATATATATATATATTTTGAAAATAAAGAAAACAAATTGCAACTTAACAAAACTAAGATTTTGTTTAACTGCAATAGAAGGGGGCGCCGTTAAAGTTGGACGAGAAAGAGCTTGGGCCCTGTTAAAAGTCACTCGCAGCCAAAGTTGAACGATGACAGATTAAGTCGTAGCTTATTAGCCTATACGACGTCAGATCTTTGCCATTTTGCCATTTTTTAATTTCCAACTTTCAGGGGTTTGGACCGCTTTCCTTAAAATCGTTTAGGTACTTAACTAACAAAAACGAGACTGGTATTGATAAAAAAAGTTGGAAGATATTTTAAATAGGCCTAACTCAAGCTTCACACTTAAACCTTGACGCATGCCTCACTCACTAAGGATCTTTAAAAATTCGTCGAGGTTTGTCGTCGTTCAAATTTGACACAGCCCCACGAAAACATTTTACAATTACCAACCAATCAGTGCTCACTGATTCATGGCCAAACCAGTTGTTCACAATTAACTGGCCGTTGAATCATTATTGAAACACCTGCTCGAATGACGAGAAACAACTCGTCGAACCGACTCATAATCAAACGTCGGATAAAGAGATAAATTGTATTAATCCATTGTTAATAATAGTATTCTGTAAAATAAAGTTATATGAAACGTAAACGAAATCCTTTAAAACTTGAACCACCCCCAAATAATAATTGACAAGAGTGCATGCTGTGGAAGAATTTGTATTTGGTTTTTAACAAATGGTAGAGCTATTGTTGAATGCCACAGATAGCATAGTTTTCGCTTCTTCGTGTTGATTCATTAGCCTGGAGGGAAACCTAGCTATTTTCAGAACTATTTTGTGCGTGCATTCTGGGTGGTGTTTCGCCGTAATTTATTACAGTTCATGAAGTTCATGGCTACGTAAGAGATAGCGCTACTAAATTGAAATGCGTACAGTACCTGTGTAATTGTGAAAGTGTTAACGATGTATTTTTTTATTAAAGATATGATAAAGAATATTTCGTAGGAAATACTTTGTAGGAATAATAAAGTTAACATGTATTTTTCACATGTAAGTTAATGTGTCGGCTAACTGTACATAAACAGAACTTGATTTAACATGTACTGTAGTGGTTTATATATATATATATATATATATATATATATATATATATTTCACCACTAAAAACATTTTGTTTTAGAACATATGAATTATTTTTAACGAAATAATTACGAACATTATGTACAAAATACAACATTATGTTTTGAACTTTGGTTTGAAAAATTATACCCCAGCACACCACTTACTCTTGGAAGAAATGAGGATACAGTAGCTTCATAAGTTTCACACAAAATGTAAATTGGTGGTAAATAAACTAAAAGCCAGAAATTTTGTGGTAGTGAATTAACGGGAAAGTACCCTACACTTTAATACGGAAGGATACTTTTACATGTTATATTTCACGATGATTTTATCATACTCACGTCTTCTCGACGCTTCTGGCTCAAAGTGGCCGCCCCCTGCTCTGCTAGATCACATCTTAACCGACAGTAACAGCCCGAGAATCCAAATCTGACTTTCATCTAGAGAGGAAAATCCGTAAACCATACTGTGCGACTCGTCTCCCGGCAGTAATGCATCAAATGGTCGCGGTGGCGGCATGCGGTTATGCATGCTGTCAAGCTCGGTCCCCGCGGTAATGTGCGGTTATGCTCGCTGCCATGTTCGGTCCTCGCAACCACGCGGAACCATTAGCTGCAGAATTGCAATCCCCTAATGGTTTGATTAGGTTGCCATCAACGCCAAATGCACTGCATGTACCAGGAACCAGGTGTAGGCCCTATGTGTCAAATGATCTTTTACGGACTAAATAGTTTTGTGTGATTTCTGCACACCCAGAGCCGAAAACGGACTTCCCAGATTCAATGGGACTATGCAGTTTGGCTAAAAAAAATGCTATAAGCTAATGGCTTATCCAATTGGTAGGCCTATATAACTGAAGATAAACCATTTGTTGTTACAAATGCGTAAACCGTCTACTGATGGATGGGCGTACAAATTAATGGTTTTGGTTAACCTCGACATCGATCAAATTGACAATTTTTAATGGGTGAATTTAATTTTAGCAAATTTTCCACTGGGAATGCGTTATCACGGTAGTAGTCAACTTAAGACCTAAACCTTTTAGTCTTGTGGTCCGTGAGGGCCATGTAGGCTATCTATCAATTATCAGGTTAAGTCCAAAAACCAGCGTGATCGAACCATGAGAAAGGAGTTTTATAGGGCCCCAAAAGCCCTACAAAGCCGTTTAAAAAAACCATGTTAAAAAGGGGCTCCAGCACTTCGTACCTTAATTTTACAAATTTAAAGAATTGCAATTTAAGTTTAAACTGTTAAAGAGAATAAAAAAAACCTGAATTTAGTATTTTGAATGATTAACTTAGCTCAACTGGTTACTGTGAAAATTCAAATCATGATTTCAATTTTATTCTTATTGGAAAATATTGAAAAAATTATATTTAACTTATCTATTAACACATGAAGAACCTTTACTAGGTGGAGAGTAACTAGTATTTGGTTTAAAATCCCCCATTGCAGCAAACCCACATACTAAATACTATGGTATTCTTGTGCAAAATAATTATGTAATGGTAGGGGGAGTAATAGAGAAATATAGTGTCTGCATAAGTTAGATGTGAAGATGGTTCCCATACGCCTGATGAGAAACAAACCGTTTACACAGTAGTCAATTCTGATGTCTGCCTTTCATAGACGTAAATATCAAAATATCGTCCCAACCATTTCAGTAGCAGCCCCAGCGATCTTATCTCCATCATGAGTCACTCAGGCGCTCCGATCAGACATAAGTGGCCGGTTAGCGGACGAGTTATCGGGAACATTACTCGCATAACCGCGACCAGGTGGTCATAACCGTAACCGTAACCGGTCCGGTCTAGTTTGGCGAGCCGTATATAAACCGGGAACAGCCGACGAGCCGACCACAACACAACTAGATCGCTACGGTACTCTGGTGAGCACACGCATGCTCGTGTGTAAACTACACATTTGTAAATCACAACCCGTGCATTATCACCAGTCAAACAATGTGTAATTAACCGTAATGATTTATAAATGGGAATAGGACGAAAAAAAATTGTTACAGAATAAAGGAAGTATCTGTGTATGAATTTTGTCAAGGTACTTTCAAAACAGCAAAGTACCGTGATGGTATTCCTGAAATCTGAAATCCCGTTAATTTTTTAAACAACTTATCCGTGGTATTTGGACAACCGGTGCTCCCTTGCCCTTATTACTGAAACAGTTTTATTGTTTACAATAAAAGTATGAATGAAATAACATTATTAACGACCTTTAACACAAACACAAATAAGGAACACAAAATTGTTTACAAACAACACCTCACACTGTAAGGAAGTCAGACGGGGAAGCAGGTGAAATAAAGTGCAAAGCAAGTGAGAATGAATGGTAGGAAAACACCGCTAAGCGAAAGATGAATGGGAGGTGAAGACCGCGAAGCAAGTGACGGACGAAAGGAAGAAGCAGCGGAGAGAGTGAGAGATGCTGTGGCTTACAAACAGGAGCGTGGTGGCGGCGACAGTGGAGTATATAAGTATTGTGGCCGTGGGCGGCGGCGTAGACACGTTCACGCTCACGTTTGGGACGCGGACGCAGGCGTCAGTGATGGGACCGGCCGCAGCGAGCCTCTGGGTCAGTGAAGTGCAGTGTTGGATACGTTGCTGTGCAGTGATTATTAGACATAAGTTGATAGCTGTAAGGGTGTGTGGGTTGTGTGTATTTAAGATGTTAAGGTTACCTAAAGTAGATTTTTAGTCAATAATAATAGTTATTTGTGCTTCTAGGGACTAAAGTACAACTTTTTCTCCCTGTTATCTCCCTGAGGGAGAAAAGTATTTTAGTCCCTTGATGCACACAACATTTTTTCTCCACCTACATGAATAACATTTAGGCCTAATATAATTTAATTTTGACCGTATATAATTTAACTTTACCTTCATATGATCCCTTGCTCCGTCAAGCTGGATCAGTCACATCAATATAAAAAACTCACAAGGTAGGCTATATCATTTTTAAAGAACACGAAAAAACAAAGTAGAATTTAAGCCTAGTCAAAAGTGTTACACTTATGTTTTGGACTTCTTAGGTTAATAGCCTACCCAAGCGAAATGTAAACAAACACGTACACTGCTCAGTGAGCAGCAGCTACAGCTGCTATTAGTAAACAAAGAGTAAGGAAACAAATACAACAATACAAGTAACAGCTGACTGTAGCTCATGTTCTTTTTAATTTCTCTTTTAATGTTATTCTTACGTAACTAACTTTAGTTGAACTTAAGTTTAAAAGTTGAGTTTTCCCTTGGTAGAAAAATTAAGTATTCAAGTCACATGGGATAAAAACTAGTACTTTAGTACTCTATTCCAAGGAGTAAAATACGGCTTTAGATAGTAGGTTCAAGAAAAGTATATTTGAGCCATCGCTGAACAAAATTTTAAGTAATTAACAGCATTGTTGAGTGAAAATTTTAAGTACAGCATTTTTGAGTGGTTCAGTGATAAATTTGAAAATTATTCTTCCGGGTTAGTATAAACAAATTGTAGACCAACATAAAAGGTCATAAAATTGTCATAAAATTTAAGGATTAGCCTACGTTTCATACTTAAACGAATGATGAAATATGTAATTTCCTTGAAAATTTACTGTTTTACATAAATTTCCAATACATCACCTCCTAACTTTAAATTGAAAAAAAAAACATAATACTGTAATACACCACCAACATTTTATTTTTAAATTATTTATTTAAAAATTACTAAGTTTTTTAAAAGGGGCATACATTTAAATGAGCTTGATAACAATTCAATGCTTATGGTATGAAACAAATTAAAATACACAAACACATTAACTACATTACACAAGAAAACGTTTTCCATTACATTATAACTTAAAAGTATATTCAAATAAAATTAAAAATTCTTCATTTAAACAGGCTAAATTAGGGTTTACACTCCTCTCGTAAACTTACCCAGAACAAAATTGTTTGAAACAGGTGTATTTGAGAAATTTATGACTGTATGATTAAACAAATTTGTATAGGCTAAATGAATTTGCATATAGTAGTGAAATAATGAAGGCATATTTTATTGGTTTGTAATAAAATACAAATTGAACTCAACCTAAGTAAATATACAAATATTATCATTAACTAAGCAATGAATCTTTAAAGCAGTTTTTCAATGTAGTATTTTATATTACCTTCTACAATAACATTTTGTTTGGTTCATAACTCTTTTAAAACTAAGACGGGAAAGGCAACAACACAATTAATTATGAAACCTTAAATTATTGTTTAAATTAAATTTATTGGATTTCCGGTGCTGTTACATCCAACCCGGTCTTCAAAAAGCAATCTTTACAATAAATAGAATCCTTCGACCTAAAGCCACACCATCAACCCCAACCCCCGGGTGTCAGACAGTTGTGGTCGGCCGTCCTGGCCACCGTGGTCATGCTGCAGCGATAGCGATCCCCACATTAAACTGCAATCACAATCGGATCGCGAAAGCGGTGAGAACAGTCCCAATGTCGACCTACAGTTCGGGCGTTTAGCACTTTCGTAGAGATCGGGACACAGCAGTCGTGGGAGCTAACCACACAACTCGTGTATGTGTGGTCCGAAACTTTTCTCGCATCATAAAAGTAAACAATCCTTGGCCAGAAACTTAACGACGGCGAGGGTTCGATTCCCGCTCAAGTTCAAACCTGACCTGGTGGTGCAACTCTTAAAAGGGTTAGCCGGTCTGTCGCATCGTTGGTGGGAGGGTGAAATTTTAAATTTACTAAATAAAATTTACTACTTTGGTTTGATTGCCTTTTATAAATTTATCATGCTAATTTAGTTACAGAACTTTTTATTCTTCAAATTGTTGAAGGAATATTTATTTTAAGAAATAAAACAAACAAAAGGAGCTATTTTAATTAATATTATACTGTTTTCAAAAATTTTACAAAAAAACCTAGAACAAAAGCAACACTGGCCGGGACACTATCACAACAGCTAAAAACCGGGACGTATGGGAAGCCTATTTATAATTGATTTCCGTTTACTATTGTATCGTTCGTTAGTAAAAAAAACCGATAAACCGAAAACCGACATTTGTTATCAATCCTCGGTTATCGGTTTTCCCCCAAACCGTCCCTATTGTAAATCACAGTGAATATGATTATACGATTTTGGGTAATAAATAATATGGGGGTAGTTTTCCGAGTTCCGTCAATTGGGTGTACTTTTGCTGTGGATTAAATACTGGGGGTGGTTTGTAAGGGTAGTTTTCCAAGTCTAGAACTTAGGGGGTAATTTTGCTAGAGTTAGTGAGTATTCTAGAGGTAGAATTCCGAGGGTAGTTTTCCGGTCCTAGTAAACTTTTAAAAGAGGGTTTATATTGTCCATTGTTGGAATAAATTATACAAATGCGTAACCATCGATTAAAATAGAATATAATATATACCCTCAAAAATTTCCTGCCCGGAACTCTAACCTTATACGTGTTACTTTAAAATGACGTGGCAACTTTTTCATAGGGATAGCATTTTAATCCCAACTAAAATTAATGCCCACTATTTAGTTCTAAATGAAAATTACTGTTTCATTACCTTGTAAGAAAATTTACATTTACAGGCGGTCAGATTTTTTCTGGTTGTAAGCTTACGATTGTATGGAATACATTCATCAATGTTGAGGCACGAGTAGAAAGTAGCAGTCAAAAGTAATTTATGGCCGAGTCTTCAACATCCCCATAAACCCGGATAATGGTGTTTTGGAGGGTCTAATGGAAAGAGATGAGGACATAAATATGAAAATGTTGCCTGAAAGAGAAGAAATCTGGAGAAGAGAAACCCTTCATCGGCGCGCGTGGAGGAAACGATTGATATCTCTCCTCTCAGATGCAAATCTAACCCGTGACTAGATCGACTTGCAGATTTTGCATAAAATTGCATAAGAAATCTGGATGCCATTTTTATAGCTATATTTAAACTGCAGTCTTCCTTACTGGTTTCACTCAAGAATCTTAACTTTCGAATGGATATGTTAATCATTTTCAATGTTGTTTGCTTTTCTTCGACTAAGAATTTTTTAAGCTATGCATTTCCTCAATTCACATTGCTTCAGAGGATGCACAATATTACTATAGGAGCTTTGTTGTGGAAGTTTATATATTGAACTCATTTTGTTACTTACTTTGTTTTAATTATCATAATGAACCCCCTGCAAAACACTGAAAACATCCCTCCTCATTCCTCTGTTTCGGACATTATTATCGAATATTTATCGTTAAAAATAGGTTTCCTTGTAGATTGACGTTAGATCTCATTCCTGAAATATGAGGGAAAATTGCTGGTATTTGTACAAATTAATCTTACAAGTAAGGACAAATTTAATTACTTTTCAACATCACTGCTATAGTTTCACATTTTCAAACTTTTAAGGTATTAGAACTGGTATTTATGAAAGCTAGTTTCAAGAAAATCGGTTGAAAAACGGAGCCCGAAACAGGGGAATAAAATACCATGTTTTGCACAAAACCGTATGGCCGACTGTGCTACTAGCCCAAAGTTGAAGAAGGCTTAAGCCTAAAAAAAAACGTTTTTTTTAACATATTACTTTTTATTGGAGTTTAGTTTTAAGTGGAAGCACTTCCACAACCGTGTTAACAGCCTCTGAAGCGTTTATTGATTGTTATTTTCAATCAGGCAGACAGTCGGAGGCAGATTAACAATAACGCTGACAACTGTCGTTGAAACTGCAATGTCAATCCAGCCATAACCATTCATCTAGTCAAGTGTCAAGCTGTCAGCTCCCTCGTCACACGACTAACGACCGTTCTTTTATAGTCCTTTATCTATTGGTAAGATTTCTGTTGTATTTTTGCATTCCATTCTGGATGCATTACAAACTTCACGACTGATAGTCTAAGACTTTCTTGTTCGATCGTTGAGCGATGTGGATCAGTATGTCACTGCAATGCAATTCTATACGGTGCAGTGACATTAGTCTGCTATAAAAAACAGTTGAACGATGTTTCGTTTATTGAATAATTTTCGTAGCTCTTTGAAAAAGTAGTAAATTACAGAACATATTTATAACTCTAGATGTTAACAAAACAACAAAAATATAATTTAATTACAGTATAAATACTTATTTGTTCACTTTGGAATTAAATTAAAAATTTTTACGATTTTGAGATATAGTTAAATTTGTTTTAGATACTACTATATAGTTTGCGCTCAGGTTTATTATGCACTAAACAATTAAGCAGATTAAAAAATATGGATTCTAAACAAATTATGCCAAAAGTTATGCAAATTATGGATGCAATTACTTATGCCAAAATCTTATTCCAAAAGACAACAATAAACTAGGGGAGGTGCAGCCAATCTAACGACTACTTAGGTGGCGACGAGTTAGCATGGAACATTGAACACCGATTTGACAGTCACTGAACAAGGACGCGGTTCATGATCATGTTCACTATCCACGACGCCGGTCGAGGTTCAACGAGCACCCGAGCACCGCTGAACCTGTTAATCTACTCCTGTTCTGGAGGTTAATTCGGTTTTTATGTCCTTTATCCACTTTACATTGCCAGGGTTAAACAGTGTCAAAAAAACATTGGAGAATCGGGAAACTAATTAAAGTAACGAATACTACACTTTATATCTATAAAAGAGGAAGTATATATGTATGTTGCCTATGGACTCCGAAACCGCTCGACAGATTGTAATGAAAATGTCAGGCATTATTAAGCATTATTCAAGAATGATTTGTGTGAAGTTTGATGCAAATCTTTCTAAAGGGCTCTGACCCAGAGGGCATACAATAGTTTGTAAGAAAATATGAAAATCTCCATTTTATCTATTTTTATGGGTTGCTAAGAAAAACATTGAATGAAAAATTCTAATTTTTTATATTACAGTGATTTTTTTATATAAGGTGAACGTGACAGCGAGTGAGTGTAGCGAGCGAGCTTAATTACCTTTAAAATAAAATCAATCACGGGCGAAGCCGTAACGGGACACAGCTACTACTCATATGCAGTGACGTTACGAGTATTATTAACTAACCGAAAAAGAATGTTATTTCTATAAACTTATCATACAGGGTGTCCCATAACTCTCTAGAAAAAGGTATATTGGAAATTGCTTCCAAGACAAACAAATTTCACCATAAGAGCTATAGTCTTTGGTAACGAGTTTCCCGTCTGTCGGTATGTGATTTTTACAAAAGAATTCATAACTCCTAAACCGTCTGAGTTACAGCATTGATATTTTGCACGCATGTTTGTCTTACTAAGACCTACCTTTGTGAAAAATGATAAGTAAATAACATCGACTGTTTGAAATCGAGTTCTTTTAAAATATTTGATGTCAAATGCCATGAAAACCGTTAATTTTGCAATAAAATTTCAAGAGACATAAAAGTTTGCCCATTTTTTATAGATTTTAATGGTTACGTGACACTCTAACAGAATATTTTTCTGTCTGATTTCTTAATATTAGAAATCTCTGAATAGGCTTTAGTTTGTTTCTATGTCAACATCTAGGATTACAAGGCCTACGGTTTAGTAGGCCTACATAGTAAGATGTGTAGTGGTTAAACTTTTAATAGTTTGTAACATTCAAATAGGTTGATTAGTAAACTCTTTAAACTTAGTATTACAAAAAATGATAGGTAATAATTTAATAATAACATAAATAATAGGCCTATATAAATAATTGGTAAATAGTAGGTGGTAAATAGGCAATTTAAATAATATGTTGATATTAATTGTACGTTAAAACTGTTAGATGATATTGTTTCAAAATGCTATAATCCAAATTGATGTAAAAATATGTAATTCCTAATTTGCTTATTTAAAACACATATAATGATTATAAAAACTAGTACACCAACATTTATATAAACAACAGTTCGAGGTCGGGAACGAAAGTCAGATCATCGCTAGCGGGAAGAAACACAAGCGAGTTCAATGCAAATAGCGGAAAGTAGCCCAGTTCTCAGCAGATGTCACGGCGAATCTATGCCTCCGATCTGAACCATGCGTCTCTGGTAGAAACGATCCGTCCGGTCAGGGTTAAACAGGAATTTCACTTTCTCATTGGTCGTCAGCAATATGGATAAGACCGTTCTCACATTTAAGTTAAATTTTTGGACTCATAGTCAGGGAAATTTACGAGAAAATAGGACTGAACCTCGGAAAAATTGTACTCCCAAATATGTTTTCGTTGATGGGTCAAAAGACAAGTACTAAACGTTAAATCGGACCCTGAGAAACTGGTAAAAAACCACCATTTTAAAAATCTTATATACCTACCATGTTAATGAAGGTGGCTTATGAAGCACCTCACCCTTCTTAGGTTATGTGTGGAATTAGTTAGAGAACTTAAACTTTAAATATCTTATTTGGGTCGCCAATGCTAAATTTTGAGACATTTCATGACATTTTAGTCAAAAAGGGGGACGGCCCATTAGGAGTCAGAAGAAAATCCTCAAGGTAAGCATAGGTTTATATGTACATCAAATTAAAGGTCTTGTTTGGAAGAATACAATGCCGCAAACCCGACCTAAAAAGGACAACTGAGCCCGAGATGGCAGACGATCAAATTTTGTAGTTAAATCATATACTTAACAAAAATATTAAAATGTAATAACAAATTAAATGCAACATATATGTGTCCGGAAGGTACTAATAACTTTTGAAACGTATTTCTGGATTTTAATTAAATACTCTAAGAAGATGTAAAATCTATTTTCATGAGTTTGCCATGCAGTATATGCTTATGATGGTACTGGGGCTAAGCCCTGAAGGCTATACAAAAGCGAATGTCTTACAAACCTTCTCCATGAAATTTTTCATATATATAGCGATTTTCGTGGTAAACGGTCCAGTGGTTTCCGGATCCATCGATCACAAATAAATAAATATATGTACAAACTTCCTCTTTTATAAATTAAGAAAAATTCTATAAATAGCGGTTCTTATTAAAAATATTGAGGGAAGTTTTCATTTAAAGTATTAAAGTTAGATTGGTAATTAAAAAACTATAGGATATCATAGACTTACCAAATACAACGAGTGAGAACAACGAACAAGCTCACCTGAAGAGCACAAAAATCCTCATGCTGGTATTGCAAAGAACGTCGCGTAGCAGTTAGTATGATACAAATGTAATTCAAAATATTTAACGAGCATATCGCCGACGATTGATGAATATTCTTTGCTTCATCAGTCAGTAGGCCTCCACCATAATGTTCTCTAGTAGGGAATCCGGTCACAAAATAACCATTTCCCCGAACTAATAACACATCAAGACGAGCACGTGAAGCCCTACCATTAATTATTATCCAACGATGTAATTAATTATTTGAAATTTCGATAAGATGTTGTATACTTTCCAACAATTAAATGTGTTGTAAGGGAGAAAGCGAATTCTCGCATTGTCGTTTTTGTGTTGCAGTTGCTATTCTTCCAACTGAAATAATGATGTGGGACATGTACGTTATGCAGTATTAAGATAATAATTGAGGTAATAACATCAAGGACATAAGGAGCGTTCACTTCCGGGTTCGCTTTCTATGTCATAAAGGATATGATGTGACAGGTTGTTAAAATGTTGTACATTGTGTTTAACATATTGTAGTTGTTGATTAACATTGCTTACAATTGTATGTGGGAGTCTGAGAATATATTTGTGGATTTTGTGGATTTAAATATATATCACATTAGAATTTATCTATCTTAAGGTAGCATTCCTAAGCGACGACTCTAGCGACTCCAGTCGTACGGCTGTAGCCAATAGAAACATAAACATGTTTATAGGTCTATGCTGTAGCCGCGCGACTATGACTCATACTGCTTCGCATGTTTTAGCGACGGAAGCGGCTCTAGTGAGGCGGCTCGAGCCGTACGACTAAACTGCTTGCATGAGCAGTCTAGTCGTATCAGCCGCGACGACTGGAGCTATGTTTTTGTGCTATTCCTACATGCGAAGCAGTGTGAGTCATAGTCGCGCGGCTACAGCATGGAACTGTAAACTGTTTATATTTCTATGGGCTACAGCCGTACGACTGGAGTCGCTAGAGTCGTCGCTTAGGAATGCTACCTTTACGGGATAATCTTCGACAGCAAAAACATTCAATAAAAAAGACTTTTAATCATAACAGTGGGTTAAAGGGGTAGAGCGATTATTTTGCTAAGCAAGGGGCTGTTGCGCGAGATCTACCTGAATACGGTTTGTAATGTTACACAAACAGATTCAGAGGGCTAGAAACAATGCCCAGTCTTCGGTTAAACACTGTGGTGCTTATGTTTGGGCACTTCTCGTTAATTTAAATATCTAATTTATCCATTTACTTGTTTTTTGCCTTATCTTCTTTATTTACTTTATTTTATAAGCTTTTCCTGGTTTTAATTGTAAAATATACAGACCTATACATCCGGATAAGTATGTATATACACTTGTATAAACTATACATAGCAAATATCCTACGCTATGACCCAACAAGTTTTATTAAAAAAAAAAAAATAACATTCTTCCTTTTGTTAAATTTGTATAAACTCAATTAGTTTATTTGAACATTTAAATTTTAAATATCAATAAAAAAACCATATTCATTAATAATTGATTTTTAAAATATAAACACAGGATATTTTCTGTTCTTTAAAAGTAAATAAAAACACAAGCTTTCATTATTTAGCTAAGTCTGGTATTAACTTCCTAATTGGGTTCTTTTGTTGTCCAGCTGGTATATATTTGTAAAAGCTGATATTTAATTGTTGTGATTTCTCATTGTTGATCAGCTGATCCATTATTGCAGGCACTGCTGCTGGTGACGTCGGCAGTATGTGTCCCAGTGCCGAGCCCGGCACCCGCTCCCGAGGCGAGAACTGGAGAAACCAGGCAGAAAAAATCGTGAGTAAACATCAACAGTATCCACAAGCTCTAACCTCCAAACAGTTAATATATACACCTACAAATATTAACTTTTTGTAAGTTTAGCTTTAGAGTATATTTAAGATTAAATTTTTTTATGCATCACGATTTGTAAAACTTTATTCATTACTGACTTTCTTAATTTTTGAAAGTTTCTACGCTTAATTTGCAGTAATAAGTTTTAACTAGCCCCTAAATTTTTACTGAGTTTCAACATTAATAGTTAGTAATAACATTAATTATTAATAGTAATAATTCAACATTAGCTATTAATAAAAACAATTGAAACATACATTCGCAATTAATTAATTGACAACTAACGTTGACACTCAGCTAAAATTAAAAGGGAGCTGTTTTAAATGTATCGCTTATTAAACTTCATAATAATATTTAATTTAATAAAACCTTTTCCAGTAGTTGAAAAAATATTTAATAATTGCTAGTCGAATAAAAGCATAGGGGTTTTGTTACAATACGAATATTTTCAAAAGATTTCTTGGTTGAGAAATAGGTCGGTTTAAACTGAGTTGATTAAGAATATAAATATATATAATTCAAATGTTTTTAACCTTTAAATTTGTAAAGTCTCAGAACCGGAAGAACCTTTAAGGGGGTGAAAGTTGATAATGTAGGAAGCAGCAGAGATCGTGGTGCATGACCAAGCAATAACGAAGAGGTGAGCTTCATCTCCTTAACATGCGAACCTCTACCTACTACAGGCTGCCACAGGAGTCGAGGAGGAGAGAATGCCACTCCCCTGTCAATGCCCCCCTTGCAATGGGGCTTTAAAGTTGCATTATCAACTGCAAATATGAATCTAAATTGTGATTACCATTAAAAGTTACTATTTATGGTTTCATGAACTTTGTATTCAAAATGAAAAACGGTTTTAATTTGGTTTCAGCTCAAACAATAATTATTAATGACAAAATGCAAAATAGTAATATTATAAATTAAAAAGTATTATGTATAGTTTGTCCATGAAAATAAAACGTTTTTATCAGGAAGTTAATCTTAGTTTTGTGGATTTTCGTACAATTTTCTTTATTTTTTATGCCAACAAGGATCAAATAACTTCCAGGGATGCAATAAATTAGTGTTACATTAGATCCGTCTGACAAATAATACGCATATCTGTAAATTTTTAAAATATAAAATAAATAGAATAATAATTTCAAGAAACCAATTTAATTAGTAACTACAAAGATTGTGAGATCTTCAATTGCGATAGCTTTACAGGTGTAGGGGCTCGTTATAACACAATTAATTGCAGTCTCTAATTACACATTTCAACAATGGATCCGTCAATTATGTCGTTCTCTGTAACAGTCACAAGCGGTTTTTCAGCTTCCTTAATTGGATACTTTAATAATATACACCTATCACGATAGTTTCTTATGCTAAATGAAGAAAGCTCGGGAATCATGGCGCAACCTAGGTAGTAACTCGAGTTAGTTTGGGGAGAAGAGGTTAAAACATGTTAAACATCTTTGAGCGGGTTCCAACTAGCTCACTCTGACTATGGAAGTTGGCCTTTTCAACAGGATTGAGACCAACAAACCATTACTTTTTAGGGTTGTTAAGCTTCATACAAATGATGGGACTATTTAATTAAGTGAGATTCAACCTATTAATATTTCTCCAAAGCAATTATTAATAATCTTTCTTAACAACCCAGCACACACAACACTCAAAGATGTTTACACTAGACGTTTCGTTTAGAAATTACATAAAAACTCCATAATTCTTCAGGAAAGTGAGGCACAAGCTTTCCATAGGCTTGACGGTGGAGAGCTGTCTTAAAGTAGTTCCGAGTGGCTTTTGCGTCTGACAGACCTTGCGATGCATCTGCATCATCAAGGAATGTCTGTTTCGTGTTTGGGTAGTATTGTGTCAAAAAAATAATCATATCACCTGAAAAACTTCAGGCTGGTTAATCCATATTAAAAAAATACATTGTTTACATAAACGCAGGGCCACCAGCAACATTCGTCATTTGGGTTCAACACAGTTATTATTAATAAATCTTGTACATTTACGAAACTAAACTAAAAAAGTATGTAGGAGATTTAGTCTAAAATAGTAACTTACTATGGCATTGTCTGTGTTTCAGAGTTGACACACAAATTCAACGAAGAGATGGAGGAGGTGGATGGGACTCCGGTGGAGGAGGAGGCGGCGGCGGTGGGGGAGGTTGGAGCGGAGGAGGCGGCGGCGGCGGCGGTGGTGGTTGGAGCGGAGGAGGCGGTGGTGGCGGCGGAGGTGGATGGGATTCCAGTGGAGGCGGCGGCGGCGGAGGAGGAGGAGGATGGGACACTAGTGGAGGCGGTGGTGGTGGAGGTTGGAGCGGAGGAGGCGGCGGCGGCGGCGGCGGAGGTGGATGGGATACCAGTGGAGGCGGCGGCGGAGGAGGAGGAGGAGGATGGGACACCAGTGGAGGCGACGGCGGCAGCGGTGGATGGGATTCCAGTGGAGGTGGCGGTGGCGGAGGAGGAGGATGGGACACCAGTGGAGGCGGCGGCGGCGGCGGCGGTGGATGGGATTCCAGTGGAGGCGGCGGCGGTGGCGGCGGCGGTGGATGGGATTCCAGTGGAGGAGGAGGCGGCGGCGGATGGGATTCCAGTGGAGGGGGTGGCGGAGGAGGAGGAGGGGGATGGGACAACAGTGGAGGCGGCGGCGGCGGCGGCGGTGGATGGGATTCCAGTGGAGGTGGCGGCGGCGGAGGAGGAGGAGGAGGATGGGACACCAGTGGAGGCGGCGGCGGCGGCGGCGGTGGATGGGATTCCAGTGGAGGCGGTGGAGGAGGATATGGAGGTGGAGGTGGTGGTCACGGAGGAGGCGGAGGCGGCGGCGGTGGTGGCGGCGGCGGCGGTGGATACGGTGGTGGAGGTGGCCACCAACACTGCAAGATAAAGAAGAAACTGGTGTGGAAAGATGAATGGGTCAAAATATGGAAAACAGAGGAAAAGAAAATCTGGAAGACTGAACAGAAGAAAGAAAAAGTGCCGGTGTGGAAAGAAACACAGGTTCCGATCTGGAAAGAAGTGCAAGTCCCGGCCTGGAAAACAATCAAAGTCCCTGAGTGGGTGAAAAAGGAAGTCCCCGGCTGGAAAGTAGAAAAAGTCCCCGCTTGGAAGAAAGTGCAAAAGCCTATTTGGGTAGAGAAAAAAGTACCCGCATGGAAAGAGGTCGAAGTCCCAGCATGGAAACAAGTATGGATTCCAGTCGTGATAAAGAAATGCATACCGGATGAGCACGGTTGGGACAGATCGGGTGGATGCAAGTGGGTGAAGAAGATGATCTGGAAATCAGAGTGGAAAAAGATATGGAAGACGGAGAAAAAGGAGATCTGGGTCAAGAAGAAAGAGCTGAAATGGAAGGAGGAGTGGGTAAAGATATGGAAGGAGGAAAAGAAAGAGATTTGGGTTACGGAGAAGGAAATGATTTGGAAGGAGAAACAGATTAAAATCTGGAAAACGGAAAAGAAGCAGGAGTGGGTGACGAAGAAGGAACAGATTTGGAAGGAGGTGTGGAAAACAGTTCAGGTGCCAGCAGTGAAGCATGTCCAGGTGCCGGCATGGAAGAAGGTGAGCAAACCGGTGTGGCACGAGGCGTGCGTCCCAGAGGAACATCCGGGGGGTCCTTACCCTTGACACTGGACCAAAACATCTCAAAAGACAAGACTTTGTATATAACCAAGTATACGCCTCATCGGCATCATCAACGCCAGTGTTTTGGTGTTCCAAAGATGTTCATTTTTAACGATGCCACCTCCAATCTGCCAGCCTTTGGTAGTAACTCGAATAACATTAGAATATTTCGTTTTAGAAAACTCTCTCTCTCTGTTGTTGTATTTGTTAATGTTGTCTATTTTGTAAATATTGTCTATTTTTGTACAAACTGTTGTTATATAAAGTTGTATTTTTTGTCATGGTCTATTCTTTTATAACCTATAGAAAATATCTCATTTACCTACTTCTAAACGAGCTGAACGGAAAAAAATGTGTTTATTAGTATTATTGTGATGCTTCAAATAATTTGAAGTTTTTGTAATACTATGTGTTAGCTTTAAACACCAGGGCTGTAGGATGAAACATATTATGTATTTGTGAGCAATAAAATTTAACCTGCAGATTGATCTATAACTCATTCGAACTCGAATACTCCGCTCGCAACCTTGAGCTAAAGGTGCAAATTGAGGTAAGGCCAAGAAGATGCAACACCATTACTTTCCATACCATGCGTTTTGTAGCTGGGATAAAAGCTCAATTCCTGAGGTAGAGGATCACTACCATATCATATTAATGTGGTTTAAACTAGCAATAGGTGGTATTTTTGAACAGTTAAATGAAACTGGCAGAATTGGCGTGAAGGAAATGCAGTTCATGGCATACACTTGTTCTGCAAATTATTACAATAATATGCCAGAAGCCATTGGTAAAGAACTATATAATCTAAAACATTATACCATGTTCAAAATAAATGTGCGGTCGAAAAACGGAATTTTATTACCTAGTACCAGGTTAACCGAGCCTTGCTCGTTGGTTGTGATTCAATTTTAATATTTTCACCAACCACCAACTATATATCTTCACAACAGCTGTTTCAAAAGGTCTGCTTAACATTAATGTATCTTTATTTTTGTTTACATTTAGTTGTTATTTCGTTACCAAAATAGCAACCCATAAGACCAATGTTAAAAATTACAATTTTAAAACTTAAATTCAGATCAAATTTGATTTTTCCTGGGATTGAGACTGTTTCTAAACTTATTTTTGGGCCGAAACACTCTTTAATGCAAAGTTTAAGCAAAATCTAACAGCTAGATTCCGAGATCGTGGAACACACATCCCTTCAGACATTCCTCGTATTATAGTATAGGATACTACAAGGAATCTATGCTTATTTAATACGCTAAGGGTTTTTTGTGTAGAGAACTCCTCCTACAATTTTCAACCGATATTCAAGTTTTTTGTGTCGTTGGATAGGGCTTGGTCTGTAGTTGTTTCCGCCAAAAATTTATGAGAATCGGACATAAAATAAAGAGACTATACACAAATTAATTTTGACCTTTTTTAATAACATTGGGTTTGGGTTTAACATTTTAAACATCTGTTAATGTACAGCTGTAAATTCGTGTAGTTTTTATGATTACTGATATTCACAATATTGGATTGGTCGGATGACGTTGATTTCGAACTAAATGTTACTTTGTAGGCCTATTGTACCAAAATAAATTGCTGGATTTCGAGCAACACGTAGACTAGTATTCCCTCAATGCCTTCCTGAATTCCCCAATTTTCTTCACAATCAGATGTTATTTTAATTTAACTCTTAAAATTCAGAGTATAGAAAAAAAGCGCTGATGATCGTGTAACTTCTATTACTTGAAACCGAAAACGCATCTTGTTACATCTCAAAGGTCAAAATTAATTTGTTTACGAAAAAGCGAAACATTGGCTTAGAGTTACATGAGATATTAAACAGCTAGATTGATTCTCAGTGATTCTGATTGGTTGGAGTCTTGGCAGCGGGAGGAACGGGAAGAATGGGGCATTTGAACGGGGTATAATGGCGCAGTTGTTAGGGATTTTACATTTTACAATTTATTCTGCCATGAGTAGGCCTATCAAGCAGTAACAAATTGACTACGTTCCTCACAAATTTGATTAATTTAATAATATTACATTATTTCACTATCATTCCTATGTGTTTTTATTTACTCTTTGGCTTATTTTCTTCCTTAAATTTCAAGTTCTATCAGAGGACCAGACAAAATCAAATGATTATCCAAGTAAGTCATCGGATAGACTTAGCATAGCTTTTTTTAAACAAATATATTCAATTTTATTAGATTGAGCAATTCCCATTAAATTGCCAAAAGTACGGTAGAATATATTTTGTTGATAATGTGTTCCAAAGAGTATTATGTGTTGTCTGTGTTGTACTGTGTGTTTGTAGAAAAAAAAACATGTACAAAATATTTAACATTAGTTTGTTATTTGTGTAGCTAAAATGAATTCATTTTGCATATAATTAGTAAAGGCTTAAAAGGTAAATCATTGTGCTACTCATCAGGAGGAGAGAAATTGCAGCACGCCCGCAGCGAAGACATGCTCATGCTCAACGCTGATGCTCACGCCCCGCCGGGCATGCTCAATAGCTCGGTCTGCCTGTCAACCTCCATTGTCAGAGGAAGTCATGGTGATACGAGCCGACCCCCACCGAGCTGTAGAAGGCGCTCTGACTAACAAGCGATGGAGGGGGACGTGGGGAAATTACAAGCTAGAGGGCAGTTATATCATTGTAGAGTTGGAGGAAACACCAAAAGATATAATTATACGAGTAAAGTTTACTGAGGGATGATTCAATTTTACTCATGTAAATAATGATGATATGCGTTAGGTTTTCTATGGAAAAAGTAGAATAATTGAATAAATAAGGATTTACCTTTCGTCAAATCAGCTCCAAAGAATAATTGTAAAAACATCGATGTTTATTCGTGTTTAACAGTTAGATCAGCAGTAATTAGAACGAGGTGGCCCTGCGCATTTTATGATGCTGTATGAGTGAAACTCACCTACAGTACGTGAATGTTGATAATGAAGTGACAGAGATCTATTTTTGTTTACTATCTGGCTTTTAAAATTCATCTGAAGGTAATCAGCTGTTAAATTACAATTCACATACTTGCAATAAAAGTTGGTCAACATTTTAAAGCGCCCTCTAGAAATAAATGAAAGGCAAGGGGGGCGAAGCCCGAAACTATATGACTTTTTTAATTACAATTCGTCACTGCGATATATCCTAAGCTTTAAAATGACACCTCAATCTTAATAATTGGTTCAGTAGGTCAAGAGAAAAAGGGACGTAACAGACGAAACCCTTATAGAAATAAGAAGATAGATAATTTTAACACGACTGTTTTAGTGTTTAACACTTAGGTTACTGGTAGTTGTACAAACTATAATTTTAATTTAAAACTCGACTGCTTAAAATCTATTTACGTAGTACGTTATACAAGTTTTTATTGTAACCGTCCTTACGATTGAATACAAAATGCATTTAATAGTGGTTGTTGATTTTTTACTGTTAAATAGGCCCTAATCCACAGAGAAATGGATCAACAACAACCTCAACCTATCTATAAATGACATGATACTAAAAATGCGAAGTTTCTCCTACTCATATTATTAACCATTCTGATTTTTTGTCTTGCAAACAATGTTACAGATTTTGTTGTTCTATATTTAATAATAAGAATATTTAAGGTCGTCTCGGGACTTTTGAATACCCGGTATTTTTAATATACATAACCCTCTCGCCCAGCAATGTTGTCTTTTACAATTATGTAGAATTTACAATTATTGTACACACTATTAACAGTACAGATATCAATACGATTCTAGGTAGATTTGGCGACAATGCATCAACTCTCATCGGACTCTTGGGAGAGAACAGTTGGCAATACACGCAGTCGCGGGTAGACGCCTGTTAGCATTACGTGACCGGGGAAGGGCGGAAGTGCGGAGGGCACCGGAAGTAACGGGGAGTCACATAGGTCGGGAGATATGCGAATGATAGCGATGCGATGCCGTATTGATGGTCCACGAGGACGAGGGCGGTAACGACGCGGTCGTGACCACGCGGTGGTGGTTGAGACCGCGGCGGCGCGGTCGGCTGTAGCTTAGCTCAACTGTATGATGGATCTCACTTGGTTAGAGGGGTTGATGTCTTGGATTGATTCACGAACTTTTGTAGGCTACCCTGCATTCTTAATTTTAAAAAAGCTTCGGATGGTTGAAATACCAAATTTTTATGCAGTTATTTAGTCCGCCAGGCATGTTGAAATATTGTTCATTTGATGATAGAGATCTCAAATTTTGAGCTCCTGTACCACATAGGCTTAAATTTAGATATGAGGCTATCATACAGTTTCTATGCATGGAGTTTCAAAAAAGTTTTCGAATTTTTCACCATTAAATTTAAAACTGCATAATATTGAGTTACAAATCTTGCAAGAGCTAATAAATTCAACAATTTAGTAGGCCTATTTTAAACTGTTAAATTACAAGGGCTATTCAGAAAGTAAGGAACGTTTCCGTCTGACAAAGACCAGACAATAAAAGCATTGACTATGTACACTAACGTGAATAGACCTCTCATCCAATGCATTTAGTTTGAGGCAAAATTTTGGAAGTTTCGTGTACGCGGCACCAGAGTCGCTGCCATCGATGTTGTTATTATTTAGCTAAATTTACAGTGCTGCAAAAACATTTCATCACAACAAAAACAAACACTTCCATTATAAAATGTTTAATCCTTAATTGAGAAAGAGTGTTAGGACTGATTTGCCTATCATATGAATCCTGTATTTCCAAGTACGTCGCACGAGATCGCACCACTGTCAATAGGTTTCAAACACGCCTATGCTATGAGAAGTCTACTCACGTTAGTGTATATAGTCAATGATAAAAGAATTTAATGACTTGAAAGAACGATTCTTCTTAAAAAAAAGCTTTCCAATGATACCAAATAAGCTAGGGAACTTATATTTAAAGGGGTGTTTTAACGACACAATACTAAATGTAAGAAATTCAATATCTCCCTCTCTCTCGCACTGTTTAGGCATATTCCTTTGGCGCTATCTCTTTTTGGAGTGCTCAATTTCAGTTTACAGCGCTCTTAGCGAAAAAAATTGTTTGCTAATTTTTAACATTGGATGTGACCTTCTTTACCCTGCTTTGGTCGATATTGACTTGTGGTAATATCGAGTCATTATAAAATACCAACATGAATTTAATCAACACTACATTTGAACAAATAATGATTTGACCCTAAATTTTCCTAAACATATGAGTATAATGGTTTTATGCCAGATATTAAACACTGAATACCAAGGAGTTATTATTAAAGCAATTATTTAAAAAATATTTAAACCGCTCTAGTTTTTTATTTACTTTGGGAGGTGGTTCTAGTTGTAAAAAACTATATCATGCTATTTAAACATTCTACCTAAAAAGAATTTAGAGTTACGATTTGGTTGTTGAATTATCATTGTTTTTTGAGTTGTTGACGTCTTGAAGTAGACATTAAATACCACACATTTTAGTAGAGGATTAATTTAATTATTCATAAAATAATTAGTATTATGTACAATACCATACAATAAGTACATTTCATTCGACGAGTGCAGTTAGTATTATTTCTTGATTTTTAAAATAAACGGTTTCTTGAAAATGGTTCTGGTCAGTTTTCAAGTAGATTGGCAACCCGTCCCAACTGTATGACATACAACCCAAATGTGTAACCCAATCATAATATGACATAACACGAGCGAAATTTTGACAATCGCCGTTCGCAGCGCCACATACGTGTACTAAGTGTAGACAAGTGCTGCTGCGCTGCTACTGCTGGTAGTTCCTTTACTCTCCAACAGATGGGGTTAGCAGTACACTTCTCGACAAAACACATACGCATGCGCTCTAGGCAGAATGTCGATTTATGTTTATTTACTTTACGTTGTATTGACAACACGTTTATTGGCGTTACTAATAGACAACATGCAAAACAATTATTTTCAAAACACTTGTGACACTTGTTAAAAAGAAAGCACCAATTGACGTGGTTAATCTAATCTCGTTTTAAGTAGCTAATATTTATTTCAACAACTACTGTCGAATTTTGAGGGTTTTGCACGCAAACTAATATTCCTAATTATTCTTAAAACTATCCAAACAGGGAGACATTTTAATATATATTGAATTATTCTAATCTTTATTCCATTTGGGCTAAATGATGTCAAGCAGTAAAATATTTTGCTCATTTTTAACTCGAGGATACATAAATAGAACTCTAATTTATTGACAACTTTGAAATTGTATTACTAATTTACAAGTTTAATTTTACCTCTTCTTTCATTGAGTACTATATTCATCTGCAACCCAAAATAAAAGGAAATGATAACATCGTTTACCCATAAAGGCTTTTTTGTATCAAAAACAAGCTCAAAAACAATCTTGTTGTATTATTTTAGTGTATTATTTTTCCAGGACATTTTTTCAAGAGTCAGTATTTCATTTTCTCTCTTTAGATTGTAAATTATCCCTTGATTTCCCATGGCATTTTTTATTTGCAGAAGTTTACACTGAGTTTGAACTGAGTCATCCTTGGATTGGTTCAACAAAGAAAATTTTGCAGCACTACTACTCATTGCATTTTGAGTGTCCACGAGGGATAGTTTTTGGTTTTTTTTATCTTGTGAGCATTTTAGTACTGTAGTTGTAATTATTCTTCTAAAACAATTCTAAGCTTCATGTTGACTTGCTATTGTAGGTTAAGTGCAACTTCCACGGTTCTACTATTAAATATTAATAAAAAAATACACATTAAATTTCAACGATATTCTTAAATTTCCAACATATGTCTTAATGAAAATAAATATAAATTATTAGAATTATTAAAAATATTAGAATAAATTTGGTAGTCAAATTTTAGTTTGTTTCATTAGGTGTTATTTTATGAATTCACACAGGATTGTAATAACGTACATTCTTAACTATATAATAAATAATCATACGTTCATCATCCAACAACTAAATAACATAAAAAGTCAAATCCAACATCAAAATATAAAGATCAAGCTCCAACAATAAGATACAAAATACAAATATAGAACCAACATGCAACAATAGTAGGCCTATCCAAAATAATACACCCCGAAGCAGCAGACCTGCGTACTCAGCAAATTTACAAATTATTAATATTAATTTTGATAGGATGAACCTGTAAACAAAATTTCATTACGTACTCATAAATAGGGAAATAAATAGTCTAAATATCTATTCTCCTTATGATAAATATGGGAAAGAGTATGCAGGTATGCTGGCATGGGGAACACTAAAAGTAGATTTTAAGCATAAAAAAGATTTTTTGGACCATAAGAAGCCATATACCATGTTTCATCAATATCTGTGAATAAATAAAGGAGTTTGCCAATTCTCCATATGATTAACATGGGAAAAGAGTATTTCCCATGAGTATTTGAGTAAGAGAAAAGAGTAAGAGTAAGAGTATTTGAAAAGAGTATTTTCCCCAGAGAGGTTTGCTGCAATGATAAGTACAAAAAACAAGGGTTTTTAACATAAATGGTTAAATCTCAAGCAAATGAAGCTAAATACCAAGTTAATATTTGTTAATAAGTGAAATATTAACTCATCCTCACTCTCCTTAAGATTAACAATGGTGCCCCAAAATACAAAGTACTGTCTTTAGACTTTTTAATATCTTGGAAACCAATGAAAATAAAGCAAAACTTCAAGATACTAAACTGTCTGTTTTTCTTTGTTTTTTGAGTAAAATCCAGTTGTGAAAATCAAAATTTAAATTTTTTTTAAATGACATATAAAAAATGCAAAAAACATTTTTTTGGGGTACAAAACCCCCCAAAACTACCCCTTCTGGTAGGTCGATATATCTGGTTTACGAACCTATCCATATAAAGGTAGCATTACACATCTCTACCAAATTTGGTATAGAGACACTTACATGATTTATATATATATATATATATATATATATATATAAGTAGATAGTATCATGTTACTTCTAGGACACTTTTGGAGACAATCAAAAATCAAACAAATTTTACAGTTTTTTAATACAATTATGCAATATTTTTGCCATTTTTTGCCAATTTTTAGCTTTTGTCAAATTGTCATTAAAAATATGCAAATTTAATGAAATTTTTAACAAAAATGCATGAATTTATATGAAATTGTTTACAGAATAAAAAGTTTTTTAAAACCAGTAAAATTATAATTTTTTACAAGATGATTTAAAATTTATTATCAATACAATTATACTAAAATAATTATTCAAATTTAACTAAAGCAGTTTCTTTATCATCAAAAGTCTTAAAAGCAGTGACAATTAAATTTAAATCTTTTTTATTTAATTCTTTAATAGTTTTATCATCAATTATATTAGTAAATCTTTTTGGTAAATGTATTTTACATTTTTCTAATTCAACAATAATTGTATATCCATATTTATCTTTAATTCTTTCAAATTTTTCAATTTTATATTTTTCATTTAAATTTAAACTTTTTAATGGTTTATATTCTTTAAATCTTAATTCTCCAATATTATTAATTTCTTCTAACAGATCCATTTATATAGGGAAAAAATATCACAAATTCATTTGTGATAGATATGTTAAAAAGTTATTATCATAATTAGGTTTTATACAAAAATCCATATTTAAATATTTAAAAATCATTGGTAATAATTTTTTATATGATATATTACTTTTCTTAAAACATAAATATTTATTAAAAACTAGTGTAATTTTTTCTTTATCTTCATTATTCAATTCAAAATCAATATTGTATATTTTGTTTAAAAATTGATAGTAAAATATCCAATTTGTATAATTCCTTTGTTTTAAAAATAATTTTATATTCTTAGGTGTTATTTCAAAATGATTGGAAATACATAAAATATATAATTCATTAATTAATTGGTGTGTTTTATATGGTTGAAAATGGTTAAATTCTCTTAAAATATGTTTAAGATGTTTATTCTTATTACTTTTTCTCTTAATCTTTTTTTCATAAATAATTCTTTTACATATATTACATCCTACACAATTTCCAATAATAGTAAAATTAGTTTGATTATGACATCTATAACACATATCCATTTATTAAAAAAATATTTTATACATAAATGAATTGATTCAATTCATTTCATTTATGTATAAAATATTTTTTATATATAAATGAATGAACCAATTCATTGTCACAAGTGTAAGAAAAAAACTAAAAATATTAATCCACAAATTGTTGAAATGAAAAATGGATTATATAGAATTGCTACTAAATGTTTAATTTGTAAAACAAATAAAAGTAAAATTTTAAAAAAAGAAGTTAAACCTATAATTAAAAAAGAATTAACTAAAAATGAACAAATAATTGAAGCAAATGAAATTCATGCTCCAATCAGAAAGAAATTTCTAAAAAGAAAAATAATTACATTAGGTATTGATGATTTATGGGCAGCAGATTTAATTATAATGAAAAATTATGAAAAAGAAAGTGATGGTTATAAATATATGTTAAATGTTATAGATACTTTCTCAAAATATGTTTGGTCAAAACCATTAAAGAAAAAAGATGGAAAAACAGTTTCTAAAGCATTTGAAGAAATAATTAAGGATGCAATTAAAATTAATCATAAATCACCTAATCTTTTACATACAGATAAAGGATTAGAATTTATCAATAAAGAATTCAAAGAAATATTAAATAAATATGATATTAAATTGTATCATACAGAAAATGAAGAAAAATCAAGTATAATAGAAAGGTATAATAGAACACAAAATGAAAAAATGAAAATACAATTTGAAATTAATAAAAATTATAGATGGATAAATATTTTACCAAAAATTGTTGAAGAATATAATAATTCATATCATTCAACAATTAAAATGAAACCAATTGAAGTAAATAAAAATAATGAAAAGGATTTATTAGATACTGTTTTTAAATATAAACCACCAAAAATAATAACTAAATCAAAATTTAAAATAAATGATAGAGTTAGAATTGGAAATAAAAAATCAACATTTTCTAATAAATATAAAAATAATTGGTCTAGAGAAATATTTATAATTTATAAAATTAATAATACAAATCCTGTTACTTATAGTATTAAAGATCTAAATAATGAAGATATTATTGGAAATTTTTACGAATATGAATTGAAAAAAACCAATTTGTAAATTTTATTTTATATAAATGGAAAAGAAATGTTTAAGGTGTAAATTATATAAAGATATATCTAAATTTTATAAATACAAAAATAATAAAGATGGGTTATATTATTATTGTAAAGAATGTAATGATGAGTATTATAAAAAACTATATGATAATATTAAAGTTATTGAATTAAATGAAAACAATGTCATAAATGTAAAGAAATTAAAGATATTTCAAATTTTAATAATTATCATTATAGTAAAGATAGAAAAAATACAATTTGTATACAATGTATTAGAGAAATGTTTTTAAAACCACAATTTTGTGAATGTGGAAGAAATATTAAATGGACTAATAATTATTTAAGACATTTAGAAACTAAAATTCATGACAAAAATATAACAAAACTAGAAAATTTAAAAATATGATAAAAAAATGAAGACAAAATTTTACTTGTTTTAAAAAAATTCAAATTTTATTTAAAAAATATGATTTAAACTATAAATTACCTAGTAAAAAGTGGAAATACTTCTTATATTTTTAAGAGTTTTATTTCTAAGTAAAAATTATTTTTAATAAATAAAGAATTTCACCCCTAATAAATGGAACGAACAAATAAAAATATTAATTGTCCTTATTGTAATAAAAATATATTATATAAAAATTATGATAGACATTATAATTCAACTAAACATTTACTAAATAAACAAAAATATGATAATAAAATATTTGAATTAAAACATTGGTGTAAAAATAATAATATATATAATTATAAAAATAAAACTTTAGATGAATTAACAAATATTAAAGAAACATTTGATCTTACAAATTATTCATTATTTATAGTAAAATTAAATGAAATTGCAAAAAAATTATCTGTCAGAAATTATGAAACATTATCTAGAGATGAACTAATTAAAAGATTAAACAAAATTAAAGAAAATCCAAATAATTTAACATACAGATCATTAAAATATATTCAAAATTTAGCAATTAAAAATAGTATTAAAATTGTTAATAAAACTAGAAAAGAATTGATTGGATTATTAAATGATTATTTTAAAAATAGACCAATTCCAAAAGAAAATATAATAAATATTCAAGAAGCTTCGTCATTAAAAGGATATTTTCAAGATTATATTTTAACAAATTCAAAGGATGATTTAGATATTAATGATTATTTAGAAACTCAAAGAAATGAAATAAAAAAATTGATAGAAAAACAAAAATTTAAAAATATTAAAGGACAGATGGCTTTAGAATGTGAATATGAAAGAAAATTAATAAATGGTGAAATTCAAAATAGTAATATGTATTTTTGCATAAAAAGTTCAGATATTTTAAATATAGATGATTTTATTGATGATCAATTTAAGAAATTAATAGTTAGAGAACAACTAAATCAACCATCAAAAGGCTCTGGTTGGTCATTAAAAAGATGTGTTGAACTAAATCTAAAATTATCTAAAAATAATTCATTAAATGCTGGATCATATATAGAATTACCAAATGAAATTAAGAATAAAAAATGTTGTGTAAATTTTAAAAATAAAGATGAATATTGTTTTATTTATGCAATTAGATGTGCTATTGATAAACCAAACGAACATGCTGAAAGAGTTAAACAATATCAAAAATATATAAATGATGATATTTTTAAAGGTTTTGATTATCCAATATCATTGAAAGATATTAAATTATTTGAAAAAAGATCATTTGATTCTAAATATAACTATCCATCAATGTCAATAAATATTTATAGAATTGATGAAGATGAAAAAATAGTGCCATTACAAATATCTGAACATTATAATTCAAAACTAGAAATTGATTTATTATATTATAAAATTGGTAATAATTCTCATTATATATTGATTACTGATTTAAGTAAGTTAGTATCTAAGCAATTAACACAAAAAAATAAAAATAAAAAATATATTTGTAGAAGATGTTTGACTCATTTCTACAAAAATAAAGACTTGAATAATCATTTAGAGATATGTAAATCATTAGAACCTTGTAGACCTATAATGCCATTTAAAGGTCAAACTGTAAGTTTTAAAAATTATTATAAAAAGTTTGAACATCCATATGTAATTTATATGGATTTTGAAAGTATATTAGAAAAGATTGATAATTGTAAAAATAATCCAAATTGCTCATATACAAATAAAATTCAAAAACATAAACCATATGGATTTACAATCTATTTAGTATCTAGAGTAACTAATAAAATGTATAAACCTATTTGTTATAGAGCAAAATATGAAGAGGAATTAATAAATGTACCAAATAAATTATTTGAATATTTAGATGAAATTTCAAAATATATAGCTAAAAAATATAATTCAAAAAATAAAAAGCCTATGAATTTAACTAATGAAGAAGAAATTAATTATCAGAAAACAAATATTTGTCATATTTGTGAAAATAGTGGTTTTGATAATGATAAAAGAATAAAAGTAAGAGATCATTGTCATTTAACAGGAAAATTTAGAGGTGCTGCACATTTAAATTGTAATTTAAATCTAAAATTTCCTCAAAATATTCCTATATTCTGTCATAATAGTTCAAATTATGATACACATTTGTTTATAAAAGAATTAGCTAAAAAATATGGTAAAATTGATTTGTTAGCTAATACAGATGAATAATACATAAACTATTCAGTAAATTCTGGTTATGGTTATGAATTTGAAGGTGATAAACCTAGAAAATTTATAAAATTCTCATTTGTAGATACATTTAGATTTATGGCTACATCAATTGAAAAATTAGCTAAAAATCTTAAAGAATTTAAGCATATAAATAAATTTATAAAAGAAAATGATATAATTGAATATGATAATGAAACTTTAAAAATATTAACTTCTAAAGGTGTATTTCCATATGAATTTATTGATAATGTTGAAAAATTAAATTATGATAAAATATTAGAAAAAGATCAATTTTATAGTTGTTTAACTAATGAAAATATAAGTGATGATGATTATAAACATTATATAAAAGTTTGGAATAAATTAAAAGTAAAAACATTAGGTAATTATTCAGATTTATATAATATTCAAGATGTTCTTTTATTAGCTGATATATTTGAAAATTTTAGATCTGTTTGTTTGAAAAATTATCAATTAGATCCAGCACATTATCTAACATCACCATCATTAGCTTGGGATTCTATGTTAAAATTAACAAAAATTAAACTAGAATTAATAAGTGATTATAATATGTATTTAATGATTGAAAAAGGTATTAGAGGTGGTATTTCACAATGTATAACTAGATATTGTAAAGCAAACAATAAATATACAAAAAAATATGATAAAACAAAACCTGAAAATTATATGTTATATATAGATGCAAATAATCTATATGGATGGGCTTTAAGTCAAAAATTACCTTATAAAGATATAACATGGATGAATCCTAATACATATACATTTTTTTTTTTTTTTTTTTTTTTTTTTTGAGGGAGAGGCGGAAAAATGCATTACGCACACAGGTGGCCAGCCTGTAGTGTGGGGCTCCCCAAAAAACGGGTTTACCCACTAAAAAACCTCCTCTACTCTTTAGGAATCTAACCTGGAATTGTTTGTCACATTACGTCAGGCTAGGCCTAAATTTGGCTTACGCCCGTGGGGCTCGCTCCTTATCCAGCCGCTCGATCAAGGGATCTGGGCCACTTCGCGGTCCAGATCGGTTTTCTTTTCCAGGAGGATGCCCCGGACGAACTGTGACAAACAATCCCAGTTGCCCTCATCCTCCAAAATCTTTTGGCAGACCGAGTCCACCGAAAATACACCAAAGATTTGTGTGGCCTCCAGGCGGGGCCCTTCCCAACGGGGACAGCGGAAGAATGTGTGTTCCGCATCGTCGGGAACACCCGGGCAATAAATGCAGTCCGGTGAACCGGTCTTTCCCATCCGGTTCAGGTACGACCGAAAATAGCCGTGACCTGTGAAAAATTGGGTCAGGTAGTAGTCCACCTCCCCATGCCGCCGTTCCACCCATGGTTGGACCTGCTTGATAAGTCGCGCAGTCCATCGTCCTCGGGTGTCGTGCTCCCAGCTGTGTTGCCACTGCTGGAAGGTTCGGGAGCGCTCTTCTGTTCTTGCCGTGTCCTTGCCGATCTCGCCTTGTCTCTGATAAATCGCTTTCCTCTCCCCTGCCAAGAGCTTGACAGGGATGACTCCGGCGACCACCAGGACGGCAGGCTCGGACACTGTCCGGTAGGCGGAACACACTCGGAGCGCAGCTTGACGCTGAACCCGGGCGAGTCGCAACCTGTAGCACTCCTTATCTAGAGCGCCTGCCCACACCTCTGCCCCGTAAAGAAGCACGGACTGGACCGCGGACATCAACAGACGTCTTCTGCTGGATCGGGGACCCCCGACATTGGCCATCAGCCTACTAAGGTAAGTCACTACCTTAGCGGCCTTGTCCGCCGTACGGAAGATCTGATCCCTCCAGCTTAACTTGGTGTCCACCATAACCCCGAGGTATTTGGCGGCACGAGTTGATGTGACCACCTCCCTTCCCACTCGAAACGGGACGACGGTGTCGATCCTCTTCTTCGTGAGAATCACGATCTCCGTCTTACTGAGAGCAAGTGAGAGACCGTGATCGGACATCCAGTTGTTGACCACCCGCATAACTCGGTTCAACTTCAGTTGGGCCAGCTCAACGTTGCGTGCAGCAATGAGAGCTGCGACGTCATCGGCGTACCCAACCAAAGTGGTTTCCTCAGGCATCTCGGACCTCAGGAGGCTGTCATAGGCAACGTTCCAGAGATCCGGGCCGAGTATTGAACCTTGTGCGGCACCAGAAGTGACTTCCATCGTCCGCGTTCCGTCCCTCGTGTCATAAATCAGGCTTCGAGAGCGTAGATAATCCTCGATGAGCCGCAACAGATATGCAGGAATACGAAAGGTGTTGCGAAGCGCATCCAGCATATCGACCCACCTCGCAGAGTTGAAGGCATTCTTGACATCAAGCGTAACAAGAAGCACTACTCGGCGGGAGAAATGGTTGTGGCTCTCGGCTCTCTCCACAGCTCTCTGAACTTCGGTGACAGCGTCGATCGTTGACCGTCCCTTTCTGAAGCCGTACTGACGGGGGCATAAGTCCCCGGCAGCTTCCACGGCAGAAGTCAGGCGGGAACGGATCAGCTTCTCGAACAGCTTTCCAGCCGTGTCCAACATGCAGAGAGGCCTGTGGGACGACGGCAGCTCGGGATCACCTTTGCCCTTGCTGATCAGTACAAGCCTGGCTGTTTTCCAGGGAGCCGGAAACACCCCTTCTACCAAACAGGCATTGTACATTCTCATCAACAAGTCAGCGTTGATTAAAAATGCTTTCTTTAAAGCCTCACTGGGAATCCCGTCCGGGCCAGGAGCCTTGTTGCTCTTCAGGGAGAGAACGGAGGTTTCTAGCTCCTCGAAAGTGAAGAGTGGAACGTCCTCTACCCGTCCGAAGTCAACCGGCGGTCGCTGTGGATGTTCAGGAAACAACGCAGCGACGATCCTCCCCATGGTGGCGCCCTCCATGATGGAAGGTGGAGAGCGGGCGCCGAGTTTCTGTGTTACAAGTTTGTAACCCAGGCCCCAGGGGTCGGAATCAACGTCGTCACGAAGTCTCCTCCAGCTATTCGCCTTGCTCCTGTTGATCGCCTGGCGGAGAGATTTTCTCGCAGCTTTATAGGCCTCCGACTTACGAACTCTGTCTGCGGGGATTCTCGCTCTTGTGGCGGCTCGTCTAGTTCTTAAACATGTTCTTCTGAGTTCCGCAATCTCTTCAGTCCACCAGTAAACGGGTTGTTTGTCGCGTCGGGGTTTCCTTCATACATATACATTAAATGAATGGGAAGAAACAATATTAGAATTAGATGAAAATGCTGAATATGGATACATATTAGATGTTGATTTAGAATATCCTATTGAATTACATGATAATCATAAAGATTTACCATTAGCACCTGAACATTATAATAATAAGCTTTGTACAACATTATTTGATAAGAAAGATTATGTTATTCATTCAAGAAACTTAAAATATTATCTACAAAAAGGATTAAAATTAAAGAAAGTTAATAGAGTTATAGCATTTGATCAAGATGATTATATGAAAAAATATATTGAATTAAATACCAAATTAAGATCCAAATCAACATCAGATTTTGAAAAAGACTTTTTTAAATTGATGAATAATAGTGTTTTTGGAAAAACTATGGAAAATGTTAGAAATAGATGTGATATTAAATTAGGTGATGAAAAGTTTTCATTAAAACAAGCAAAAAAACCTAATTTTAAAACATTTAGTATATTTGATAAAGACTGTATTGCTTCACATATGATAAAAGAAAAGGTTAAGTTTGATAAACCAATCTATATAGGATTTTCAGTACTTGATTTATCAAAATTACATATGTATCAATTTTATTATGAAAAATTAAAGAAGTTTGATCCAAATATAAGGTTATTATATATGGATACAGACAGTTATTTTATAGAATTTAAAAAGGATCCATATAAAATTATTAAAGAAAATATTAATGAATTTGATACAAGTGATTATAAGAAAGAACATGAATGCTATAGTGAAAAGAATAAAAAAATAATTGGTAAATTTAAAGATGAGTTAAATGGTGAAATATTAGAAGAATATTGTGGTTTAAGATCAAAATTATATAGTTATGAATTTAATAATAAAAATCCTGTAAAATGTAAAGGTATTAAGAAAAGTGTTGTTGATAAAACATTACATATGGATGATTTTAAGAAATGTTTATTTGATGATCAAGAACAATATAGAGAAATGACTTGTATTAGAAGTTTTAAACATGAACTATATACAATTACAATAAATAAATTAGCTTTAAGTAATAGAGATGACAAAAGATTTATTTGTGAAAATAAAATTGATACATTACCTTGGGGGTATAAAAATAATTATAAATAAATGGAAATTTTAATTGTTCCAAAAGAATTAATAAATAATGATTTTGATATAAAATTATATTTATTTAAAACTAAAATATCAAATAAATTTTTAATATATCTTTTTAAATATAAAAATTATTTTGTATATCATTATAAGTTTAATTTTATAATAGAACCATTTATAAATATAATAAAAAATTATGTTAAAGAAAGTTTTAAAGAAAATGATCAAAATTATATTAATAATTTATAACCATATGATATTGAATTTATACTATAATTTTATGTATATTTTTAAATATTTTCTTTAATAAATTTAAATATATTCAATAATTTATTGAATATCTAACATAAAAATATCTATAAATTTTACTTTATTATCATTATAAGTAAGACCCGTCTTTAAGACGGGTCTCAAATTTGTATATAATTTATTATATTTATGAATATTTTTGAATGTTTAAGAAGGGTAACATTTTGTTACCCTTAAGTTTTTATTGTATAATAAGGTTACCTCCTTTAAAAAATTTTAAAATAAATATTCTAATTTATATGGGACCCATTTTGGGTCCTACCTAATTTTAATAAGTTTTGTATGTTTTTCATTATATGATAGGGGGGACAAATTGTCCCCTCTAAAAATATCTATAAATTTTAATCTATCCTTATTGTTTTATACTTTTTTTATTTTAAAATTAATAAATATAAACCAGATTCATTAATAAACATTGTTTTATTATCTATTTTATTGACGCCCTGTTTTAGGGCATCTGAAAAACATGTTTGTACATCAATTTCTAGGGTGTCATAATTTGTGACACCTATAATTTTTATGTAAATTAATTTATCATTATTATGTAAATGTAACTGTTGGTTACACTTGATATATTTTAAGTTTTATATATTTTTCTTTTACATTATCAATTAAAACTTTTCTAGAATTTTTATATTTTAAAATATAACAAATATCTTTTCTTTTAAACCAAGGTTTATTTTGTTTATTAAATACAATTAATTTATTATTAAATATAAAATTATTGTTAATTAAATCAATTATTGTTTTTATTATTTATGTAGATAAATTTTATATTACAAATTTTGTTTTAATCTTAAATATACAATACTTTTAATATTTTCATTATTTATTAGATTTCCATCACTATCTTGAATAGATATTACAATATTTTGAATTTTCCCCTCAGGGGCAGTGGGCTTTCCACTGTACGGGTGTTTCTTGGCGACCCCGAGGTACCTGAGCCAAGCTGTGAGACCCTCCTCACAGTTCTTCCCGAGCTAAGGCCTTTCTTCTCATCTTTCAGGTCTTAGCTCACCGTCTTTATTCTTTCCTGAGCTAACCTTGCTCACCTTCTTGTTTTCGACCCCGAATCAAGGGTGTCTTTCCACCTTCTTTCGACCGGCGCATGCTGGGGGGTCCTGGGAGTGTCCCTGTTGTGTTGCAGGGACTGATGTGTGCCTCGCACTGCCGATGGTCTCCTCCAGTGTGTCGTCAGAAGCCAGCCGCTTCGGACCTTAGTCAGGGAGTGCGGCATGGATGCAGGGATCGGACTCTGCATTGCCACGGTGCGACCCCCAGCACGTCCGGCACATTTTGTGTATCGGTGCTGGGCAAACGGAGGTTCGGGCCCCGGAGTCCCGGGGTAGGGGTGTCTTATCTCCTACGGGGGGTAGACCTCCGAGGGTGTACCCGCTCCCGGCCGATGAAGGGCCGCCTCTTGCCGCACGATGCGCTGGTTACAAAACAGTATGGATTGTCAACTGCAAAACACGAATCTTGGAAAGGAGAACGAACAGGCTGCTTTTAGGCGCAGCTCACTTGTGCAGAGGTCTCCGACCTCAAAGACTGGGACGCCGACGGTTGGAATTAAAACCTCCCCTCCGCCGGCCCCGTTCAAGGCTGCTGGTGTCGCTGGATCATCGGCCGTAACAGGAAAGGAGAAAGATGAGGTTGATCTGGGTATGGGTGTGACCGAGCCGGTAACACCTCTAGCCAGGATGCAAGGAATCCCTCCCAGGAAGAGCCCTCTTCGTGCGGCATTCGAGCTGCAAATGCTTCGGCAGCAGCAGGACGACGCCCACGAGGAGGAAGACTCATGTCTGAAGAAGATGAAAGTTCTTTTGAAGGAGATGGCCAAGGTCCTCCTAATTCAAAAGAACATAAACAAGGCGATAAAAGAGGGGATCCCGAAACTCAAAGATGCTCTAGAAGAAATCGAGGAATGCCGGAAAATCAGGCTAAAGGCAGTGAAGCAGGAGCGCGATGTCACGAACCGAGTCATCTCTGCTTCACCTCAAGCTCATCTGGCTGAGTCCCAGACTCAAGCCAGAAAGCGAAAGAAGAGGCAGAGCGGTTCTTCGCCGGGAAGCCCTGAGCTTATTGAGGTGGACTCAGTGCCGAGACCGGTTTTTGTCACTGCGGCATCGCAGACATCTCCTGTCCAGGCTACTGAATCCGCCCCGGGCGCTGCCGTGATTCCAGCGGCTACTCCTGCAGAGGTTCCTGCTCCGGCGGCTAATCCTGCCTTGGCAGCAAACTCTGCCTCAACACCTTTGGGGGGCTGGAAGACGCGCCTGTCTAAGAAAGAAAGGAGGAGGCAGAAGCAAGCGGAGGCAGCTTCGAAAAGTGCGTCGAGGGTGGAGCGGACGCAAGTCTCAAACCCGGTTGGGGAGGCCTCTGGCAAGTCTGTCAGAAAGCCTAAACAACCCAGGCCTAAGAAGCCCAGGACGGAGGCAATCTTGATCAAGCCCTTAGGGGGGCGATCTTTTGCCGATGTTCTGGGTCAGATTAGATCGCAGGCCAAACCGGAAGAGACCGACACCGTTATCAAGTCTATTCGGCGAACCCAGAACGGGGATGTCCTCCTCGAACTGGGGAAGTCGAGTGACAAGATCGGTTTTGCCGCTTCCCTCAAGACTGCACTTGGGGACAAAGGCTCCATCAAGGCCCTAGAACCGAAGTGTTCGGTCGAGATTCGGGACCTTGATGTCCTCTCCACCGAAGATGAGGTGACCCGTGCGATCCAGGTGGCACTCCCGGAGATACCGGCCGATGGAGTGAGGGTATGGCTGACAAAGCCTAACCGAAGTCAACTCCGGATGGCTGTTGCTGAGATGAGCGAAAAGCACGCCAATAAGCTGCTTAGCCTTCAGCACCTCAGAGTTGGTTGGGTTAGTTGCAGGCTCAAACGGAGGGTGGTAGTTTCGAGATGCTTCCGCTGTCTCGGTTTCGGCCACTCCTCCCGAAACTGTAAAGGGCCCGACAGGAGTGCCAACTGCTTCCAGTGTGGAAGCCAAGGCCACAAACGTAAGGAATGTTCCTCGAGCCCCTCCTGCTTCCTCTGCAAGGATTCAGGCTCCAGTGCCCTCGGTCACTTACCCGGGTCTGGTCAGTGCGGTGCCTTCAGAGCCGCACTTGAACAGGCAAAAGGCAGCGGCCGGTAATTCGCATCCTCCAGGCCAACCTTCATAGATCCTGGGGAGCTGATAACCTTCTAGATCAGCTCGCCCGAGAACTTGGTGCTGACGCGCTCCTTATCAGTGAACAGTATCGGGACAGAGACCCAAACATTTGGATCTCGGACAGCCTCGGTACTGCTGCATTTTGGGCACGTAATACACGAGATGTTTTGGTGCGGAGTCACGGGCGCGGCCGAGGATTCGTCTGGGTTCGGTGTAGGGACGTGACTATCTTCAGTTGCTACCTCACACCCAACGAGGCCGTCCAGGACTTCCGCGACAAGATAGATAGCCTAGAGGAGTGCGTTCTTGGCACCACCGGGCATGTCGTCGTTGGTGGCGATTTCAACGCCAGGGCCGTCGAGTGGGGAATGCCCTCTACCAGCTCCCGGGGGAAATGCATCCTGGATTTCATCGCCAGGGCCGGTCTTGTCGTCCTCAACCAGGGCGACACACCTACTTTTCGGCGCCCCGGGCAGAGAGGCACGATCCCCGACGTCACCTTTGCGTCTGAGTCGCTCCTTCCGAGGATCTCAGGCTGGAGGGTTGTGGAGGACTACACGGGTAGCGACCACCAATACATCGTTTTTGACCTGCATGATCAGGCAAATCGTCGAGTTTCCGCATTTCGGGAAGGGCCACGCCGGTGGAACACCAACAAACTGGACGTGGTCAAGTTCACCGAAGTCATCTCTCGGGGAGCACAGGGGAATCCTGGTGAGGCTGGGGCCGAGGCACTAGTAACATCCACGATGGAACTGATCGTCTCGGCCTGCGACCAGTCTATGCCGCGAAGGAAACCCCGACGCGACAAACAACCCGTTTACTGGTGGACTGAAGAGATTGCGGAACTCAGAAGAACATGTTTAAGAACTAGACGAGCCGCCACAAGAGCGAGAATTCCCGCAGACAGAGTTCGTAAGTCGGAGGCCTATAAAGCTGCGAGAAAATCTCTCCGCCAGGCGATAAACAGGAGCAAGGCGAATAGCTGGAGGAGACTTCGTGACGACGTTGACTCCGACCCGTGGGGCCTGGGTTACAAACTTGTAACACAGAAACTCGGCGCCCGCTCTCCACCTTCCATCATGGAGGGCGCCACCATGGGGAGGATCGTCGCTGCGTTGTTTCCTGAACATTCACAGCGACCGCTGGTTGACTTCGGACGGGTAGAGGACGTTCCACTCTTCACTTTCGAGGAGCTGGAAACCTCCGTTCTCTCCCTGAAGAGCAACAAGGCTCCTGGCCCGGACGGGATTCCCAGTGAGGCTTTAAAGAAAGTATTTTCAATTAACGCTGACTTTTTGTTGAGAATGTACAATGCCTGTTTGGTAGAAGGGGTGTTTCCGGCTCCCTGGAAAACAGCCAGGCTTGTACTGATCAGCAAGGGCAAAGGTGATCCCGAACTGCCGTCGTCCCACAGGCCTCTCTGCATGTTGGACACGGCTGGGAAGCTGTTCGAGAAGCTGATCCGTTCCCGCCTGACTTCTGCCGTGGAAGCTGCCGGGGACTTATGCCCCCGTCAGTACGGCTTCAGAAAGGGACGGTCAACGATCGACGCTGTCACCGAAGTTCAGAGAGCTGTGGAGAGAGCCGAGAGCCACAACCATTTCTCCCGCCGAGTAGTGCTTCTTGTTACGCTTGATGTCAAGAATGCCTTCAACTCGGCGAGGTGGGTCGATATGTTGGATGCGCTTCGCAACACCTTTCGTATTCCTGCATATCTGTTGCGGCTCATCGAGGATTATCTACGCTCTCGAAGCCTGATCTATGACACAAGGGACGGAACGCGGACGATGGAAGTCACTTCTGGTGCCGCACAAGGTTCAATACTCGGCCCGGATCTCTGGAACGTTGCCTATGACAGCCTCCTGAGGTCCGAGATGCCTGAGGAAACCACTTTGGTTGGGTACGCCGATGACGTCGCAGCTCTCATTGCTGCACGCAACGTTGAGCTGGCCCAACTAAAGTTGAACCGAGTTATGCGGGTTGTCAACAACTGGATGTCCGATCACGGTCTCTCGCTTGCTCTTAGTAAGACGGAGATCGTGATTCTCACGAAGAAGAGGATCGACACCGTCGTCCCGTTTAGAGTGGGAAGGGAGGTGGTCACATCAACTCGTGCCGCCAAATACCTTGGGGTTATGGTGGACACCAAGTTAAGCTGGAGGGATCAGATCTTCCGTACGGCGGACAAGGCTGCTAAGGTAGTTACTCACCTTAGTAGGCTGATGGCCAATGTCGGGGGTCCCCGATCCAGCAGAAGACGTCTGTTGATGTCCGCGGTCCAGTCCGTGCTCCTTTACGGGGCAGAGGTGTGGGCAGGCGCTCTAGATAAGGAGTGCTACAGGCTGCGACTCGCCCGGGTTCAGCGTCAAGCCGCGCTCAGGGTGTGTTCCGCCTACCGGACAGTGTCCGAGCCTGCCGTCCTGGTGGTCGCCGGAGTCATCCCTGTCAAGCTCTTGGCAGGGGAGAGGAAAGCGATTTATCAGAGACAAGGCGAGATCGGCAAGGACACGGCAAGAACAGAGGAGCGCTCCCGAACCTTCCAGCAGTGGCAACACAGCTGGGAGCACGACACCCGAGGACGATGGACTGCGCGACTTATCAAGCAGGTCCAACCATGGGTGGAACGGCGGCATGGGGAGCTGGACTACTACCTGACCCAATTTTTGACAGGTCACGGCTATTTTCGGTCGTACCTGAACCGGATGGGAAAGACCGGTTCACCGGACTGCATTTATTGCCCGGGTGTTCCCGACGATGCGGAACACACATTCTTCCGATGTCCCCGTTGGGAAGGGCCCCGCCTGGAGGCCACACAAATATTTGGTGCATTTTCGGTGGACTCGGTCTGCCAAAAGATTTTGGAGGATGAGGGCAACTGGGATTGTTTGTCACAGTTCGTCCGGGGCATCCTCCTGGAAAAGAAAACCGATCTGGACCGCGAAGTGGCCCAGATCCCTTGATAGAGCGGCTGGATAAGGAGCGAGCCCGACGGGCGTAAGCCAAATTTAGGCCTAGCCTGACGTAATGTGATAAACAATTCCAGGTTAGATTCCTAAAGAGTAGAGGAGGTTTTTTAGTGGGTAAACCCGTTTTTTAGGGGAGCCCCACACTACAGGCTGGCCACCTGTGTGCGTAATGCATTTTTCCGCCTCTCCCTCAAAAAAAAAAAAAAAAAAAAAAAAAAAAAAAAAAAAAAAAAAAATATTTTGAATTTTATTTATATTTTTTAAAGGAATATAATCAATTTCATTTGGTTTTTCACTAATTTTTGATCCATATTCAACATTTGGATAAAATGAATATAGAATTTCTGATTCTTTATGTAAATGTAAATGATCTTTATGATTTTCAAAACTAGGATCAACTAAATTACAATGTATTTCAATAACATCAAAAGGTCTAATTTTTGGTAGTTTTATTCCTTTTGTTAATACATTTGGTTCAATCATTTTATCATCTAATCCTAATAAATCAATTATAATTGTTGTTACTATAATTTTAACAGGAGATTTTATTATAATATATGGTCCATCATTTTTCAGTATAAAATCATTTTCATCAAATTTATTAATTTTCTTTTTAAATTCTTTTAAACTATTAATAAAAATATTTTTTATTTCTTCAATTGTATAATTTCCTTTATTTATATCAAAATATTGATCTATAATTTTATCATCTTCATCTTTAATAGAATATCCATAACAGTTTTTATAATCATTTGGTATATTTGATATAAAATTATCTGAATAAAATCCACTTAAACCAATACTATATTTTCCATCTAAATGTATTGGATGTTCTAATCTTAATTCTAGTTTGGATGAATGACCAATTATTTTAAATCATTTCATCTTATTTAAATGGAGAAATTTTTAGAAAACAAAGATAATATAAAATTAGAATCATATGATAAAAATAATAAAAATGATCAACCTATTAGATTATTAATTATAGGAACAAGTGGATCTGGTAAAACTACATTATTATTAAATTTTATTTACAAAAGATTAATTCCATATTCAAATTTATATATTTTTAGTAAATCATTAGAACAACCATCTTATAAATTATTACAAAAAAGATTTAAAAATATAGAATCAAATATTAATAAACAAATTTCTTATTTTTCATGTGATGATATGATTCCACTAAATAAATGTAAACCAAATTCATTAGTAGTTTTTGATGATTGTATTTTAGAAAAACAAGATAAAATTAAAGAATATTTTATAATGGGTAGACATAAAAATATATCATGTATTTATTTATCACAATGTTATTCAAAAGTTGATATGCAATTAATTAGAAATAATTTAAATATGTTATGCATTTTTAAACAAAATGAACATTATATGAAAAAAATATATAATAATTTTGTTGGATCAGATATGAAATTTAATAAATTTAAAACTATTTGTAATGATTGTTGGAAAGAAGACTATGGATTTTTAACTATTAATTTATTGAAAAAATCAAATGATGGAAAATATATGAAAAATTTTTCTGATATTAAATAATGATAATGGCTTGTTGTATGTTTGATTCAATAATTGATAGAATATTTATTTTATTAGTATTATTTATTTCATTAGTATTTATATATTTAATGAAAATTACAGAAATAAAGTAAAATGAATTGTGTTTAACATGATTTGTATTTGTGTTAATATGATTTATGTTTATGTTAACATGATTTGTGTTTGTGTTAACATGATTTGTTTTTATGTTAACATAATTTGTGTTTGTGTTAACATGATTTGTGTTTTGTGTTAATATGATTTGTGTTTATGTTAACATGATTTGTGTTTATGTTAACATGATTTGTTTTGAACCTAAATTTTTCTTTGTAATAAATGGATAAAATATCTGTTAATGAAGCTAAAAAATTAGATGATATTGAGAAAAAATTAATAAAAGAATTTAAAAATCAAATTAAAATTGAAGATAATTATGAAAAAATTAAACAAAAAGCATATGAACCTATAACATCAGCAATTGGTAAAGTTGAAAATAAAATTGGTGAAGTCTTAAATGAAAATAAAAACCTTATGGAATTGGTACCTATTGTTAATAATTTTGCCAATATATCAATACCAGAAACTGAAGAACTAAATTTACCTTCAAGTACTCCATTTAGACCAATCAGACAACCAATAATTCAAGAAGAATCGACATTTATTGACCCAAATTTAATTTCACCTCAAACATTAGATAAAATTATTGGTCCATTAGCACAAAAATATTTACCAAGAACAAAAGATGATAAATTTGGTTTATATTGGAATAAACATAAAAAATCATTTATGATTGGTGATAAAATAACTGTAATTGATAATGATGATTTAATAATTGATGATAAAAAATATAATGGAACACATGGATTATGGAGATTGTTAACTTATGAAAAGAAACCAGATAATAATTTATATACACAAGATGATTTAAATAATTATTCAAAAATTTTATGGGAAACTAATTCAATTTATAAAAATAATGATCCAAATAGTAAGAAACCAAAATCTAGTAAAGGTGATAAATATATTAATTTAATTAAACATATTTGGGAATTAAAAGGTGAAATTGAAGGTTCAGGAATCAGACAATATACAGAAAATAAAATTGAATATAGATTTATAGATGATTTAAATAAATTAGATAATATTATTAATTATATATATGCACAAGAAAAAGCTGGAAATAATAATTTTTTAAATGAAAAGAAAGCAATTAAAGACTTTATATCAAATAAATTAGATGAATTAATTGAAAAACCTGAAGGAATTAAGTATTTAAAAAGAATTTTGGCAAATATTTCATCACCATTATTAAAAGATGGATCAGGTATTTTAAATAATGTTATAAATAATTTACCTTTTGAATTACATGTACCTGGTTATCAATATCTAGGGCCTGGAACTAAATTAAATAAAAGAGTAAAAAGAGGTGATCCTGGAATAAATGATTTAGATAAAGCTGCTAAAGAACATGATTTATTTTATAGAGATCATAAAGATACAAAATCTAGAAATGAAATAGCTGATAAAATTTTACAAGATAAAGCATGGGATATAGTAACATCAAATGATCATAGAATTGGTGAAAGATTAATTGCATTACCAACATCAGGTGCTATGTGGATGAAAAGAAAATTTGGTATGGGTTTAGAAGTAGGATTAAAATTTTAATAAAATTAATTATATTAATCTATATTATAAAAAACTATAAATTTTTTTCTTAATAAATGGAAAAAACAAATATAAACTTGACAGATAATCAAAAATCAAAAATAAAATTAGCATTTAAAAATAAAAAATCAGTTATAATTCAATTTAATATTGATCAATTTAATGAAAATGGAAAAGATATTATATTATTATCTAAAAGACAAATTAATAAACTAAATAAACATAAAAAATTAAATAAAGGATTAAGATTTGAATTTTCATATAATCAATTAAAAGAAATAAAAAATGGTGGATTACTAAAAGAAATTTTAGATTTTGCTGATAATATACCTATAGTTAAAAATTATACACCAAATGTTAGAAAGGGAGCAAAAGTAGTAAAAGAATCTATAATTCCTAAATTTAGAAATTTTGTTGATTGGTTAGATCATGAATTAAAAAATGTAGAAGGATCTGGTTTAGATAAAAAAAACATTAAAATATATGAAACAAAATTATAAAAAAATTTTGAACCACTAACATTAGGTGAATTAGAAAAATTATGTAAAAATATAAAATATTTTAGAGGTGTATTTATGAGAGATATATTACCTAATAAAGTTAATAAATTTGAATGTGGAATTATAAATTTAGATTCATTTGATGGAAATGGAACTCATTGGGTTTGTTATTATAAAAAAGATAAAATTAAATATTATTTTGATTCATATGGAAATATAGTTAATAAACCACCAATAGAATTAGTTAAATATCTAGGAAAAGATAATATATTTTATAATGATAATCAAATTCAAAATTATAATGATCCACCAATTTGTGGTCATTTATGTATTTTTATATTAAATGAATTAAATAAAAATAAAAAATTTGATAATATAATAAATAAATTAATCCTTAATAAATATGGATTCACAAAATATATTTGATCTGTTTGGAAGACAGAAAAAACATCCAATTAATATTAAAGAAGATTATATAAATTCTAAATTAAATATATTTTTTTAATAATTTTAGTAAAAGTTTTAAAAGTCATGTAAAAAAGACTGAAAATCTAGTAAATGCTATTGGTTTATCAAAAAATTATATAAGTATTAATGGTAAAAGAATTGTTAATGTTAAACCAAGTATAAATAAATATGATGTTATAATTAAATCAGAATTAGATGAAGTTTTAGATTCAATTATTAAAATTGGTAATGATCATTCAGAAACTAAAAAAGATTTAAATAAAATTACAGACTATTTAATTAATATTGGAAAATATGTTGAAAATTTAGAAGAAAAATTAGAAAAAGAACTAAAATTTCTATTTGATGGAGTCAATGAATCCATAAAAGAATTAAATGCTGAAATAATACTAATTAAAGATGATATAGATAAATTACAATAATTATTTTATATAAATGGAGTTGATTTATTGTTTAAATGTAAACAAAAAACTAATTCTAAAGATATTCAGATAATAAAATTGAAAAATATAAATGTAATTAAATCAAAATGTTGTATTTGTAATTCAAAGAAAAGTTGTTTTACAAAATTTTTTCCCTAATAAATGGCTCTATACAGTTCATTTGATTTATTCATTATCAGAAACCAAAATCAATTAAACAAAGATGATTGGGATGATATTTCTGAAAAATATGAATTGAGTATTAATATGATGAGATTGTTTCAAAATAAATTAAATTGGCAAAAAATTGCTCAATATCAAAATTTAACTGTAGATTTTATTACTGAATTCATAAATTATCAATTAAAAGATTATATTGATCTGATTTGTAAATATCAAGATTTAACTGAATATTTTATTCATGATTATGCATTTACATTAAATTGGGAATTAATTTTAGAGCATCAAAAAATATCAGCAAAATTTATACTTGATCATGCTACTGAAATTGAATATTTTAAAAGTAAAAATGAAATTGATACATAAATAAAATTTGACATCATAAAATTATAAAAATTTTACTTGTTTTAAAAAAGCTTTTGATTTAAAAAATTTATCCTTAGTAAATGGCTGATTACAAAAAATATGTAAATGATATTGAAAGAGCTGAATACAAAAATTTCTATCCATTATCTAAATTACATTTAAATGAACCTAATAAAAAAACTGAATTTAATATAGATTTTGGAGATGAATTTTGTACTTCTAAATTTCAATTTTATATATCTGGTAAATTGACTAAATCTGATGGAAATGCATATGATAATGGTGCTAATATAAAATTAATTGATAATTTTGTTCCATTTTTATTTTCAAAAATTGAAGTTAGAAAACATAATAAATTGATTGATGAAATTGAATATCCTGGTCTATTAAGTACAATTAAAGGTACTATAACTTATTCAAAATCAGAAATAAATCAAATAAATAATGGTTTTGAATCAAATTTTAAAAATAAATTTGAAGCAATTGGTAATTTATCTCATTTTGGATTAGGATTTTTTGAAAATGTAAATATTCCAATATATAAAGGTGGTTTTAATATAACATTTATTAGATCAGAAGATAATGATGCAATTTTTAGATGGAAAACTAAAAAGGCTGATGGATCTTATGATAATGCTACGTTACCAACTGAAGGTAAAATAACAATTGATGAATTTTTTATTAGAGTTCCTATATTTGAATACAAAACAACAAGTAAAATTCAATTAATTAATGAACTAAGCAAATTTGAAAAAGTAAATTTTCATTTTAATCATTGGCAATGCATTGAACAAAAAAATATTACAGGAAAGAATTAAAGTTTTGATATAACAAATATCTATAGAAATATTTATAATCCAAAATTTATTATAATTGGATTTCAAAAATCAAGAACAAATGATCAGTTATTTGATACTTCTAAATTTGATAGTATGTATGTAAAAAATATAAGAGTAAAACTAAATGGTCATTATTACCCTGATGAATTGGAAAATTTTGATATTAACAATGAAAAATTTAGAATTATGTATGAAATGTATCAAGATTATAAAAAAGTTTATTATATTAGTAGTAAAATGTATTATAGTCCAACAGAATTTCTAGAAAATAGACCAATTTATGTAATTGATACTACAAAAAATCCAACAAATATTTCAAGTTCAAAAAATGATATTATTATTAATGCAGATTTTGATTATGATATAGTAGCTACTAGTAAAACAAATTGTTATATTATTATTGTATCTGAAAAATTACTTGAATATAATATAATCAAAAATGATATTACTGAAATTAATTAGAATATATTATTACTATTTTAGACAAATTTATTGAAAAAATACTACTAAAATTTTAAATTACCTTATGAAAAGTCAACTATTAATTTTATTGAAAAAATACTCTAGAAAACTTAAATTACCTTATGAAAAGTCGACTATTAATTTTATTAAAAAAATACTTATAAAATGTGATAATTTTACTTGTTTTTAAAAAAATTTTATTTTGTAGAAAATTTAGGCATATTTGTTAAAAATTTCATTAAAATTGCATATTTTTTAAGACAATTTGACAAAAGCTGAAAATTGGCCAAAAAATGGCAAAAATATTGCATAATTGTATTAAAAAACTGTGAAATTTGTTTGATTTTTGATTGTCTCCAAAAGTGTCCTAGAAGTAACATAATACTATCTACTTATAAATATATATATATATATATATATATATATATATATATATATATATATATATATATATATATATTTATTTATGATTATTATTTTTCGTCTCTGGGCACCTCAAAACGAAAAAGTAACATGGTCCCGGGCTTAGGTCTTACCATGAGACCTACGATAACAGCTTATTCCCTATCGGAAATTCACTAAAATCTAAGCACAGTATCAACATAAAAAAAATTACGCAAGGTCATATAAAACGTACAAAAATAAGATGATCCATGCTGACATAGATCTTGAGCCGATCCTTCTCTCATCTCGTCGTACCCATCACCTACAAAGACCAATCAGATTCTACAAGCAAACTCATGTAGGACACCGATCATATCCAACAAAGGAACCCCCAAGTCACCTCAGCACACCGTCACGCAACTACCATAACGCCAGGAGACACATCAACTTTGACAAGCTAAACTCATGTAGGGCACCGATCATTTCCAACAAAGGAACCCCCAAGTCACCTCAGCACACCGTCACGCAACTACCATAACGCCAGGAGACACATCAACTTTGACAAGATAAACTCATGTAGGGCACCGATCATTTCCAACAAAGGAACCCCCAAGTCACCTCAGCACACCGTCACGCAACTACCATAACGCCAGACGAGACACAATAACTTTGACAAGATAAACTCATATAGGGCACCGATCATTTCCAACAAAGGAACCCCCAAGTCACCTCAGCACACCGTCACGCAACTACCATAACGCCAGACGAGACACAATAACTTTGACAAGATAAACTCATGTAGGGCACCGATCATTTCCAACAAAGGAACCCCCAAGTCACCTCAGCACACCGTCACGCAACTACCATAACGCCAGGAGACACATCAACTTTGACAAGATAAACTCATATAGGGCACCGATCATATCCAACAAAGGAACCCCCAAGTCATCTCAGCACACCGTTACGCAACTACCATAACGCCAGGAGACACATCAACTTTGAAAAGATAAACTCATGTAGGGCACCGATCATATCCAACAAAGGAACCCCCAAGTCACCTCAGCACACCGTCACGCAACTACCATAACGCCAGGAGACACATCAACTTTGACAAGATAAACTCATGTAGGACACCGATAATTTCCAACAAAGGAACCCCCAAGTCACCTCAGCACACCGTCACGCAACTACCATAACGCCAGGGACACATCAACTTTGACAAGATAAACTCATGTAGGACACCGATCATTTCCAACAAAGGAACCCCCAAGTCACCTCAGCACACCGTCACGAAACTACCATAACGTTAGGAGACACATCAACTTTGACAAGATAAACTCATGTAGGACACCGATCATTTCCAACAAAGGAACCCCCAAGTCACCTCAGCACACCGTCACGCAACTACCATAACGCCAGGAGACACATCAACTTTGACAAGATAAACTCATGTAGGGCACCGATCATTTCCAACAAAGGAACCCAGAAGTCACGTTGGCACACCGTCACGCAACTACCATGACGCCAGGAGACACATCAACTTTGACAAGATAAACTCATGTAGGGCACCGATCATTTCCAACAAAGGAACCCCCAAGTCACCTCAGCACACCGTCACGCAACTACAATAACGCCAGACGAGACACAATAACTTTGACAAGATAAACTCATATAGGGCACCGATCATTTCCAACAAAGGAACTCCCAAGTCACCTCAGCACACCGTCACGCAACTACCATAACGCCAGGAGACACATCAACTTTGACAAGATAAACTCATGTAGGACACCGATATTTTCCAACAAAGGAACCCCAAGTCACCTCAGCACACCGTCACGCAACTACCATAACGCCAGGTGACACATCAACTTTGACAAGATAAACTCATGGAGGGCACCGATCATTTCCAACAAAGGAACCCCCAAGTCACCTCAGCACACCGTCAAGCAACTACCATAACGCCAGACGAGACACAAAAACTTTTACAAGATAAACTCATGTAGGGCACCGATCATTTCCAACAAAGGAACCCGGAAGTCACCTTGGCACACCGTCACGCAACTACCATGACGCCAGGAGACACATCAACTTTGACAAGATAAACTCATGTAGGGCACCGATCATTTCCAACAAATGAACCCCCAAGTCACCTCAGCACACCGTCACGCAACTACAATAACGCCAGACGAGACAAAATAACTTTGACAAGATAAACTCATGTAGGGCACCGATCATTTCCAACAAAGGAACTCCCAAGTCACCTCAGCACACCGTCACGCAACTACCATAACGCTAGACGAGACACAATAACTTTGACAAGATAAACTCATGTAGGGCACCGATCATATCCAACAAAGGAACCCCAAAGTCACCTCAGCACACCGTCACGCAACTACCATAACGCCAGACGAGACACAATAACTTTGATGTAGAGCACCGATAATTTCCAACAAAGGAACCCCCAAGTCACCTCAGAACACCGTCACGCAACTACCATAACGCCAGGAGACACATCAACTTTGAAAAGATAAACTCATGTAGGGCACCGATCATTTCCAACAAAGGAACCTCGAAGTCACCTTAGCACACCGCCACGCAACTACCATAACGCCAGACGAGACACAATAACTTTGACAAAATAAACTCATATAGGGCACCGATCATTTCCAACAAAGGAACCCCCAAGTCATCTCAGCACACCGTCACGCAACTACCATAACGCCAGACGAGACACAATAACTTTGACAAGCTAAACTCATGTAGGGCGCCGATCATATCCAACAAAGGAACCCCGAAGTCACCTTGGCACACCGTTACGCAACTAAAATAACGCCAGACGAGACACAATAACTTTCACAAGCTAAACTCATGTAGGGTACCGATCATATCCAACAAAGGAACCCCGAAGTCACCTTGCCACACCGTTACGCAACTACCATAGCGCCAGACGAGACACAATAACTTTGTCAAGCTAAACTCATGTAGGGCACCGATCATTTCCAACAAAGGAACCCCGAAGTCACCTCAGCACACCGTTACGCAACTACCATAACGCCAGGAGACACAACAACTTGTACAAGCTAAACTCTTGTAGGGCACCGATCATTTCAAACAAAGGAACCTCCAAGTCACCTCAGCACACCGTCACGCAACTACCATAACGCCAGACGAGACACAATAACTTTGCAAGATAAACTCATATAGGGTACCGATCATATCCAACAAAGGAACCCCGAAGTCACCTTGCCACACCGTTACGCAACTACCATAGCGCCAGACGAGACACAAGAACTTTGTCAAGCTAAACTCATGTAGGGCACCGATCATTTCCAACAAAGGAACACCGAAGTCACCTCAGCACACCGTTACGCAACTACCATAACGCCAGGAGACACAACAACTTGTACAAGCTAAACTCTTGTAGGGCACCGATCATTTCAAACAAAGGAACCCCGAAGTCACCTCAGCACACCGTCACGCAACTACCATAACGCCAGGAGACACAACAACTTGTACAAGCTAAACTCTTGTAGGGCACCGATCATTTCAAACAAAGGAACCCCCAAGTCACCTCAGCACACCGTCACGCAACTACCATAACGCCAGACGAGACACAATAACTTTGACAAGATAAACTCATATAGGGCACCGATCATTTCCAACAAAGGAACCCCCAAGTCATCTCAGCACACCGTCACGCAACTACCATAACGCCAGACGAGACACAATAACTTTGACAAGATAAACTCATATAGGGCACCGATTATTTCCAACAAAGGAACCCCCAAGTCATCTCAGCACACCGTCACGCAACTACCATAACGCCAGACGAGACACAATAACTTTGTCAAGATAAACTCATATAGGGCACCGATCATTTCCAACAAAGGAACCCCCAAGTCATCTCAGCACACCGTCACGCAACTACCATAACGCCAGACGAGACACAATAACTTTCACAAGCTAAACTCATGTAGGGCACCGATCATATCCAACAAAGGAACCCCGAAGTCACCTCAGCACACCGTCACGCAACTACCATAACGCCAGGAGACACATCAACTTGTACAAGATAAACTCATGTAGGGCACCGATCATTTCAAACAAAGGAACCCCCAAGTCACCTCAGCACACCGTCACGCAACTACCATAATGCCAGACGAGACACAATAACTTTGACAAGATAAACTCATATAGGGCACCGATGATTTCCAACAAAGGAACCCCCAAGTCACCTCAGCACACCGTCACGACCCTACCATAACGCCAGACGAGACACAATAACTTTGACAAGATAAACTCATGTAGGGAACCGATCATTTCCAACAAAGGAACCCCCAAGTCACCTTGGCACACAGTCATGCAACTACCATAACGCCAGGAGACACATCAACTTTGACAAGCTAAACTCATGTAGGGCGCCGATCATATCCAACAAAGGAACCCCGAAGTCACCTTGGCACACCGTTACGCAACTAAAATAACGCCAGACGAGACACAATAACTTTGACAAGCTAAACTCATGTAGGGTACCGATCATATCCAACAAAGGAACCCCGAAGTCACCTTGCCACACCGTTACGCAACTACCATAGCGCCAGACGAGACACAAGAACTTTGTCAAGCTAAACTCATGTAGGGCACCGATCATTTCCAACAAAGGAACCCCGAAGTCACCTCAGCACACCGTTACGCAACTACCATAACGCCAGGTGACACAACAACTTGTACAAGCTAAACTCTTGTAGGGCACCGATCATTTCAAACAAAGGAACCCCGAAGTCACCTCAGCACACCGTCACGCAACTACCATAACGCCAGGAGACACAACAACTTGTACAAGCTAAACTCTTGTAGGGCACCGATCATTTCAAACAAAGGAACCCCCAAGTCACCTCAGCACACCGTCACGCAACTACCATAACGCCAGACGAGACACAATAACTTTGACAAGATAAACTCATATAGGGCACCGATCATTTCCAACAAAGGAACCCCCAAGTCATCTCAGCACACCGTCACGCAACTACCATAACGCCAGACGAGACACAATAACTTTGACAAGATAAACTCATATAGGGCACCGATCATTTCCAACAAAGGAACCCCCAAGTCACCTCAGCACACCGTCACGCAAGACACATCAACTTGTACAAGATAAACTCATGTAGGGCACCGATCATTTCAAACAAAGGAACCCCCAAGTCACCTCAGCACACCGTCAAGCAACTACCATAACGCCAGACGAGACACAATAACTTTGACAAGATAAACTCATATAGGGCACCGATCATTTCCAACAAAGGAACCCCCAAGTCATCTCAGCACACCGTCACGCAACTACCATAACGCCAGACGAGACACAATAACTTTCACAAGCTAAACTCATGTAGGGCACCGATCATATCCAACAAAGGAACCCCGAAGTCACCTCAGCACACCGTCACGCAACTACCATAACGCCAGGAGACACATCAACTTGTACAAGATAAACTCATGTAGGGCACCGATCATTTCAAACAAAGGAACCCCCAAGTCACCTCAGCACACCGTCACGCAACTACCATAACGCCAGACGAGACACAATAACTTTGACAAGATAAACTCATATAGGGCACCGATCATTTCCAACAAAGGAACCCCCAAGTCATCTCAGCACACCGTCACGCAACTACCATAACGCCAGACGAGACACAATAACTTTGACAAGATAAACTCATGTAGGGCACCGATCATTTCCAACAAAGGAACCCCCAAGTCATCTCAGCACACCGTCACGCAACTACCATAACGCCAGACGAGACACAATAACTTTGACAAGCTAAACTCATGTAGGGCGCCGATCATATCCAACAAAGGAACCTCGAAGTCACCTTGGCACACCGTTACGCAACTAAAATAATGCCAGACGAGACACAATAACTTTGACAAGCTAAACTCATGTAGGGTACCGATCATATCCAACAAAGGAACCCCGAAGTCACCTTGCCACACCGTTACGCAACTACCATAGCGCCAGACGAGACACAATAACTTTGTCAAGCTAAACTCATGTAGGGCACCGATCATTTCCAACAAAGGAACCCCGAAGTCCCCTCAGCACACCGTTACGCAACTACCATAACGCCAGACGAGTCACAATAACTTTGACAAGATAAACTCATGTAGGGCACCGATCATTTCCAACAAAGGAACCCCCAAGTCACCTCAGCACACCGTTACGCAACTACCAAAACGCCAGACGAGACACATCAACTTTGACAAGCTGAACTCATATAATGTACCGATCATATCCAACAAAGGAACCCCGATGTCACCTTGGCACACCGTTACGCAACTACCATAGCGCCAGGAGACACAACAATTTGTACAAGCTAAACTCTTGTAGGGCACCGATCCTATCCAACAAAGGAACCCCGAAGTCACCTTGGCACATCGTTACGCAACTACCATAGCGCCAGGAGACACAACAACTTTTACATGCTAAACTCTTGTAGGGCACCGATCCTATCCGACAAAGGAACCCCGAAGTCACCTCAGCACACCGTTACGAAACTACCATAGCGCCAGACGAGATACAATAACTTTGACAAGCTAAACTCATGTAGGGCACCGATCCTATCCAACAAAGGAACCCCGAAGTCACCTTGGCACATCGTTACGCAACTACCATAGCGCCAGGAGACACAACAACTTTTACATGCTAAACTCTTGTAGGGCACCGATCCTATCCGACAAAGGAACCCCGAAGTCACCTCAGCACACCGTTACGAAACTACCATAGCGCCAGACGAGATACAATAACTTTTACAAGCTAAACTCTTGTAGGGCACCGATCCTATCCAACAAAGGAACCCCGAAGTCACCTTGGCACATCGTTACGCAACTACCATAGCGCCAGGAGACACAACAATTTGTACAAGCTAAACTCTTGTAGGGCACCGATCCTATCCAACAAAGGAACCCCGAAGTCACCTTGGCACATCGTTACGCAACTACCATAGCGCCAGGAGACACAACAACTTTTACATGCTAAACTCTTGTAGGGCACCGATCCTATCCGACAAAGGAACCCCGAAGTCACCTCAGCACACCGTTACGAAACTACCATAGCGCCAGACGAGATACAATAACTTTTACAAGCTAAACTCTTGTAGGGCACCGATCCTATCCAACAAAGGAACCCCGAAGTCACCTTGGCACATCGTTACGCAACTACCATAGCGCCAGGAGACACAACAACTTTTACATGCTAAACTCTTGTAGGGCACCGATCCTATCCGACAAAGGAACCCAGAAGTCACCTCAGCACACCGTTACGCAACTAACATAGCGCCAGACGGGACAAAACAACTTGTACAAGTTAACTCATGTAGGACACCGATGATATCCGACAAAGGAACCCCGAAGTCACCTCAGCAGACCGTTACGCAACTACCATACCGCCAGACGGGATAAAACAACAGGTAGTCGGGATGTAACCGTAACCGTGCCGGCATCCGATACATGCTGGACACCGAACAATGCGGACACCATCATTAAACCGAACCATCTTGTTTATCCGGTCACTTTCACTGAAGGTCACTTTCGCTCTCCGCCGCGAGGACCTTGCTTTCCTCGGTGACGCAACCGTCCTTGGGTACCCACAGCAGTTGGTTTTGGTCTTGTTACATCTTAACTGGTCTCTGACCCCGCCCCAGACTGTTTTGTCTTTCCGGTTTCTTCGGGACCCATCGGTATAGATGTTTCCATGGTTACTTTAGTTGTTTTTCTCTCCTTAAGGTATGTTACAATTTGAAAAGATCTTGATCTAACCCAGTTATATAGGACAATGCCTGATGGTGTTGGGATAGCCGATAGGACCCAAAACGCGATCAGGACGTGACACAGGAATCTGATCAGGGCCTTGACTCGGACAGAGAACCTACTTATGAATTGATTGAAATTTCACTTAAGTGTATTTAAACATGAGATAATTTTAATTGAACCAGACTTAAACTACATTTTATACATTTTGTCTAATTTATGTCATAGTTACCGTAAATAGAAAGCACGTAAATTAAAAATAATAATAAAGCAAACTATAGTAATGAATAAAGTAAACTCTTTTTTGTTCCATGATATGCACTTGAAAATTTTAACATCTATATCTGAGTAAATTGTTTATGTTTTACTCGTTAATTTAAAAAAGTAAAGTAACCGTAGCACATTTTTACTGTCCTAAACTTGATAATCTTCTTGATAGGCTATTTGTCTCACTAAATTTGTAGGTCTGGACGGGTAACAAAACAATATATCTATATAATTGTATTAATACAATTTTTTTTAGCTAACTCCTACAATTTTTAACCGATTTAAAAGACGTGGAGTCGTTGGATAAAGCTTGATCTGTAATTGTTTCCTCAAAAACATTATGAAATCGGAGATATCGCTATCAATTATTAAAATTTAAAATTTCCCCATTAGAATAACATTGGGCTTGGGTTTAGTTTTTTTAAACATCTGATTATGTACTGCTATAAAAAGTGTATTTTTCAATTAGGAACTGATAATCACAATATTGAATAGGTAGGGTGTTATCTATCTATATATTAATACGCAAGCATGTTTCATTTCCTCCTTTTTTCTCAGCTCGTGCGCATCGTAGGATAAATACGCGCATAATGTTAAAAAGGTATAGTCCTGTAGATGAGCAGAATCACATTCTAATTCACATCGGACTCCAGGGCTGCGCCCCACAGGCTTTCAAAGTTTCAATGTTAATCTTATGGAGCTAGGAGAATTGAATGAATCATTAGACAGCTGTTGTAAAAACAAGTGTAGAAAATTAGGAAGAACAGATGTTTTAGTTCTAAAATATTTTAAGCTTCTTGGGTCCAGATCAATCGAAATTTTGATCGAATTCGATCAGGAGGCGATCTCTAGTACTTATTTAATACGCTAAGGGTTTTTTTGTCTTGAGAACTCCTCCTACAATTTTCAACCGATTTTCAAGTTTTTTGTGTCATTGGATAGGGCTTGGTCTGTAGTTGTTTCCGCCAAAAATTGATGACAATCGAACTGAAAATAAAAAGGATTTTCCTAGGATTCCTAGGATTTTCCTAGTCAGCTGTTATATTTTTAAGCCAAACCTATCCCTCGTTAAAAAGTAACCGTTCTAAAGTAAACTGATTAAAAAACAACTGCTACCAATAATATTGTAAAACTGATACACATTATGTTGTGATGTAAAATTACCAGCTGGTATGCAACAGTGAAATAAAACAAAAACAACAAAAAAACCAAAAGGCTTCAGCCAATGGGATAGTAGCAAGTATAAACAAACCCCCTCCACCATCTCTCCCTCGAAGGATCAGGTTTAAAAAAACGGACTATAGTTTAAGTAAATTAATTCAGCTTTATTTTTGTGCCTTTGATATTTGCTTTTAATATAAGCATAAAAAGTAATTATTTAAATGCAAAATGTATTTAAAAATGTCATAAATATAAACTGCACAAGTAAAAAAAAAATAGTTCTCTTAACATAATTAAAAACGACAGAAACAAGATTGCTTTCATTCCAACCAACGCATCGACAATGTCCATTCCCACTGTCAATGTACAATGCACAATCTTGCCTTATGGAAATGAGATGATTGTAACTCACGATTCCATCTGACTGCCGCGCGATCGGTTCCAGTTCCAGTTCCGTGGGAAGCCCCAAATTGGGGTCCCGACCCGTGCCGTAACATGCGGGGTATATTAATCTGATGACTCTCTTATGTAACTTCCCACCAGCCTCTTTTCTAACTGGAATGATCGGTTCCTTGTAATTAACTAGCTTGTCGGTAGCTCAGACTCTGTGCTGTTTCAAATTTCGGATGAGTTAAGTACAGGGTCTAAAAATTACAGGTCGCGTTTTTGTCTATCCTGTAATGTGATTTCGCCGAGAACACGTAAGACGTTTAATTTGGTATGGAGTGGTGCAGTTGCTGTTATGTGAACTAATGAGAGAAACTTATTTTTCTACTATTTGGGAACCGAGAGCACACAAGGCGCTTGAAAAGTGCTATCAAAATAATTTGCCAGTATTTGAAAAAGTTCCGAAAATGAAAAAGGGTGAATTTTTTGAACAGAAGATTTGTATAAGGAAATTTTGTACTGTACTGTTATCAAACTCGCGTGCATAATCATTGCAATAAATAGTCAAGGTGAAAACGAAGACAAAGAAAGTTATTTAATATTGTCATTGGTGGAAAATATCTGTTATCCAACTAAAAAGGCGGATGCTTGTCTAACCACGGCCCTTGAAGGAGGGAAATGACTCATCGATGCTCGAGATCTCTTTAAATTCTCCGAGGGCAGACATCATGACTAGGTGTTGAAGGAACTGCGAGCAATTTGACGTTTCACTTCAGCTTCAAAACGAGTGTTACAAAAATGCGATATATTTGGTATACGATAAACTATGTAGAAAAAGGTTTAAATATTAATATAAGTTTTAATTATTATTTGTGTTTGTAACGCCTTTGCCATTTTTTACGTTTTGATGAGGAACGGTTTAAACCACTTGCTACTTGGCTAGTAACGAATGGCATCTAGATCTAGAATCGAAAATTTAAAAACTACCAATGTTTCTCAAGATCGAACCGGTAACTAGGATTCGAAGGCAAGCACTAAACCACTCAGCTAATTAAAACGTTCTTAAGCTACTTGGATACGTGGATGAATGAACTACACCCAACAAACACAGTAATTCATAAACGGACAAAATATTTAGATACTGGAAACTTTTATGTTACTTAGATACACAGGCAATTGCATTTAATTAAAATTTATTTTTGCACGACGACATCATACTAATTCCATTTTAATGAATCAATTCTTTCTCAAAATCTAACAATTCTAATTTTTTATATCATGGGTAAAAAACGGAAAGATTTCAAGCCCAAGGAGAAGGAGAAGAAGGGGAAACCATCCTTGGAGAAGAAACCAGTCGCGGTAGATCCAGAGCTTCTCAAAGATCTCGATTTGAAAGACGTTTTTAGATTTTGGAATGGAGACGTATACGTTGGCCAGTTCAACCTGACCGCCCAGCGGGAGATATTCCGCCATGGCAGGGGGAAGTACTTCGCCGCTGACGGGTGCTCCTTGATCGGGCGGTGGGAGAACGACGTGCTACTGGAGGCGGAGAGACTCTCCTACCCGGAGGGCAGCTGGTACCGCGGGGCGCTGCTGGAGGGGAGGTAAGAGATGGGGCAAAGAGGGATTCTCGCATCCAAAAAGTTAACGGCATCCAGAATGCAATGGTCCTCTGTTTTGTCAAATGCCTTTATCATTTGGCTAGAACCCAGCAATCCTTTCATTCAAATCCATTCAATAACATTTAATCAATACTCCCGTCACAGCAGACCTGCATACTCAGCAAATTTCCAAAGGAATTTGAGATTTTGTACTTTAAACACAAACATAAACACCAAAATGTTGTTAGGAAATGTAATGGTTAGGTAAGATAAAATTGTATCAATACCTTTAATACCTTACCTTTATTGAAATGGCGACCTAACTCAATAGGTAGTTTAAAGCCAAGTATGAATGAAGGATGAGTGTAGGATGATTGTGGCGCGATCTTGTAGTCTTGTTACTGACTAAAGGCCGACATTCTCCTTAGACAGGACTGTTAATTCATAGCCCAACAGCCAATGGTATCTAGGGACCTACAGTTTAACGTGGGATCCGAACACAATTTCAACCTCCCATATACGAATTGGTCTAATTATGAGGATGGTACTTATGGATGAACTAGTATTCACTAGTGCGGACGTTAATCCCCACCAGCGAATATCGCATCCACAAGCCATCGCTCATAACTATCCACAATTCGTGACCTCCAATATTCGCCACTTTTTAATTTTCCTCATAAATTCCATGGGCGTGTAGGTTTGCTGCCATATGGCTGTTGTAAGCAAATATCAGTTAAACCCTACCTAGAGAATGTACATCCTAAATTTTATCAAGTTATGCCAATAAATAAGTGAGATACGACTTTGTTGATTTCCCATAAGATTAACATGGGGAACCAATTTGTTGCTTTTCTTCGTAAGTCTGTTAAGGCAAGTTAAAAATTCAAAATACTAAATTGTTTGTTTTTAAGCTCTTTTAAAAGGTTTTATAGGAAATTCGCTAAAAACACAAACGGTAAATTATCATGGTAATGATTGCAATAGTTGAGATGTCGCCACTTTCTATTACGAACTCTCAACAACAATCACCTTGCCATTAATATATCTAAGAAAATGGGTGGTTGGTTTCGGTTGTGCAGCAATTTTAAGATTCACCTCAGATAGTTTTGTTTCCCTTATTTAATGTGTACAAAGTTCCACATGGGTATAACCTCTGGTTATCTTAAGGACGTTAATATTTTAGCTTGTAAAATACTGGTTTGTAGAAGAAATCTTCTTGTATAGAATTAACAGCACATGACCGGTTGTTTGAAATGCATCTCTTGAGTCTGATATCCTCTTTACATTTACAACCTAATCATTTTCATCTAATACACATTCATAGAAAAACATGGTACTGTATGTGCAAATAGAATATTATGAGAATTCCCAAAAAGTGGTTGAGGATGTTGTCATGTCCACAACAGGTACGACGGTCCTGGAACCTACAGCCACCCCCAACTGGGGACTTTAGACTGCGATTTCCTCCAAGGTCGCCCAGCGGGCTGGATAACCTTGACCGATATAGATGATAACAGATGGCAAGGTGAGGCGACTCCGGCGTCGGCGTCGGGCAGCGTGACGCTGTTTCCCAGGAACCACTTCTTCGACACAGAGGACGAACTGTTGAGGAGCAAAGAAGAGGAGAGAAATGCTAGGGTGCTCTCATTGAAGAAAAGCGATGTTTCCAAATCGTCTGTGAAAAGAAGTAAAATATCAGTTATAGATGAAGGAGGAACATTATGAAGAGAAATGTAAATCCGTAGGTTTAAAATCAAATAGGTCATTTGAATTTACCTTTTACCTAACACCAATTAAAAATAATTTTCTACTCAAAATGTTTAAAAGATTTCACCTCATTAAAATTAAAATATGAATTATTCAAGTCAAGCTCTGTATTCTCCGCTTGCTTCGCGCTGTAATCAAAACAAAAATAATAAAAGTAAAAAATATCACCATTGCTTTTTATAATATATTTTTAACAAAACTCATTTATGTAAAAATTATAAAATTTTACCTGGAATTAAGAAGTTCTTGAAAACATGCCTGGAAATAGAAGCAGGCAGAAAGTAGACATTACTGTATCACCTTTAGCGGATGTCCTGAAACCAGGCGCTCAGTCTCAATATCAGCTAGTAAGAAACCTGCTTGTACTGAAGTAGTGTCAATCGTGTACTCTACATTGCTCTGAAGAGAAGTTCCTGTCTGTTCGTAGGTTACTAGTAAAATTATTTAGCAGCCAGTAGACATAGTGATCGGAATAAAAAATATAAATACTAAGGTAAGAATTGAATTTTGGATTGATTCTAATAAAACACTGTACGTCAGATTCTAGTTCATTCTATTTTTATGATTACCATTAAGTCCTGACATTGTTGTAATTTTAATTTAGCACACTCCTTCTTAAATGACCGTGTATCTTGCCAAATGATAGGACTTCACAATTTTTGTTTTCTTTTTTATTTTATCTCTATACAAAATTTGATTTTCTGATGCAAAATTTCAAGAATTCTGAAATGACTGTTAGCTCCAAAGAAATATACCATCCATACCATCCCTAACAATGGCAAGCGTCTTGGGCTCTTGTTCAAGAATCCCGGAATGACTGTTAGCTCCAAACGACATATACCATCCCTAATAGTGGTAAGCGTCTTTGGCTCTTGTTCAAGAACCCCGGAATGACTGTTAGCTCCAAACGACATATACCATCCCTAACAGTCAAGAGCGCCTTGGGCTCTTATTCAAGAACCCCGGAATTACTGTAGCTCCAAACGACATATACCATCCCTAATAGTGGTAAGAGTCTTGGGCTCTTGTTCAAGAACCCCGGAATGACTGTTAGCTCCAAACGACATATACCATTCCTAATAGTGGTAAGCGCCTTGGACTCAAGTTCAAGAACCCTGGAATGACTGTTAGCTACAAACGACATATACCATCCCTAACAGTCAAAAGCGCCTTGGGCTCTTATTCAAGAACCCCGGAATGACTGTAGCTCCAAACGACATATACCATCCCTAACTAACAGTCAAAAGCGCCTTGGGCTCTTATTCGAGAACCCTGGAATGACTGTAGCTCCAAACGACATATACCATCCCTAACAGTGGTAAGCGCCTTGGACTCTTGTTCAAGAACCCTGGAATGACTGTTAGCTACAAACGACATATACCATCCCTAATAGTGGCAAGCGTCTTGGGCACTTGTTCAAGAACCCTGGAATGACTGTTAGCTACAAACTACGTATACCATCCCTAATAGTGGTAAGGCGCCTTGGGCTCTTGTTCAAGAACCCTGGAATGACTGTTAGCTACAAACGACATATACCATCCCTAACAGTCAAAAGCGCCTTGGGCTCTTATTCAAGAACCCCGGAATGACTGTTAGCTACAAACGACATATACCATCCCTAACAGTGGTAAGCGCCTTGGGCTCTTGTTCAAGAACCCTGGAATGACTGTTAGCTACAAACTACGTATACCATCCCTAATAGTGGTAAGGCGCCTTGGGCTCTTGTTCAAGAACCCTGGAATGACTGTTAGCTACAAACGACATATACCATCCCTAACAGTCAAAAGCGCCTTGGGCTCTTATTCAAGAACCCCGGAATGACTGTAGCTCCAAACGACATATACCATCCCTAATAGTGGTAAGCGTCTTGGACTCTTGTTCAAGAACCCTGGAATGACTGTTAGCTACAAACGACATATACCATCCCTAATAGTGGTAAGGCGCCTTGGGCTCTTGTTCAAGAACCCTGGAATGACTGTTAGCTACAAACGACATATACCATCCCTAACAGTGGTAAGCGCCTTGGGCTCTTGTTCAAGAACCCTGGAATGACTGTTAGCTCCAAACGACATATACCATCCCTAACAGTCGTAAGCGCCTTGGGCTCTTGTTCAAGAAACCTGGAATGACTGTTAGCTCCAAACAAAATATACCATCCCTAACAGTGGTAAGCGTCTTGGGCTCTTTTGCCAAGAACCCTGGAATGACTGTTAGCCCCAAACGACATATACCATCCCTAACAGTGGTAAGCGCATTGGGCTCTTGTTCAAGAACCCTGGAATGACTGTAGCTCCAAACGACATATACCATCCCTAACAGTCGTAAGCGCCTTGAGCTCTTGTTCAAGAACCCTGGAATGACTGTTAGCTACAAACGACATATACCATCCCTAACGAAATTTTGTTGACTTTAATGAGATGCCATTTTTTACACACTGAATATTTAGTTCACATTATGCATTTAATCAAATTTCACAGGATAAAACTGAAGAAACTGAATTGAAAACCCTATCTGAATCTAAACGAGTTAATCGAATAATTCCTTATACTTATGACTAATTAGCAAAGATAAGGAAAGCTATCGCAAGGCTCTTACTCATCTTATATCTGTTGCGAGAGACTTTGTTGAAAGGAGAAAGATCGCAGGTTGACTTCCGACAACTGTTGCGATAAGATAAAGCGGTAGAGAGTGCAAGGAACAGGTCTGGCGGCAGAGGAGGAATGCAAATGCACCAGCGCAGCGGTAATGCACAACGCCCGGTGCACTATTATCGTGCCCGCCACGCCGGGTGGCATTTGAATAATAAGAATTGTAATTTCTATTAGTATGTTACAAATATGAAGTAAGAAAAACGTATATGAGTTATAATTAAGCATCACAGTTGATTAAACTTATTAAAAATGATATTTCAGTCTATTATTATGAACCATCTTCATTCAACTAATTAACAAAATTATAATAAACATATATTATATATGAATTTTGCGAGCAGCTGGCGATTTCTAGTAGGAATAAAACCAGAGTTTGAAACTTTTCCTATAAAAATGCCAAAGCTACCACTATCAGGGCCTTCGAATATTGACTATGTACACTCTTGGAGCGAATACGCCCAAAAATAAAGATAGAACAGAATGAAAACCATTTTGCAAAAAACAATCATTAACAAACCTATATAATAAGATCAGCTGATGATATATTTTTTATGTAAATATAAGCTTATTTATGTTTTTTTATACACTTTTATGAAATGATTTTACAATATTTTAGCGAGGAAAATTATTTATTTTTAAATTGCATAAAAAGTTGAAACTATGACAGTTGTATTCTTACTGATAGGTGATTATGAGATGGGCCTCTCGAGGAGTGTCATCGTGTTGATTGGGGATCCGCAGGCTCATCTATCGGCTCGAGTTGTGGGGGCGGCGGGAAGTCTAGGTGGGAGGCCCTCACGCTCGACCGCCACCGTTGCTTCTCTCCCGAGCCCCAAAACAGGAAGGGGACCGCCATAGTGACAGTCACCGCAGCCCAAAACAAACACCTCACCCTCCAGTGGATCGGGTACGGTTGGTCCCTTAAAAAAAGATCGTCTATTTTAGGATCGAAGAGAGAGAAGATTGTTTTGATGCCGAACATGATTGCCATTAGTACCCCGGCATGACGCGGACTGATATCAACGGGGGTGGAGTAGACCGGAGACAGTGCGAGACCCAAGGTGTAGATCGCGGCCATGGTGAGGACCCAGAACATGGTGACGTTGCAGCCGACCAGGCAGCACGCTGTCACTAGCAGAACCGAAGAGCCGACCACGCTGATCCCGGCGAACATCCTCTTGATCGCCGTCCTCGAGGCGACCGCGTGATTGATCATCCAGTCGGCGAGGAACCCTCCCATCAACAATGTAGGGAGCACGCAGATGATTGCCAGAGTAGAGTTATTGCTAAACTTGTAAGGAAGGTGCAAAATTAAAAATTGATACGACCCGAGGTTTGGGAAAATATTCAAGGGAATGGCCCATTCCAGAGAGCAATACACTAGAACGAGGCTGACGAAGGCGCGTGAAGAGATGATCTTCCGCCACGGGATTCCTTGAAGCTTGAGCAGTTTGAGGAGTAAAGACTGTCTACGTCTGTTCTCGGTTATCGTGTGGAATTCTCTTTGGGACACGAACGGACTCTCGTCTGGAGAGTGGTAGATGAAAAGGGAACACAGCAGGACCCAAAGTATCCCCAGAGTACCGGTCAGGTACTGGCCGAAACTCCATGAGCTGAGGCCCAGGTAGATCAGTTTGAAGAAGACTCGACCAAGGAATTCGCCATAGAACATGCCTGCCACTATGACGGCGGTGAGAGTGTTTCGCTCGGAGGGAGGCGTCCATCGGCTGATCAGGCTGAAGATACTCGGTGGAAGTGACGCCTCGCCGATACCTTCGAAGAAATTCTCGACAGCGTACACGAACACTCCCCAGTGACATGTGACAGGAAACAGCAAGTGTTTGACTCCGATCAGAAACATACCTCCTCCCAGGACGAGCTTGGAGTATCCGATGTCAGACAGTATTCCTGCCGGGATCACCGTCAACAATATGCCGGTGTGAAATGCTGAATCCGCGATGTCCAAAATTGAAGGGTTCCAGTAGACGTCGGGCAGGGAAAAAGGCAAAGTTCTCAACTCCCAGAAGTTTTCGGAATAGCAAAACGGGCAACTTCCCGTCGGCTTCGTCTTGCTCTCCGATACCGAGTATACTATATCGGCTATCTCGTAGAAACAAGAGTTCTTGAAACTCATGATACCGAAGGCCCAACTGAGCAGCGTGCACACGATCCAGCGCTGAGGAATGGATGGAAACGGCATATGTATTACACAAATCAATCTATCTAAACGAACAAACTCCGTGATTTTGATGTTACAGCACTCTTACAATTAATTAACAAAATTTAAAAATGTTTGTTTCCTATCCTTGAAAAAGGTTTGTTATTAAACAATATTACTAAACCAGCTGTTTGTGAAAAGTAAATTTTGAATGATACCAACTCTAAAACTTCAATTCTGCCTGACCTTCAGTAATCGTATTCTTTAATACGAGGTGAGTCTGTGGCAGTGTATTTTTCACCTATCTCGAAATCTAGTGGGTAGATTTTTCTTTAACTTTTGCATTTAAGAGTTTTGGGGGGAAATAAGTTTAGAAACAACCTCAACCCCAAAAAAGATTTTGTGTAAAATTTTGTTTAGAAATTTTAATTATTAACATTGGTCTTATGGGTCGCTATCAAGACAACGAAATAACAACAAAATGTAAGAAAAAGAATGCTACTTTTAATATTTTAATTGATAAATCTAGAATATACATACATTCTATATATTCTATATAGAAGCCTATATAATATTATATAAAGAAGCCTATATATTCTACTGTAGATAGGGTACTGTGATTTGAATTGCCTTGCTTTTAAGCATTGTTTTTTAAACAGCTGTAACCTGTCAAAGTATTGTTGGCGTACACTTCAAAGCCTGAAAACCGTGATACTAAAACAAAAGTGAAATTTAAAAACAAAGAGCAAAGCTCGGTTGACCCTGACCCGGTACTTTTAGCGAATTTCCCTATAGGGAATACGCTATTACGGTAGTAGTCACGGTAAGACCTAAGCCCGGGACCATGATACTTTTTCATTTTGAGGTCCCTAGAAGCCAAAAACACCGTTCGTTCAAATTGATATATATGTATCTATGTGTCCGTGAACACGATAACTTTTGAACGGAACCTCCGATTTTGATGAAATTTGGTACAGGGGTGTAAGCCAGTGTCTACTAGGTTGAGTTCGTAAACCAGAATGATCGGACCATGGGAACGGGGTTTTATGGGGTTTCAAAAGGGTTAAAAATGGGTTTTTGGCTTTTTTTTTACTTTTATTTAGAAAATTCAACAGTTTTAACTTAAACCATTTAAAAGAGCTTAAAAAACAAACAATCTAGTATTGTGAATTTTTTACCTAGCTTAAATGGTTATGGAGAAAATCGAAAAAGTATGTTTTCCATGTTATTCTTATGGGAAGTTGACAAAACCTTCTATCTTGCTTAATTATTGACATATCTTGATAAAATTTGGTATGTACCTTCATTATTAAGCGTTTAACTTATATTTGCTAAGAAAACCCATATGGCGGCAAACCTAGGTACTCACCCCTATAAAGTTTATGGGGAACATAAAAAGAACACCATAGCCTTATGAAATTTGGTATGTACAATCACTAGGTAGGGTTTAATTTATATTTACCAACAAACCCATATGGCGGCAAACCTACATACTCTCATCCCCATGAATTTTATGGGGAAATAGAAAATATACCAAAATTCCATTGGAAATTCGCTGAGTACGCAGGTCTGCTGCGACGGGGGTATTTGTAATATAACGTCATAAAATTGAGCTATGAAATGTATAATACCTAATGTATAATGTAGATATGAAATGTGTATAATGTAAATGTATAATGTAATAATGTAAAATGTTTTAATATGTTCAACTTAATTAACTTAATATCTATCTATAGGCCTATATAATACGTGATGCCCCTTTTTTGTTAACACTAATCCTCCCTTATTTCTGGACCAATTTTAAAGTTTGAAGTTAAATTACTAATTAATTGGTTGCATCAAATTTAGTATTACACATCATATTTAATACTTAGTTGCTCACCTAAATCCAAATAATTTTAAGCCAGACCCGTGACTAATTCAGAAAACAATAAATAACTTCCACGCGGTTACGGTTGGCAAACTGACGCCCAAACCATTTCCAAACACTGCGGAACTAAGTGGTGCAATAAATCAGCTGTTGGGATTCCTCGCGGCTTTTGGAGGGAACGTTGCCAGCTGGCCGAGCCGACGACGCGGGAAAGCGGTGTCATGACGTCACCTGGTCATCTGTGATTAGCGTCAGCTGATCTCTGAACTGTTGCACAAATCGGGGATGTGTCGCTTGGATGTGGACGTACCCAGCATTCCTTGTGCGGTACAGGTGCTTGCCTCTCGGGAAAGTTGGATTTGGCCTGGTTCTTGGCGCAATCGCAATTAAGAGGGCGTTGGAGTCAATCCAAATTCCGCCTTTTTCCCATAAGAGCAATGTTAAACGGGATGTCAAATAACTCTTTCATTTATAATCAGAAAATAATGGTTTATAGCTCTAAATAAAGGGTTCATCAAGGCGGATTTGGTTTGCGAGGAATTTTTTATAAAAATTAGTATTTTTTACTAATTTGAAATAACAAAGCAAGTTTTTTACTACTTTTAAAACATTTTCTAAAGAATTTTATAAATTATTCACAAAGAATCGATCTCGCAAAAGGAACGGGGAATTTAATTGTGATTCAAACGCTATTTATTCTGAACCAATCGGACAAAAAATAAAGAAATTATATGACAAATGCCGGGGACAAGTTTAGCATTGCTCTTAAGGGAAATAAATCCAACATGGCGGCACTCCAACGCCCTCTTAAGCCAAGAAAGGCAAGACATGACAAATTTCAAGGATATATTGTTGTCGAGGTGGAAATATTGTGTGACAAGATGGTTTCGTAACTTATTTTCATTATTGTGATCTATGGTTTACAAAGTGAGACGAATAACGAGTGACCCTTCTATAAGAAATTTAAAGTTTTTTCATAAAATGTTTATTTTGTACACTATTAGGAGGGATTTTGTGAATACTATATTTCATCAATGACTGAAAATCGTCTGACATTCTAGCCATCCCCATCAGATTCCTCACTGTCGCCCATGAGTAGCATGCTCAGGCCGTCGTCGTCGACTGTCTTCTGACCTACGAAAAACGGAACAGGCCTCAACCAAAGAAAATAAAGAATGCCAGGAAGGTTGGCACAAGGGTTTCGGTCATTTTGAAACCATTCCATAAATCCATCATCCTCCATTTTTCGTTTCATACCCGTTGCAGTCTTCTTGTTCTTGCGACACATTCCCTGCTTCCATCTGATTTCAGAACTCGTCGAAGAATAATATCCATCTTCCTCCAAATTGAATTCTTTACTCAGAACTCTGTTTTCAAAGTACGGGTTTTCTGAGAAATAGAAGTTTATCTTGAATGAGATGTCCTCGTTCTCTCCGTTTTCCCCGTCGTCAACGTTGAAATTTGTCAGGTATTTCAGCCAATCGCAATTGTTCCCGTCAAGTAGAAAATGCAATTTCGGATGGTTTTTCAAACATTTGATCCAAAACCCCGGGATCTTATTGATGTTAGAGTCCCTCCGATCATACACCATCTGTTTCAAATGTGTATACATTTCTTCTACTTTTGATTTCTCTATTTCTTCTTTATCCCCGATTTCGTTCAAATTATCTTGACAAATCTGTAACTCGTCTATTAGTTTTTCAATGTCTGAATTTTCAAATTCTGGCCGGTTGAGTAAAGTACTTTTCTTTAATTTTCCCCTTTGCATAATTCCTTTCGACATGTTACTATTAAAATTTACTTGTTCGCACAATTTACAATTTTATGACGATTTAAAAATTATATAGCTTTTTTGAAAATATCGTATCCTGGCAACTTTTTAAATTACTGTATTAAAAGTTTGGCCTTAAGGATTTTTCAAATCTTTACTTACCAGTTTAAGTCTTAGAATGTATTGTTGTTTCTCAACTTTCGTTACTTTCATTTAGAAATTATTAACTCAAAGCAGTTAAATGATGTAGGAAAAACAACCACTGTTTTTTAAATAAACTCTCTTTTTGATTTATTTTTCTTTGGTATGATAACAAACTTGTTTGTACAAAAATATTCAATACACTTTTCCTACAACAGATCCACATGTTAAAATTACGGTGTTTTATTACCCACGCTGCCCTGACCTGCCCTAAAGTTGCGTTGTAGGGCCAACTCCAGAACTCTCGGCTGCACACAGCAACCATCAACCAGCGGTGGTGGTTTTCGAACTGCAAGTCACACCTTGCGAGTAGACTAGCTCGTTGCAGCTCATCAAGGCCCAATCGTGATGTTTACGAGGAAGGACTTCCGAGAAAGTCTTCCATAAGATCGCTTCCGGTGCGGCGACCTCTGACCTGGGGTCAGACATGATCGGCTGGCAGTGACCTTCCCGCCGTGAAGGTCGGGGGCGGAGGTCTTTGGTTGCACAACGGACATTGTTGCACGATCTTGGAACGGCATTTGCTTCACGAGTATCTGACAAAACTTTGCTGATCTTTCTAGTGACGCGACGCACAGCTGCATCAGTACTTACCATAACGCGGACTTACACAGTGTGATGTCAGTAGCTGCGTCATAACGGTAACTTCCATCTCATTGAGGGCATCCGTGAGAGCACATGGCTGGGTAGCGGATCGATTGTAGAGCTCGCTTATGAAGACGCCGGTTTCTAAGCAGAAAAAAGTTAGTAGCTAATCGAAGGTCCTAAACTTGATTCAGCAGCCTTAGTTCACTGGCCTATCAAATACAAAAACGTATTATTTGTATTCATTGCTATCGGTTAATGATAATAACATATAAATCAGAATCACTGTCAGTAACAAAGCCTCCACTTTACTCCAAAGCTTCACAAAGTAACAAAGCTCCACAAAGGTGAGTCATCTTCACCTTTGGGCCAGTAGCCCATTGTTGCGCAGTCAGCAATGTTAACCATACAGCTTTTAATGCAAAACATAGTATATTATTTCCCTATTTCGGACGCCGTTTTTCAACCGATTTTCTTCAAAATTGGTAAGTGTTTCGTTAAATAGTTATATTAGGCCCCTCATACCTCAAAATTTTTAAAATTTAACAAATATTACTAAGGAAAATCGATTTTACTTTGCGACTTCACAGAGAGTAATATTTGTTAAATTTTCAAAACTTTGAGGTATGAGGAGCCTAATTTAACAATTCAACTAAACTCTTACCAAGTTTAAAGAAAATCTGTCGCAAAACGGGGTCGAAACAGGGGAATAAAATACCCCCGTCGCAGCAGACCTGCGTACTCAGCGAATTTCCAATGGAATTTCAGATTATTTACTTTCCCCATAAAACACCATAGGATAGAGTATGTATGTTTTCTGCCATTGGGTGTTGTTAGAAAATCTAAGTTAATCAATAATTGGTGAAAGTAAACACAAAATTGTACCAAACTCAGGCAATTTTTTATTTTCCCCATAAACCCCATGGGGTATGTAGGTTTGCTGCCATATGGGTTTTCTAAGCAAATATAAGTTAAACGCTTTCGAATGAATGTACTTACCAAATTTTATCAAGATATGTCAATAAATAAGCAAAATAGAAGGTTTTATTGATTTCCCATAAGAATAACATGGAAAACACATTTTTGGATTTGCCCCTTAACCAGTTAATTATGCTATGATAAAAATTCAAAATACTAAATTGTTTGTTTTTTTAAGCTCTTTTAAATGGTTTCAGTTAAAATTGATGAATTTAAAAAATTAAGGTCCAAAAATGCCAAAAACCCATTTTTTACCCCTTTGAAACCCCATAAAACCCCGTCCCCATAGCCCAACAATGCTGGTTCGTGAACTCATGAAAATAGACCTGGTCTTACACCTCCTTACCAAATTTCATCAGAATCGGAGGTCTCCTTCAAAAGTTATCAGTACCACGGACACATAGATATATCTTCTATATCTATAAAAGGCAAAGCCCTCACTCACTCACTCACTCATCACTAATTCTTTAACTTCCCGACTAGCTAGAGTGCTGAAATTTGGTATACTCATTCTTTAGACTCAAAATAGGAAAGTCTGACTATTTTCATATTAATATTCACAAAGGGCTACGCCCTAGACGTCCTCAAAGTTACCATGTTATTCTTATGGAAGCAACAATTTGTATCCTAACATATGATTATGGAAATAGAATTAGGTTTGTTTACATCTGCCACATGATGATTCATGCAAGAAAATTCTTATAAGCATAGAAGTAACCAGGTGTGAGATACAATGTTTATTTATGTTTGACATTGTCAAGATTATAGTGATGTACTATTACTTTTAGTCTGGTGTACTTTGGTTGTATTAAGTGCAGTTTACTTTATTTCGTATTTTATTACTGTATACTTTTTTTACTGTTCATGGATACTAACAAACTGTTTTGCAAATATAGTTTTTGAAGCACTTAAGGGCTCCGCCACACTGGATTTCAAAATTACTTAAGGGCATTCGCGGAATTGAAATTTTTGACATGGACGTTCCTCTTTGCTCATGGGTGCTAACTAGGAAGCTGTTTTACAATTATAGTTTTCGAATCTAAGAAACGTTTTGCAAATATAGTTTTGAAGCCCTTTAGGTCTGCACCCCACTAGACTTTCAAATTACTCTAGGGCCCACGGGGTTGAAATATAATTTAGGACTCCCTTTGCTCATGGGTACTCACTAAGAAAAGGGTTTGCAAATATAGTTTTTAAAGCACTTTAGGGTTCTTCCCCACTGGATTTCAGAATTACATTAGGGCCTTCACTGGGTTGAAATTTGACATGGAAATTCCTCTTGGCTCATGGGTGCTTACCAAGTAACGGTTTTGCAAATATAGTTTTCGAAGTTCTTTAGGGCTCTGCCCAACAGGACTTCAAAAACATTTTAGGGCCTCTAGGGTTGAAATTTGAGATGGACGTTCCCCTTAGCTTAAGAATTACAAAAAAGTGTATATTTTGAAATTATTTAGGGCTCCGTCCCACAAGTCTTGAAAATTACTTTTGGCCCGCGGGGTTGAAAGTTGACATGGACGTTTCTCTTTGCTCATTGTTGTTCACTAAGAAACAATTTAGCAAATTTACTTTAGGGCTTTACCCCAAAGAACATCAAAATTACCATATATGCTAAGGGGTTAAAATCTAACGTGGATGGTCCGTTTTGCAAATAGGTGCTCACTTAGAAATAGTTTTGCAAATATAGTTTTCGAAGTTCTTTTCCGCCCCAAAGGACTTCAAAATTATTCCAGGTTCTTCCCCCCACAAATCCTCAAAATTACCATAAATTCTACGGTGTTGAATTTTAACGTTTATGTTCCGTTTTGCTAATAGGTGTTTACTAAGAAACAGTTTTAGAAATATAGTTTTTTATGTTTCTTAAGGCTCCGCCCTACATGATTTTAAAATGACTGTTATGCCTACGGGGTTGAAATTTGACATGGTTGTTCTTTTTTGCTCAATGGTTCTCATTAAGAAAATGTTTTGCAAAATTCCTTCAGAGTTCAACACAGTAATTTGTTGTTTCAATGTCATTCTTAAGGAAGAAGATTTTGTTGCTCTTTTAAAGATTTTATTACCTAAAAAATAAATTCAGTCACGGGCGAAGCCGTGACGGGAAACAGCTAGTAGATATATATATACATGTATATGAAAATGAACGAATGGTATTTTTGGCTTCTGGGGATCTCAAAATGAAAAAAGTAAAGTGGTCCCGGGCTTAGGTCTTACCATGGCTACTACCGTAATAGCGTATTCCCTATAGGGAAATTCGCTAATACTATGTTTTAGCATAAAACCGTAAGGTTAACATTGCCGACTGCGCAACAATGGGCTACCAGCCCAAAGGTGAAGATGAGTCTTAATCTGATCCGTCGTACTTATCGTCACACTTCAACCATAAAAATATATAGCTTAAAATAAGATATGATTATGTCAGTGTTTAAAAATAAAGTAGGCCTATCTAAAGTAAAGTTATTACTACAAGAAAAAAAAATTATTGGAATTCATTGAGCATTTTATAATTTGTCATTTCACATAAACAAAGCAAGGAACAGCTATCCATTTACATTATTGAGGCAAAACCCTAAGTGTGAGTAGTTAATATTGAATCCAAACAAACAATAATGATGAAGCAGCTATTTTTTTTTAAACAAATAGCCTTCTTCATAAAAAATATATATAAAAAAACTATTAATGAAAGTTTTAGCTTCTTTGTATCCTGGGGTCTTAGATGCAACATTATTGAAAACGCGTGTCATTTCAGGTCTAGCAAACGCGTGTCAGACGGGCGTCATCACTCTTGTGTAATGACGCGGCGCGGCCAACAGCAGCTGTTGATGTGATAAGTGATATCAGCTGATTGAACCTGTCAGCTGACTGATGAACTCTCTCCCTCGACATTCACCACCGACACCTACCCGGGCTGTGGTCGCGGTAGTCATCAGCATACCGTGGCCAAGTACTTGACGCCGGGCTGTGGTCGCGGTTGTCATCAGCATACCGTGGCCAAGTACTTGACGCCGGGCTGTGGTCGCGGTTGTCATCAGCATACCGTGGCCAAGTACTTGACGCCGGGCTGTGGTCGCGGTAGTCATCAGCATACCGTGGCCAAGTACTTGACGCCGGGCTGTGGTCGCGGTAGTCATCAGCATACCGTGGCCAACTACTTGACGCCGGGCTGTGGTTGCGGTAGTCATCAGTACTTGACGGCTCGTAAAGTACAGTAGATCTATAGCCTAATGGTAGTGAAATCGATTTAAAAATGATTAATTTTGCCACGGTTAAGTACATAAGTTGACAGCCCTATACCGTGCTTATCCAATGCACTACGCATGATGCGCAATGAACGCTCGATGCCAAAATGTGGAATGGTCCATGTACGCGGTACCAGAGGCGCTGCACGCGAATATTTAGCTTGGCTGGGCTTACAGTGTTGCAAAAACAAACTATCCCAACATTTACATTCTCAATTATAAAATCTTTCATGCAGGGCTAAGAAGTTTGGTAGACTTGATATTTACGTATCATTTGCCACTTAAGTACTTCATATAGCTCTGTAAGAGATCACGCTACGGCACGGGTTTCAATTTCACCTATGCTATTAAGAAGTATATAATGTTGTATTTGCCCTTTGTATATACCAATGTCAGCTAAAAGTTGTAAGCTTAGGATCAAACTATAACAGCAAGCTACTGATTTTCACATACGCAATAACGATTATACTGCACTACCCAAACTTTTAATAGGCAGTCAACCAAGATTTGTAAATTAATTGAAGGGTTATAAACTGGATTTACGATCGTTGAGTAGAGCGGCCGGATCGTGCGGGAAAGCGAGCGAGGGTTGACGGATGATGGGAACAAGATGAAGGATTGAGCGAAGCAAGCAAACCGTTCGATCTGGAACACGACCGCTTACGTAAGCGGCTAATACATATATAACGGGGGCCGCGAGCATGTAAATAACACTTCCGGTCCGGGTGTGTTGACGAAATCAAATAGAGATGTTAGGTATGCAAAAAGAAACAAATGCAATAAGAAACATCTATATAATCAATCTTTATTTATAAATGCAATAAACATCACACAACTTTATCATCTTCATCATCTCACAATTTGTCAACGTTATTTGCAGTTGAAGGAATGTGGGATGGGTATGATGAAAATTAAAAAGTAGACTGCTGTGTAACTTTATCTTTTTATACATAAATTTAACACATATCGGTATTCTTTTCGGTCAAAACTAAGCTGTTGCATGTATTCATTATTGTTGCCGTAAATATTTGTCCTCAAATTATTGATTCAAAACAATATTTTTTTCACAGATAGTACAAAATATTGGTTCTCCATATATATGTAAAAACATACATATGTAAAAATTACTGATGGTAATTTTTTTTTTTTTTTTATGGTATATATATGAGTCTAATGTGTACTCAAATCAATATGTACAAATTTGTGTATGTAATCAATACTTATCAATATGTATACACAATCTAATTTCTCCTTCCCAATCGTTGATTCAATCTCATCAAGTCAACTTATTCAAGTTGGTTTGATTTTACCTTTCAATAGTTTTATATTTTTATTCAGGCAAACAAACAGTAACAAAACCAACCAAGCCGTTTGTATAGCAAACTGCTTGATATACAACCAAGCAGTTTAGCTATTTGATTGTAAACTGCTCAAAGTTAAATGACGCGGCCTCTCATTAAAGGCCGGGTCATCAAAGCTAAAGCTATTTGATTGTCCTTAAAAACAAACCAAAACTAGTAAAATAAAGTTATTTGTTGGTAATGAAACGGTCCAACTACCGAATAACAAGTTTTCTTTAACTGTCAAAGATGTAATCGGAGACAATAATCAGTACCTGCATTTAATGAATACAGCATTTAGCATTCTGTGGTGTAGAATTCATATCAGCCATGTTGAATAAAGTTGACCTCGTATGGTGTCAATGTTAACTATACAGCGAATCGTGCAGTTTTGAGCTACAGTCATTATTAACATAAAATTACAGTGGCTAACTTACCGCTATTCCAGTTACAGTGATTACAGTCCTTCATACGCCGGTACCGAGAGTGGAGGCTGGTGCTGGTGCGTAACCACAACTAGCTACAACCATAAGCCACAACCAAAACCACAACCATAACTAAATTATGGTTGTGGCTTTGGACACCATACGTTGCTTCTGGTTCCGATTATGTTACCGACTAACCATTAAATTGACTGTACTGACAATTAACTATCCACACAGTTAATAACTCTAACTTAAATATACAACATACCAGAAACCCTGGAGATTTCGGACATTAGGTATACTCCTCCTATTTCTCATTAAACATCCACAGACTTATTGTAAGGTCCACGATAATAGTCCGATGAAAGTTAACATATTGTTGCCAAATCTATCGAGAAACACAATTATTTTCTACTCGCATATTACACATGGTAAACATAACAACTGACAACATCGCAGGGTGAGGCGGGATGGGAGGGGGGTCTCGGCTATTACCACAAAAGAATGTAATCGGATACGTTACTCGATATGTTTAGATAACCGATAGCCCAAACAACCGGCAGCCATGAATGTAAACAGCAGGCCGCCTGGTGGCGGTCAGCCGAGGAAAGTAACCCGCGGCGTTCCACTCCAATTTCCGGAACACTTTTACCTTCCAAGGGCGAGGTCGCGTTACGTTACGCAGGTTTCCCGCCCGTAACGCGTAATGGAGCGTGACGCAACGGCGGACTTCAAACAATGGCGGGGTCAAGGTGCGACAGTTTTGGCAACGTTTGTCAATGGTGCTTTATACAGGGTGGCCGCCCCCTGCAGATATCGTGCCCTGAGCCAAGTTTATCATTCTTCTTAATAGGCTTAACTAAAAATACCCCAGTCGTCGACGCAGACCTGCGTTCTTAGCAAATTTCCAATGGCAATCTTTACATGCCTGTGCCAAATTTCATAATGATCAGACAATATTTGCCATAGTTATCGTGTTAACAAACACTTAAAATTGAAAATTCTATTTCCCACATAAGCCCATGTTAAATTTTTTTTGTAAATCGTTATTTGTGCAGTTTTAAATGTGTTTCCGATAAAAAAAATACCACTTCGTATCCAGAAAGTACACATAAAAGGCTACAAATTGATTTATAAAATTATGTAATCGCAGAGGTGACCCTAAACTGTATTATACTATATAGCTCCTACGAAAACTACGGTGATAGCTTTATTCCAAAGTAAATTCGCTAAAAAAAATTGTGTAGGCCTATAACTAATTTAACTTGATGGTTATTATCTTTTTTTTATAATTCTGTGTAGACTGTTTATAAAGTGTACGAATACAAAATCTCTAAATCTTTAGTCAGCGCTTTCTTTTTGGGTTAACTCACTCATACACAACATTTTAGAGCGTTTAATTTGGTTCCCGTTTGACTCTGATGCTACGTAAATCCCTTGTGAAGCCTGTTACACATCAGGTAGGTTATCGCATCCACATGTTGGCGTTGGGTCACCACCTTCATCAATGGACGTCACGTAGTGTCGAGTCATCGGTGGAATGTTTACATACATCGTGTTTCCCTGATAATCATGGGTTATAAGAAAAATAGTTGATATAAGAAGATTTAGACCTCACCGATGGTTATTGATATTTTTTTAGGAAATGAAATCAGTTGTTTCCAAACAAACCGGCATCAAATTCTTTTCTTTCGACAATTTCGTCTCGCTAATATCTCAGTAAAAACCTTTTCTAAAGTAAAAAAGTTCGTGAAATATTATTTCTAAGTTTTCACACCGATTTCTTAATATTTCTCACGCCTGAATCCAGATAACCGACCTACATGCCACCAATTAACCAACACTTGAAGTTTCCTGCTTCAGATTTGCGCGTGTCAGTCCGGTCTAAACAGTTACGAAATCCAAACTGGTCATAAGGGGCGAAAAACCGACCTAAAACAGGAAGAATGCTTCTAAATCCTCTAAATTTGCATCGTTCCTACAGGCCAAAACCTACTTCAGAATAACCAGGACCCAATTACGTTACGCAATGCTGCACGAGATGATCCAAACGCTCTCAACTTCCTCTAGAATTACGCAACGTGATGGGAAAGAGAAATTTGAATCGGCAAGTGGTATCGATATGAAGATGTGTTCGCCATTCGGTCTTTTAACGTCTAAAGCTTTCTAAGATTCCAATCTGGTTGGGATCGGATTAGATAACCGCTGGTCTGCGCCTAGGGCGAGGTGTGATTGGAGTCACTGCTGGCTGCAGTCTCATCTAGCATTCCGCATTCCATGACAGAAGTGTTCCTGGGTCTGATGAGGTGTGGAGGTGATTATCAGTTGCATCAGTGCATCTGCACAACTGGTCCTGTTTGTTGTTCATTGGCAGTTCGGGTGTGGGCTGTGCATTGCTGTGTCACTGCAGGTAGCCGAGCTGTCGGTGAAATTAGCGATAAATCTTAGTTATCTCTTGTGGGGAACGTCGTAATCAATTCACCCGTGACTTGTTATGCTAATTTATTCTTTACAGGAAAAATTGTTACTGGAGATGTTGAGTTACATAATTAAAATTAGGCTCTACTTGTTCTTATGATATGTAGTAAGATTCATGTTTTATATGTGGACCATTAAAGGTAGGATGATTGCCTGGTTTGTTACTACCATCCTGTTTTATTTCGTTGTTACTTTAATAAAAGAAAAAATGCGTCATTAGTGTTTTGTTATAGTAATACTCTACTCACTGAAAGGAAAACGAACTGGTGAATTTGGTGTCGTGCTAAATGGGTACAGTGCTAAATGGGTACAAGCGATAAATTAGTGCTAAATGGGTACAGCTTGGGGTGACAGGTGTTTAATGACCGTTTGACGAGGGTTTGATGCGAAGGCCTTAAAACAGAGTGCTGAATCGGTACACTACCTGCCTCGGCAGAGGCGGCGCGGCGAGTTCATTTTGTCATTTTGCGAGTTCTGCAAAATTTTGATAGGTACTGTAGTTATATTCATACCACTTACTTTACAGTCTTCTTCCATTTGGACCTTAAGTAATGCTTCAAATAACTAAAGTAACAAAGGGTCGGCTAGTCTGAATAAGAGGGAGAAAGTACGCCTAACACAGGGTGTGCTTTTAAAACACAACCTACGATTTGATTTGAAATCCAATATAACAAACTTAACAAGTATATATAGTATTAATATTTATATATTTGTTTGTTACGAACTCCGTGGTAGATGTTCTACACGGTGTATCCCAGCCGGAGCGTGGTGTAGCGCTGTATCTCTCTGTTGACATAACCGGAGTGTTTCACCACGCGGGTTGGGTGGGAAACCGTGTCAGATACGTCTTCTTAAAAACATTTTATCACTAGAATAAAGTAAATGGAAGAAGACTGTAAAGTAAGTGGCATCAAGATAACTATAGTACCTAACAAAATTTTGCAGAACTCGCAAAATGACATTGTATGAATGTTAAGAGATTATTATGTCACATAAACCTGTGCTCGCTGGGAAGTACTGTATTCTAAATGTGTGGGTGGTACGCCGCCGCCGCACCTGCCGAGGCAGGTAGTGTACCGATTCAGCACTCCCTCTGTTAATGGCCTTCGCATCAAACCCTCGTCAAACGGTCATTAAACACCTGTCACCCCAAGCTGTACCCATTTAGCACTGATTTGTCGCTTGTACCCATTTAGCACTGTACCCATTTAGCATGCATGCGGTGAAGAATTTAATCTCTTTTCTCCTTTGGAGTTATCTTAATATTCATTGTAGTGTACCTCAAGTTTAACGCTTAAAAAGATGTAGTTCTTTCTTTTTGGCATGGTCGGAATGGTTCACTAAAACCGTACCTCGCATACCTGATGAAAGGTTGAATTTTACTGATTGTGTACTCGTAGGCCTACTATGTAAAAGAGTTGAATTTTGAAATACAATACAGAATATTGAACACAGACTAGTTCACATAAATGTGTTTAGCAATCATTATTGTCCGGTAAACCACGTACACAAAGTAGAACAAGTAATTTGTGTACACGGCTGAAAACCAAGTAATTTTAAACCTTAACATAAATATACAGTGTAGGATTTCAGTCATTTGAATATCATATAACCAAAAGATAATGTTTTTATATAATTGTTATTACTATTATCAAACCACGTAGAGTAGCTCCAAGTCAGTTGCTGTTGCTGTTGGGTTGCACATCCCGTCCCGGGAACTCCCCCAGTTCCCCAGCAGCGGTCCGGCCCCCGGAGCGCCGTCGCCGCTCCTCAACTTTGATCCTCGCCGCCGCCGCCGCCGCCCGTGTTTCCCCGGATTGACTTGCAGATCGCCGCCAGCCCCGCGGTGACACGCCCGTGACGCCTCTCCCGAAATAAATCCAACTTTCTCCGCAACATGATACATGGGCCTGCGGGAGGTGCAATAGTTGCGATGGTGTCTGGTGGAATTCATTGCCTTTGGCCACTTTGGCGCTTCGATTGTGTGGTCTAAAAGGACCCTCTCGATGAATCAAGCATTTAATTATTCATAATAAATTTACATTAAGAATAATGAAGCCGTAACTAAGTCCAAAAATATTTTTCATCACACTACATCGATATCACCTGTTTTCGACTCTCACTTCTACCAACGAAACACCTGTTTTGCAGGCCTAGGACGGCAAAATTTTCCGGCCTAGGGTGGTAATGGAAACGGTAGCAGAGAAATCTAGAATATTAGAAGGTATTTAACAACAACAGCAACAACAAATAACAAACCAGTGACGTAGTTAGTATTTCAGCTGATAGCTACTGTTAAATATGTAGATAAGAAAATAGTGCTTTTCCCTTGGAATCAGCTGTAGTCACTTACCGTTAGAGTATTAGTTTTGGTAGCCTTAGCTGATGTGAAGTGGTTGCGTAGCAACCAGAATCTCAAGCAGTACATCTCGCTAGGTTAGTTGAAGTTGAGGTTATGTTTTGTTTATTATGAACGAAAAAGTATTTTTTTTCACTTGTTTAGAATTTATTGAATTGTGTAGAGTGATGAAAAATATCGTTCATAACTCGGGCCGAAAGCGTTTTGCCAACCCTCGATCGTTTCAAGTTCTCGACTTCGTCTCGAACTTGAAACACGATCTCGGGGCCGGCAAAACGCCACTTTCGGCCCTTGTGACGAAATATACTATACTTTTGCACTAGAAAAACATACTTTCACTCATGTCTAGACAACAAATAAGTAGTGGGGTTTTGCCGGTTCTGGCCCAGTTCAAGGCCAAGCGGTTCGAACCGGCAGGTGTGGATGACAGTGATGGATGTGTTTTGTAAGTGGGTCAAGGCCATCCGGAGGGAGTTTTAAAAAAGGGGAGCCGCGAGGGGCTCAGTCGGGGCGGGGACTCGGGACGGGTCGGATCGGAGCGGGAGCGGCGGGCCGAGGGAGGGTTGTTTTTTTTTTTAGTTTATTTATTTTAATCGAACCCCATCAGTGATCGTAGAATAGCCTCCACGTCGTTTGCGGCAGTAGTGGTCACCGCATCGCTCTGTACCGGGCGGGAGCAGGTGTTAGTTGTAGGCGTGGAGGAATTGTCTGTGGGACTTGCTGCAGTGTTAGCAGTAGTATCCGTAGTGGAAGTCACTTCAGGGGACTGCACCGGTGAACCCTGTTGTGTGTCCATGGTTGCAAGAGAGACAGATGAGAGCTCTTAGGTGTTTACCGTGTGAGGCGATAGAGAGCAATGAGACACGAGTCGGAGGATGTCCGATGATATAGACCCGGTAAGATGGTGAAGAAGAAGAACTGGACGGGACCGTCAATAGGCGTGAGAAGAGGGAAATGTTGGTACTTCAGCATGTCAGTCAAGACTGTCTGTAGAATAGTATCAATAGTACAAGTGTTGCCAAGGTGAGGTGGTGCAAAATACAAAGGGTGAAACCTGAACCGTTTCTTAAGTCTAGCCACCGTACTACGCGGTTTTGAAACTGCAGGTGTAGAATGCTGTTGTAAAATATGTTTTGTGCGCAAAAGTTTCAGCTGTAAAGTGTGGGAAGCCATGATTTTACATGTGAACCGCTTGAGAGTAAGCCGGCAAATGGTCAGCGGCCGCGATTGTGTCTGAATATATAGAAACTAATTAGCATATAAAGCGGAAACACATTTTAAAGTAACAAGCGTTAGTTATAAAAGCGTCAGAGACCTACGGATAGTACCTCACCCGACCGATGCCGCCACCGAAATGGCACGCGCGCGGCGGCAACCCCCCTTTTTATGCGATCGATGAGTCACGTGCGACGCCCCTCCAACCCCCTCCAACCCCCTCCCCGAGAAAACCGCATAAAAGAGCGAGGTTTGCGGGAGCTCGGTTATTTGTCAGTCGGCCGCGGCTACGGTCACAAGAGTCGGAGGAAGAGACGGATAGTTTAAGAAAAGTATCGGTAATAGCGGAAGTTAATTAAATAATTATTCAGTTGTAGGATTGCGAGTATCGGCCTGTGGATAAGCAAGTGGGGCCGCAACTGTGATTGAACAGGTAACTACCGTATCATAGCAATAATTGTAATATTAGACGGTAGTAAAGTGTATAAGGTGCAGGTGTGCAAGAAATGCTCCGTGCACGATGAAGTAGGATTGCATTAGCCATGTGTACGGCTTAATCTTATGGTGTAGTGATAACTATAATAGTAGCCGGTTGTAAAGTGTATAACCTGCAGGTGAGCAAGAAATGTCTCTTGTACTGTAGCAATAATTATAACAGTAGACGGTTAGCAAGTGTATTATCTGCAGGCGTGCAAGACATGTCTCGTGTAATGTAGCAATAAGTATAATAGTAGACGGGTGTAAGGTGTATTACCTGCAGATGTGCAGGAAACATCGCGTGCACCATTGCACAGGTAAATCCTGTAGTGTAGCACTAACTATATTAATATGACCGAGAAGTAGCGGTTAGAGTTTAAGTGTCGCTAAAGTAAGAGAGTAATTTGCATAGTAAGGAGGAAACAGGTGTGTAAGAATGGAACCTGCAATTAATCAGTGTGAGTTGCCTGCACGCGATGTTAATTAGCATATTTAGTTAAAACAAAAATGGAAAATAGACGCGAAAATAAAAGTGTGATTTATAAAATGATTGTTGTAGTGTTAAGAAATAGTGTAAAAAAATTAAAATGTTAAGTGTTAAAAATAAATCATATGTTATAGTACTATGTGCTATAAACTCACGGATTTGTTGTTTACCGCTGGGGTGCCAGCCCTCTATATGGGCGGCGCGCGAGCTTTCCTTCGTTTATATGCACGCGGATGGTTACTCATGCATGACCCCCCCCCCTTCCGGACCGGAACCGGAACCCCCCCCCTTCCCCCCCTCTGACGTCACAACGTCTTAGGTGTAGCGTGTAAGAAGTACCGACCAGACCAAGGATTATGTGTGCATTTGCAAACAATAGTCTATTGTATGTTAAAAACAAGTTGCGTGTACCGGAGGTTTACTTCCGTTGCAACTATCCTATACTATAATACGAGGAATGTCTGAAGGGATGTGTGTTCCACGATCTCGAAGTCTAGCTGTTAGATTTTGCTTAAACTTTGCATTTAAGAGTGTTTCGGCCCAAAAATAAGTTTAGAATCAGTCTCAATCCCAGGAAAAATCAAATTTGATCTAAATTTAAGTTTAAAAATCGTAATTTTTAACATTGGTCTTATGGGTTGCTATTTTGGTAACGAAATAACAACTAAATGTAAACAAAAATAAAGGAACATTAATGATAAGCAGACTTTTTCAAACAGCTGTTAACTGTGAAGAGGTATAGTTGGTTGTTGGTGGAAAATCACTTACGTCTTTAGAAATATCTTCATTTATCAATTTGACATACATCAAACAGTATTTTAATAGCAAAGATCTTTTATTAAATAGGCCTAATATTGAAACTAATTTTATTTCTTTCAGTACTTGTAAAAATAAAAAATCAACCATCTCCAGAAATTTCTTGTGATTTGAACACACTAACAGAAATAGAAGAAACCAAATTTTTAGGTGTTGTATTTGACAAGAACTTAAGTTTTAATGGACATATAAATTTCATAAGCAAAAAGATTGGATCTGGAATTTATGCTTTAAAAAGAATATTAAATGGTATATTTCTCTCTTATTCAATCTCACATTGTCTATGGAATAACATGTTATGGATCCACATCTCATCAAAATTTAAACAAAATTCTTATACTACAGAAGAAAGCTTTGAGAATAATGCTAAATTTAAAATATACAGAATCAGTGAAGAAATATTTTGCCGAGATGGAAATTTTGACTGTATTTGGATTGTACATTTTTGAGACAATTAAATACAAAAGAACACTACCTAATAACAAATTAATACTGTAAATCATAATCATTACACAAGAAATCATAAGTATTCTACGGCGATTCACCATAATTTAAATTTCTATAATAAAATTCCAAGTTACATAGGTTTAAAATTCATCAAAAATTTACCAATCCATATAAAAATAGAACAAAATAATAAGAGTTTTTACAGAAAGCTGCAAGAATATCTTATTTCAAAATCACTTTATTCCTTAGAAGGGTATTTTAGAAAAGAAGATTAAATTATGAAAGTGAAATGAAGCAAGAAGAATTAACTGAATGTGAAATTCCTATACTGTAGTGTTTTGCGTTAGATTATTTAATGTAGGCCTATGTTACACCTTAAAAGACATACGATTGTATGTAGGTGTCTCAAATAAATAAATAAAAATATTAAAATTGAATCAAAACCAACGAGCAAGGCTCGGTTAACCTGGTACTAATTAATTAAGCGTCGGAAGAGGGTGGATAACAATCGACGATAATTATGCTGTCACGCGATGGGGAAAGCTGCGGATGTAATTTGATGCTATCAAATGCAAATCGAGAGGTACAAGGCTCCTACTTGTCAGCGGATGTAATTTGATGTTATCTAATGCAAATTGAGAGATACAAGGCTCCACCTGCGTTTTGCCCGACCCACATGTAACAAAGCACATCCGTTTGGAATTTTCCATTGACGTTGCTGGAAGGTTCCATACCCCCTTAAACCCCTACCGCTGCCCCCACCACTCTGCGAACCGAGAACCACCCCGACGACTATTGCCGCCGCAGTTGGGCTCGGAACTCCGGACGCGGCAGTCCGACCCAACTCAGAGGGCAACTCAAATGTATAAGCGGCCGATATATATTTGAGTTACTCTTGTTGTTAGGCTATTACTATTTAATATTTTGTGTGTGTGTGTGTTTATGCAAAGTGTTTTTTGGTTTTAGTCTTAAGATGTGTTAGTTTTAAGGTTTAACTTGCGCATTGCGATGTTAGCATTAAGGTGTGTTATGGTATTATATATATATATATGTTTAAGAAATGTGTTTTTAATTTTAAGTATTGGTTTAGTGTGTGTGTGTGTGTGTGTGTGTGTGTGTGTGTGTGTGTGTGTGTGTGCCTGTGTGTCTGCCTATGTCTGTGTTTATATGTGTACTAATAATTTCCACAGCTAGCTGTTAGGATGGGTAGATTAAATTAAAATGTAAATGTAAATTAAAGAAGTTCCATTGAACTTCATTAAATATGGGTGGGACATGCGCGTTGTGCCGTAGGTAGCGCATATTTTTATTGTTTTTGATTTTTGTTTTTAATTTTGGTCAGGCAAAAATATGTTTGGGTGGGTTTAGATTAAGGGTGGGAGGTTAGAGTTGCGTCTTGCACTAGCTGTTCCAGTGTCCCTAACTACCACATGGTCAAGCCCAGTGCCAAATGGCCCGAGACTGGCCGCCCGTATCACAGCTCACCAAACTGGATCGCCAAAGTGCGTGCGGGCAAAAAAAATCGGGATCCCTCGCAAGACGTAACTTTGTGGGTTGGGATTGGGAGTGTTTGAGGAACACAGGGTGGTGGAGACGGTCCTGGCCGCCTCCATCACCTTGGATCATTATTATTTTTTGGTGACCTTGACCTCGATTCACTCATGCATAACCCCCCCCCTTCCGGACCGGAACCGAACCCCCCCCTCCCCCCCCCGAGGTCACTTTCACTTGTTGCGTGTGGTTATTTAAGCGAGGCGTTCTAACGGGTCTGTTTATTCTGATTCCAGCCGCCAACGCTGCCGCATCAGAGCCATGTCGAGTACTACCAGCACTACTTCCAACACTACTAGCACTACTACCACATCAGCACCTCTCGCACCGACTGCACCGACGAAGAGACTCCGTTTGAAGAATGTGCCGGAGCACATGTTGGAGCGGATGGACACGCCACCTTCCACATCCAGAACTCCTGCTTTGCCCAACATTCTTCTGCAAGCGATGACAGTTCTTGGGAGCATCTTCTCGCCACCTCCGTCACCAATCCATGCGGAGCAGCCGTCAGAAGATGGATCTGCAGTGATGCCACCACCACCACCGCAGAAGAAAGTGACGGATGTCCCAAGAACTGGTGAGCCTCTTCGTCCGGACACGCCTTCATTGCTGAAATCGATCCACAGCTACATATCCTTACCACCACTAATAACACCTATCGTTGAACCCAATCCTAATAGTCCTACTATTCCTATTCTAAAAAGAAAAAAGAAACTTTTCAAAATTGCTCCTTCAGAGCGCTTCCGATTATTAATGAAAGAGCGACGCAGGGCATTTAAAAATCCCCGTAAATGTCCTGAATTGCTCTGTAGGGGACTTAAAAAAGGATCGGTTTGTGGTAAGAAATGTGTTTTAAACGAACAGTATTGCCGTTTGCATGTTGTGAAACATCTTTCTGTGCCACAACCGACTGTGGTCTCCAGCAAGTCTTACCCCCTCACCAAATTGGATAGGCTGGCAAAAGGTTTGAGGTATTTCTTTGTAAGCAAAACAGATAAGCATAATAAAATTGTAATTTCATGTAACGGCTATAAATGGGTAATACAGCTATCTGTACCTCTAAGAAACCTGAAAGCGATCAACAGACTTGATGCGAGAGACTATCTGATAAGAGGTGAGGATGGTTGGACTCGGTGGGGTCGTAGCAAATCTTAAAATAAATTAGCTTTTTTCAAAATTTTTTTTGGCAAAAAATAATGGGAGAGAAACCAGCGCTGTGATTAGTGCGCTGCGTTTCTCTCCCATTATTTTTTGGCCGCTCTAAGTCCTGTGACCTACTTTCATGTGACCTTGACATTGACGCCCCCCCCTTCCGGACCGGAACCGGAACCCCCCCCACTGATTTTTCATTGACTTGCCTATATAAGAGTGTGGCGGTTTGTGTTGGAGCCATTCCTTGCTAATAATAGTTAGAGCGAACATGTCTCCCCGAGATGTTCCAATATTTTATAATAAATGTACAAAGATTGGAGAAGTATTGGAGGTGGACGAAGAAAACGACGAAGAAAACAATGAAGAAATTGAAGTGCCCTTGTTAAGTGAAAATGTTGTTACAAGAATATTTTTGGATATTAATTCTCCAATGGATATTATAGGAAGGTTTGTAATTGAAGCTATGACATGGATAGAAAACGGAAGATTAGTGAACATAGCATCTCCAATTTTAGTTGATGATAGACCCACCTTTGGTGTATATTGGCGTAACATTGATCTGTTATGGCTATGGGCGGAGGCATATGTGGAGTATTTGCAATTAGAAGAAAATATAGGGTTTAATCATTACTTTTCGGCTTTGGTTTTAAACTACTAATTTTTAACATCCCACTAAAAAATCATATCCCCCCCCCCCCAAATTTTTACTGTACTGGCGAACGTTATAAAAGCAGCTATCACATGTGTTTGCTCATTATTTGTCTTGTTGCTATACGTTAAACATGTATAAGAGACTGGATTCGTTTTTTGCTGAGCACACAGAAGTTTGGCCGCTATTGTATAGGTTATTTTTGAAAATTGAACAAAACATAATGAGGGATATGGGCATGGGGGTTAGTGTGTTTGTGTACCGTCGTGATGCGTATGAAGTATTGTGTGCATGTCGAGTAAGGATTGAAGTTTTAGAAATACTGTTTCCATGGATGCTGCACGTACGTAATCTTGTAGAAGGCATGAAGATAGAGGTGGAAGTGGTTGCAATGCAATACAAGCTGTCTGCGGAAGAGTAATTAGAGCAAGGCAAGTTACAAATTTTTATAATTGACTTTACCCCCCCCCCCTTTCCAGTCTCCTATATAAGCGAGGGTTCCACACAATCCTGTTCATTTTTCGTGTAACTGTTACTGGAGCCACATGTTCTTTTTTTAAACCATGTCTCCGAGAGATACCACTTTTATTTACATCACTGAAATTGTTATAGATCGTGAGATGGCAGAAGATGAAGAAGTAGAGCAAGAGGTAAATATTACGTTTGGACAGTTTTTGGAAGAAATAGTTGGAGAATTTTTAAATTTAAATGAACAAATGAACAATGATATTGGACCCGCTTCAAATTCAAATGTATCCTTTATGCACCAACCGGAAGAATTAACAGAATCTGAAGGTGAAGAAGAACAGCAGTCACAACTCTGGAATGCCGCTGCCCATGTTATTGATACTCCGCAACATGAGGAAACAAATTTGGAATAAAAATGGTGGGGGGAAAGATGAGGTAGTAGGCTATTTAAACAGTAGTCTGGCATGAGTAAAAATCATTTGAAAATGGATGAGCGAGCGAGAATGTACAAAGTGTTTTGTGAAGAGTATGATAGAGTGTGGGTACCACCGGTGAACTCCTTCACATATTATTTTCCAATTCTGGACATAGATGATTGTAAGAAAATCCCAGACATTGGTTATAAGTTTGAAAAGGCTGGAATTCTAATTAGTGTTCATGAAAAATTCCATAATGAATATTCAAGGAAATTAGCATTTGATTTCATGTTGGCAAATGAAGATCTTAAATCTTGCGACTATCCTTATTTTCTTTATAACCATCTTGTTAAAAATGGTGCTAGCGTGACCGTTGAAATATGTATTCGTCATTTTTGGGACAACCGGTAAAGTGGTGGGGGAAAGGGGATAAATATGATGTAGGAGTGAATTTAGTTTTATTTTTACAAGAGCAGCCAACTACGATGCAACGTCCAATTTTGTATCATACGCTTATTTCTGATGCAGAAGAGGAGACCAGAAGGAGAAGAAGTGAACAATCAAGACAAACCCAGGCTAATATCAACATTGAATATTACAGACTTCAATTTCAAATTCCCGGAATGCGACTTGGAGAAAACCGAGTGAAAACTGTCCACGTAGCCGCTAGTTACATAAAACATTTAAAGCTACTATTGGAAGAAAAAAAATCAAAAATTAAACAATTGGAAAATGAAAACAATAAAATGAAGAAAGAACTGTTAAGTTTGAAAAATGTGTGTAGTAATGAAGGTGTGGTTGAAGAAGGTGAAGAAGAAGGAAATGAAATATTAGGATTTTAAGTTAAAAAACATAAAATGATAAAAAAAATAATAAAATTAAAAATGTAAAAAAAAGTAGAGGTAGAATAGAGAGCGGGGAATAGATCACTTTGTGGCAATGGAATAACATGTCACTTAGTGCTCTATTCCCCGTTCTCGCGTTAATATTGCTTGGCCTTGACCTATAAAATAGTAGTGGGGATAAGTTATTTAAGCGGGTGGTAGGCAGTAAAACAGTTTAGTACGAATGTTACTCTCATCTACAACACGATGGATAGTCTTTTCGTTATTTGTTTGAGAAAAATAATTTGTGATGATTTCTTATTTAATCACATAATAAGATCAGGAGAATGTGTTATTCCCAATACGGTTAGAAATGCAATACACGAGTATCGAAGAGAACATTATGGATTTGGCATTATTGTTGCTTATAAATTTGCAGATGGGACCCGGCTTTGTCCAGATTGTGCACGAGCAGCTATAGATGATTGGGACGAATTTGAAGTTGAAGGAGGGTACGTTGACCATCGTGTTAAAGCACCGCTAATAAGATTTGAAGCTATGAGGGAAAGATGAACAATCTGTGCACAGGTCTTATGTAAATTTATTAGGTGTAGAACATACTAGAGTAATGGTATGGAGGGGAGGTCTAACGAAAAGTAGTGGGGGAAAAGTAGTGGGGGAAAGAGTAGTGGGGGTATTGGTTATAAATGTTGCTTGGTAAAGGTTGATTTCATTACTGTCACAGAATAACTGGAGTAAAGATGTCTTTTCACATGGAGATAAAAACTTTTAAAATTGTCGATGAAGATTGGACATTTGTTGCAAACTTTATAAGATCGAAAGAAGATGATGGAAGTTTGATGAAAGTATTTTGCTACATATTAGAAGGGAAAGATGAACAAGTGGTAAAAGATTATTTAACAAACAGTCAAATATCAACATCCAGCTCGCAATTCATTAAATTTCTAAAAGACAATAATGTGAATGCAAAATTGGAAGTTTGTTTTTTTGTTTAAACAATATGGTGGGGGAAAAATTGAAATGGTGGGGGGAATTGTGTATAAAAGAGGGTTAAAACACAGTAGGAGGTTCATTTATTTGCTAAAACTCTTAAGAAGAACATTGTGGGAAAAATGAGTGAACCAGTGGAAAATTCAACCCCTTTAAAAAGTAAAGGAAAACAAATAACACATCCAAAATTGAGTGCTTTAGGTAAGGAACGGTGTAGGAAAGAAAGAATGGCGTTCCATCAATTGTAACTCATAGTGCCTTCATTGAATGTGTACAATACCAGGATACAAACATTGATGGGTGCAAAGAAATATATTTTGGAACTGTTGGACAAAATTGAAGTGTTAGAAAACAAACTGAAGACGAATAAAACTTCTGGTGTATGGAATTCGCCTAGTGAAATTCCTGTTTTAAAGATCGAGCCTAATGAACTTCCTGATACTTGTGCGTGGAATGCATTTCATGAACCTGATGAAGACTCTCCTATAAAGTATGAACCTCCTGCTGTGTAAAGATGACGGGTAACAAAAAATTTAAAAAAAATAAAACAGAAAAAATACAAAAAAATTAGATGTAGAATAGAGAGCGGGGAATAGATCACTCTGTGGTAATGGAATAACATGCCACTTAGTGCTCTATTCCCCGTTCTCGCGTTAAGTTTATTTGACCTTGACCTATAAAAACATGGAGGGGGAAAGTGTTTTGGTGGGGGAAAGTGGATAAATGAGGTTCGACGCGTTGTTGTACTCATTCCCTTCATAATATTCTTGTTTCTCACATCTCGCAGTAGAATCAGAATCATGGCAAGTGGAGACAATGTTTTGGACCTTACTACAACAAAAAAGGATGAACAACGTTTGAAAGTCCAGAAAAGTCATTTTAAAGAGTCAGCTCAGGTAAGAGAGGCGAGAATAAGACAAAAATACTACAAACTGCAAAGGCTAATACCAGGAGTGCGATTGGGAGAATCAAGGACTAAAACTATCGATATGGCCGCCGACTACATCAATCAACTACTTGTTGAGTTGGCCATAAAGAATGAAAGAATAGAGCAGTTGGAATATGAATGCAAAAGAATTCTACTACAAGAAGATGAAGAACCTATGAACTGTGTAATGAAAGACAGTCAATAAAGAAGAAGTGGAAGAAGCTACAAAATTATTTAAAATTTTATGTGTTAGTAAAAACAATTGGTTATTAATGGGACTTGATATAAACAGTGATGAGGTTAAAAAAAACAATAAAACAATAAAAAAAAATTGACATTTAATAATTGGCTGCTAATTGGACTCACATTAGAGAGTGGGGAATAGATCACTTTGTGGTAATGGACTAACATGCCACTTAGTGCTCTATTCCCCATTCTCGCTTTAGGGGGTGTTGACCTTGACCTATTAAAATAGTCATATAAGTAGCTACACAAGAGAGTCTCCTTTATTCATTCGGAATGGCTCCCGTGGATAACACTGACTATCCTAGGAAACCTATTTTTGAAATATTATATAAAATTCAACAAGAAGATCTCGGCATGGGAGATTCGGATGACGACAACTCAGAAGTGGAAAGTGTTGACAGTATGGAAGAAGAATTAACAAGTGAGGCGCCTGAAGATGTGCAAATAGACTTGACAGAGAATGAATACCCACCACCATTGGAATTTGAAGATGTCCATCATGAAACTCCAACATCTAGTCACGATCCTGATGTAGAACCAATACGTCAAAGATTGGTTTTCTGCGCAAGACGATTATTCCCGTCAGATAGCGAAGAAGAAGAAGAAGATTAAAATTGGTGGGGGTAAGATGGCATAAAAAGGCGGTATGAAGAGGACGCGTTTCATTTACCTGTTAAATTTCAAAGGGTAAACATCGCTAAAATGCATCGTTGTGAGATATGTTTAGAGACTTATGAAGATGAAATATTGTTAGACATTCATAAGGAGTTGTATCACAATAGAAATGAAAATTTTACAGTAAGAGAAAATAGAAACATATCTACAGAAGAAGTAACAGCAGGACCATCTAATACACTACCAAGTTTAAGTATTCACGCATTACCCGGTAAAGTGGTGATGCATCACAAAATTCAAAACGAAAATCTGGAATTAGAACAATTTGTTGCTGAAGCTAAACCAATTGTGATCAAGATTTTAAAAGAAGAACTAAAACGATTAAGCTTTATTAAATTTGGTTTGATCCTAGACGCCATGTTTATCAATGTAGAAGAAGAAATGTCACCAAGAGGATTTATAACAAAAAATCGAACCATCATGGCTAATTCGGATATTGATTCAATAATAGAAGATTGTTTTGAAGAGATTTTGACGAAAATTCAAGAACACGAAGGAAGAGGATCAGGTTGGAGTCTGGTTAGCGTCGTAGGTATGGACATAAGAGTTCACAAGCATGGTTATGGGCTGATGGGCAGCAGTTATATTGCACTCCCGAAAAGGATCAAAGATACAAAATCATGTGTAAATGTGGAAAATGAAGATATGGAATGTTTTCGATACGCCATGACCTCAAAATTTGTAACACGCCATGCGCAAAGACCTGGCGTCGAATATGAGAACTACAGATATAGATATAATTTTCAAGGTATGTCTTACCCGGTAGGGTTGAAGGGTATTTCAAAATTTGAAAAACAAAATCCCGGAATATCAGTTAACGTATTTGCTTTGGACAGTTCCAATAAAGTTTATCCTTTAAAAGTGGTGAAGAACGAGCTTGCAGATCATACGGACTTGTTGTTACTTACAAAGGATGAAGTGTCACACTACGTATAAATAAAATCATTTGAAAGACTCGTCAACAAGCAGCTATCGAAAAATGAACACAAAAAAGTAATTTGTAAAAGATGTTTTTGTTTTAAAGAAGAAAGAAATGGAGGGCGAAATTGGTTACAAGAACATAAACAACTGTGTAATGAACACTTTGAAGCAAAGATTATCTTACCACCATTAAGTAAATCATACTTACAATTTGAAAAGGTGTTCCATCAGTATCGCATTCCTATAGTGGTATACGCTGATTTTGAATCAACACTTGTCCCTATTGAAGATGAAAATGTTGAAGCAAGGAAGAGTATAAAATATCAAATGCATAAGCCTAACAGTTTTTGTTTATTGGTTAAATCTACATTGGCTGAAGAACATTTAAATGGGTACGGATTAACGTCAAGACCCGTGGTGTACCGTGGTGAAGATGTTGCTGTGACATTTCTTGATCATCTATATGAAATAGCTAGGAATGTAGAAAATTTGTATAGTGATATTGTGCCAATGATACCTATGGATGAAGAAGAAGAAATTCAACATGAAAATGCCACCCATTGTTTTTTATGTAAAAATGAGTTTACTTTGAATAACTACAAAGTTAAGGATCATGATCATCTTACAGGATATTATAGGGGTGCGGCATGTAACGGATGCAACATCAATTACAAGATTCCTAGAAATATACCTGTAATACTGCATAACCTTAGCGGTTATGATGGTCATTTTATAATACCAGAATTGGGGAGAGATGACGGTGCGATTGATGTTATCGCGGAAACAACTGAAAAGTTTATAAGTTTTAGTAAGAAGATTGGAAATATAAAATTACGATTTTTAGATTCGTACCGGTTTATGCCGTGCAGTTTATCGAGACTTTCAGAAAACCTCAGGAAAGAAGATTTAATAGAAACAAGAATGATTGTGAATAACGATAAATTGGATCTAGTTCTTCGCAAAGGTGTTTTCCCTTATGATTATATCGACAGTTTGGAAAGATTTGAAGAAACCTCACTTCCACCTAGAGAAGCTTTTAAGAGTAAATTATACGAAGAGGACATCAGTGAGGAAGATTATCAACACGCTTGTAAGGTATGGAATGAATTAGGGATGAGAACTTTGGGAGAATATTCAGATTTCTACGTTAAATTGGATGTGACACTATTATGTGACATAATGGAAGAATTTAGGAATACCTGTTTAAAAGCATACGGATTAGACCCTCTTCATTCGTACACAGCTCCCGGATTGGCATGGCAGGCCATGTTAAAAGAAACAAACTGTAAACTTCAACTACTAACCGATATAGATATGGTGTTGATGATAGAGTCTGGTATCCGAGGAGGATTAACGCAAAGTGTAACCAGATATGTAAAAGCCAACAATAAATACCTCCCCAACTATGACGCGTCACAACCAAGTACATTTATAGGTTATTTTGACGCAAATAACCTATATGGATGGGCTATGTCAAAACCCCTTCCATATGATAATTTTAAATGGGTTGATCCAAATTCGATTGATAACATCAGCGATATCCCTAAACACGGAGATACCGGTTACATCTTTGACGTTGATTTTGAGTACCCCGAACATCTTCACGACCACCATTACGACTTGCCGCTATTAGCAAAAACAGAAGTATCTCCGACTGGTAGATGGCCGAAATTAATGATGACACTCACCAACAAGACGAGGTATGTAGCACATTATTGGACAGTACAACAAGCGTTAGAGATGGGATTAAGAATTACCAAAATTAATAGGGTGTTACAATTTTCTCAATCCTGTTGGTTGAAATCCTATATAGATAACCACACTAGAAGAAGAACTGCAGCGACGTCCAATTTTGAAAAGGATTTCTTTAAATTGATGAATAATGCTATATTCGGCAAAACATTAGAAAACAAGAGGAATCACAAAGATTTAAGATTGGTTAATGATGCAACAAAATTACAAAAGTTGGTCCAAAAACCAAACTTTGCATCTTCAATAATTATTAATGAAAACCTTGTTGCCGTTTCAATGAACAAAATTTCAATTAAGATGGATCGCCCTGTTTATGTCGGAATGTCCATTTTAGACATATCAAAAACTCATATGTACGATTTTCATTATAATAAAATGGTGAAACATTATGGAAGAGAGAACATTGGAATTGCATACATCGACACTGACGCATTCATCTATTGGATTATAACCAATGATATGTATGAAGACCTACGCACTTTTGTTTATAAAGATGATTTTGATTTTTCTGACTATCCGCAACACCATCCTAACTACGACAATGGAATAAACAAGAAAGTCTTAGGAAAATTCAAAGATGAGACCAATGGTGCGCCTATGGAAGAGATTGTGGCTTTGATGTCCAAGCTTTATTCGTTTCAACTATACATAAGTGAAAAAGAAGAACATCAAGTTGTGAAGAAGGCAAAAGGCATTAAAACATCATATCTAAAGAAGAATGTACAATTTGAACATTTTAAAAGATGTCTGTTTGAAAATATAGAAACCACAGCAACTTTTAATACGATAAGAAGCTTCAACCATCAAGTTTACAGTGTTAAACAGACCAAATGGGCACTAAGCTACAAGGATGACAAGAGGCATATCCAGCAAGACAATATACACACTCTTCCCTTTGGACATTATTCATTAACTCCTATCGACCAATAAAACCTGTTCTTCGTCCTTTCACCTACTTCCTTCTTCCTTTCCGTAAAAAAGAGGGGAGCATGGCAAGCCCAATGCCATGCCCCCCTCTTTTTTACACAGTTATTATTTGGCCTTGACCCATATTTGTTAATAATATAAAAGAAGACAAACCAGTCTGAGGATTAGTATTTTTTCAACCGGCGTGGAAACAACATCTAAGAATGGAAGGACTGAAGGATAAGATTGTACATGAACTTCATAAACCGGCAAGAAGAAAGTTTCCAAGAAGAAATACAGTTATTAAAGGAATGAACGATCTCTACCAAGCCGATCTCATCGAAATGATACCGCATAGTAAATTAAATAAAGGATTTAAATATATATTAGCGATTATAGACTGTTTTACCAAGCTCGCTGACGCTTTACCGCTTAAGGACAAGAGTGGGAAAAGTGTTACAAAAGCTATGGAAACGGCTATTAAAAGAAATAAACTTGTCATAAAACATTTACAAACTGATGATGGAAAAGAATATTTCAATAAGGAATTTGCAACATTAATGAAAAAATATAACATAAATCATTATTCTACAAATTCGGAAGTCAAAGCTTCGATAATAGAACGATTCAATAGAACGTTAAAAGGAGCGATGTATAAAACATTTTCCAAACGAGGATCGTATGTGTGGTACGATATATTACCGCAGCTTATAAAAGAGTACAATAACAAATATCATCGCACTATTGGTATGAAACCTATCCAAGTAAATAGCGGCAATGCTAAGCTTGTTTTGGAGCGTATTAAAAAAAATACGGCTCCCAAAATTGAAAGATTAAAACCTAAAAAGTTTAAAGTAAACGATAAGGTGCGTATAAGTAAATACAAAGGGGTTTTCAGTAAGAGATATCTACCAAACTGGACTAACGAAGTATTTACAATCTACAAGGTGCAGCCGACAATACCAGAAACGTACAGCAAAAGGAACGATTTAATATTAATAACATAGATGAATTGACAGTGGATAGTGACAAGTTAAACCGTGGTAAACATGGGGAATTACTACCAAACTCCATAAGATGTTTAATAACCGGTCCTTCAAATTGTGGAAAAACAAATGTTGTTTTTAACCTTATAACTAATCCAAAAGGACTACGTTTTAATAATATATACATTTTTTCAAAATCTTTGCAACAACCTAAATACCAGTTGTTGGATAAAGTATTAGCGAGTGTACCAGAAGTAAATTTCTACAAGTTTAATGCCAGTGAAACAATTATGCAACCAAACGAAGCTAAACCATTTTCTGTATTTATATTTGACGATGTATCATGTGAGAATCACGACACAATCAGAAGTTATTTCGCAATGGGAAGACATCATAATATTGACAGTATTTATATTGGTCAAACCTACATTAAAATTCCAAAACAACTTATAAGGGATAATGCTAACTTGCTGATAATATTCAAGCAAGATGAAACAAATTTAAAACACATATATAACGATCATGTCAATGCGGATATGACATTTGATAAATTTAAAGAGATGTGCGGCAAAGCGTGGGCTGAAAAGTACGGCTTTCTCGTCATTATGAAAGATGAAGCTATAAAAGATGGAAGATATCGGATAGGGTTGGACAAATTTGTATTAATCCATTGATTGAACGGCGGTACGTCTAGTAATGAATCAGACTTCACAGTGTAAACATGGTGAATCAGGAAAAACTATTGAAAGAAATAAAATCACTCAGCGATTCCATTAGGATGAAGAATCGCGCATTAAGGATGGGTTTAAGTGAACGAGAAGAATTTCTGGAGACTACATTTAAACCTATTACGGAACCATTAAAACAGATATCAGAGACCATTGGTAAACCTCGTTATGAAGGAGATGTTTTACTACCAGTTTCTAAACAAGAAGTACAAGCTTTAAAAAAAGACGACGATGATTCATATACAAGTGCTAGTGAATTTTCGCAAGAAGAAACAAAAGAAGAAGAAGAAGAAGAACCAATTATTAAAAAAGAAGAAGAAGAAGAAGAACACCCAATACTTGAAGCAGAACAATCGATTCCAAATCTAACTCAATTGAGTAGCGATATATTACAACATGGACCTCTTGGAAGGAAATACATAATGAAAATGTTACATGACATGAAAGCTAACCCTAATTTAAGCAAATCACACGTATACGGAGCAAGGATTGATGGGAATGAATTGAAAATCGGTGATTCAAAGCTTGAAATAACTCAGGACGATTACATCATTATCGGCGAGCATAAATATAAAGGAACAAAAGGGTTGTATGAATTAATTTTTAAAAACATACCACTAAGGTATTCAATCAAAGATTTAAATGTTTTTAAAGAAACTCTACAAAATACCAACGCTCATAAAAGGAATTACTCAAAGGATGCGATGATTAATCGTTCACGTGCAACGAAATATAACATCGTTATTAAAAAGCTATTTCCACCACGAAAATTGCCAACATTGCGTACCGCACCGGCGCTAAAACAACCGCTAAAAAGAAAATCTTTATCACTTATGGATTTATCACTTCTTGAACAACATGGGAAAAAGAGTAAAGGAGATATTTCAACATCTGGTAAAGGACTTATGAAAAATCTGTACAACACAAATGTGATCTACTACAGAGACATCAATAAATTGGTTGACAGGATGAGACTATTACATGAAGCCATGGAAGCCGGTCATACGGGATTAAATAATGAATGGGTGGCTCTGGTTGATGAACTTAGGAATCGCGGCATAGTTGTATAATTGTCCGCGGATATATATAAAAGAATTGTAAGCGTATAATGTATCAGTTCTAACATGAGCGTCGACAAGTTCGGACGGTACTCCGCGTTAGGGGTGCAGGTTGGAGAAGACAGAAAAAGAAGTGGATTACCGCAAACTCCTGAAGGTGACTATAACATAAGTAATAAACGTCTAAAACTAGTTAAAGATCCAGAAGAAGAAACTGATGGAGCAAATTTAAAAACAGTTAAAGAAGCTACTTCAACATCGTTGAAATTGGACAAGAATACTTACGATGTCAAATCACATAGAATAATTAATGTTGGTAAACCTAATGACAGTTCTGATGCAATTAATAAAGAGTATTTATCATCTGAACTTTCAAATACTTTAAAATTGCAGTGGGGTAATAATTTAAAGGATGGACAAACATACGATGCTGGGAATCATAGAATAACAAACGTGGCAAATCCAAAAAATAATAAAGATTCAGTTAATAAAGAATATCTACATTCTATAATACCGGAAAAGACTCAACGCGGATTTTCTTTTTATAAATTTATTATAAATGACATTGGGTACCCAAAGGAAGACGGGGATGCTGTAAACCTGAAATACATCAAGGACAACTGTATTTTACAAGATGGTGATGAAATCGATTGTCATGGGAAAGTGTTGTCAAATGTAAAGTTCGGTTCTCAACCAAAAGACGCTGTTACTATGGAACAACTATCTAAAGAATTAAAAAGGGGAACATTGAATTTTGTAAAACATGAAGATGCCGTGCTAAAGCGAGGAGATACATTTATACATGGAAATGAAAAGTTTGATTTAATGCAAGGAAGTAATGATGAATGGAATGCGGGAGGTAAAACAATAACAAATGGAAGATTTGGTATAAAAGATACAGATGTACCTCTAATGGTACAAACATTGATTGCGAGTGGTGGTACATTAGGTACATACAATGGTCGTAATAGAAGAATAAAAAATATTTATCCTGGTTATGAAGATGATGATTGTGTTACATTGAGACAAACAATAACTTGGGATAAACACTTTGGGACCAAATATGATGCAAAGATGAAGAAAATAATTAATATTTTACCAGGAGAAGATTTAAATGATGCTGCTACTATTGGACAAGTCATAACAACGTCAAAAAATGATTCGACCGCTTACACGTGTAATGATAAACGTATTATGCAGTTACACGATCCCCAACATCCAAAAGATGCTGTAACTTTAGACTGTTTAATACGAATAGTGGGCAATTTACTTATCGATACCCACAATCATATAGCTAGTACAACGAGTCATGTGATGATTCAACCCGATGAACGAGAAGCTTGGATTAAAAATAGAATCATAAATCAGTATATAATTAATTTGAATAATTAAGTATTTAAGTATAAAAATTGTGCACGAGTTATTCATTCGTGTAAAGCATCTCGTAGAGTAAACACGCCGGCTATATAAGACGACACAATGAAGACCGCACCGCTCAGTCGTCGTCAAGACAGCGTCAAGAAAGGACGTGGTATAACATCAGCCGCGTTATCCCTGCTCAGACGGATTCCTGTTGGTGCTGTTCTAAATCGAGCGATAGACGCTCTACCATACGAATTTCATCTGCCCGGAGGTTATCAATATTGTGGACCCGGAACTAAGTTGGCAAAACGTTTAGCAAGAGGGGATCCTGGAATTAATAAATTGGATCAAGCCTGCAAAGAACACGATATAGCGTATTCCAAGTTTGCAGATTCAACGAATAGATCGATAGCGGATAGAGTGTTAGCGGAAAAAGCTTGGCAAAGAGTGAAATCAAGTGACGCAAGTATTGCAGAAAAAGCAGCCGCTTGGGCAGTTACTACAGCCATGAAGGGTAAAACAAAATTTGGTGGCGGGAAACGTCGTAGAGGACGGCCTGCAAAGAGAAGAGCTCCCAAAAGAGGTGGAAACATTAAGAAAAGGCGTCGTAGGACTCGTAAAGCAAAGGCAAAGAAAACTTCCGTTTGGTCGATGGTAAAAAACGGAGCAGGTCTATACCTAAGACCGTACCGTGTATACTAAATAAGAACAATCAATTGATAATTCCAAATAAAGCCTTGACAAATTATCAATTATCAAATTATGTGAAATGTTTAAGAATACCATTTTTTAGAGGAGTTTTTATGAAAGACGCATTACCAAATGAAATATGGAAAAATGAAACTGGAATAGTAAATTTGGATTCCACTCATGGTCCAGGAACTCATTGGGTATGCTATAAAAAACTCGGACAGAACGTTTACTACTTTGACAGTTTTGGCAATCTACCACCGCCGAAAGAACTTCAACACTATTTTCGGAACTCCGAAAATATATTTTACAATTACAAAAGAGAACAACCCAACAATACAGAAATATGCGGACATTTATGTTTGGAGTTTCTAGCGAAAAGCGTCAGTCAACTTTGAGATGTCATCGTATACAGTGTCACTGAGTGGAAATTCATCCACACTGAAAAGCACTCTTTTCCCGGCACTACGTTTATCCAAGGATAGACTGTGGGAAGCTGCACTATTGGATTTTACTACGTACAATTCAATTCCCAACGTCACGGAGGGAAAAAACAATTCACTACATTATTACGAGAGTAAAGATGAAAAAGGAAATTATTCGCAATTGAAGGTAATAATTTTATCTACCGGATCGTATGAAATAGACGATATAAACCAAGTATTACAGAAGCAGCTAGGAGAAGAAAATATCAGTATAAAAGGAAATAACAATACTTTAAAAGCGGAAATCACTTCAAAGTATTATATAGATTTAAGTTTAGAAAATTCAATCGGTAGTTTACTGGGATTTTCAGATAAAAAAAGAAAAATCTTAGATCCCGGACCTACTCATACAGGTGATACCACAGTAACAATATTAAAGGTTAATAGTATTGATATAACATGCAATATCATACACGGATCGTATAGAGACGGGGTAAACCAACATATTTTACATACATTTTATCCAACAGTGGCTCCCGGTTTTAAAATAGTTGAGAAACCACAAAACCTGATATACCTACCATTGAACACCAGTTTCATTTCAGACATCGTACTGAACATATCGGATCAGGACGGTAACAGTGTTGACTTTAGAGGAGAAACCATTACAATACGGTTACACATAAAAGCGGTGTCATAAGTTCAACATGGGATTGACATTTAAACCGCAACGGAAGAGCCGAGACCTCAGTAGCTCTTCAACATTGGACGAGTTAACACCGGACAACATTCGTTTCCTGCAAAAGATCGGACTAAGACTTACCAACGATGGATATCCTGGATATATCTCAAGGGCCGACGTTCGACGAAACACTATGGGAGAAGGAATATCACACGCACAACCCTTACACTTCATCAAAATTAAACAATAACGATGAAATAAGGATCCCCATTCAACAACAGGACATTTACACGTTACCGTGTGAAAGTTACTTGTACATCGAAGGACGGGTATTAAAATTGGATGGAAAAACCGCTTCAACGGTTCCTTTTATAAATAACCCGATGGCATATCTTTTTGATGAAATAAGATATGAAATATCAGGAGTGACGGTTGATTCGACAAAAAAGGTCGGTCTAACAACGACACTGAAAGGATTAACATCATTAACACCGCATGAGAAAAATTCAATAGTCACCGCCGGATGGGTTGCTCCCGATAAAGACACTATAACACCGGATTCCAATGGTCATTTTGACTTTCATGTCCCTTTACGTTTGCTTTTGGGATTCGCTGAAGATTACAGACGGATAATAATAAATGTCAAACAAGAATTGGTATTACTCAGATCTTCAACTAACAAGGACTTGATACTTGCAGACCCTGGAACTACGGAAGCCAAACTGGAATGGCAGCTACAGTTGGATAAAGTCGTGTGGAGAGTACCGCATGTCAGATTAGCCGATGAACACAGAATCGTATTGTTGAGAAAGTTGAAATCTGACCGTGATATCGTCATGCCGTTTAGAAGTTGGGAATTCCATGAATATCCCACACTACCTCAAACAGAGCGTCAAACATGGACTGTCAAGACGTCCACTTATCTAGAACGGGCACGGTACATAATACTCGGTTTCCAGACTAAACGAAAAGATGTTATAACTTCGCACGCCGGTCAATTTGACCATTGCAAGATAAAGAATTGTAAAGTTTTTCTAAACTCTCAATTCTTTCCTTATGACAATCTAAATGTCATGTTTAGTAAAAAACGCTATTCAATCTTGTACGATATGTATGCGAGGTTTCAATCGTCATATTACGGGAAGACAAATACACCGCTATTATCGCCGGAACAGTTTTTCTCCAAAGCCCCAATAGTCGTTATCGATTGTTCAAAACAAAACGAATCCGTGAAATCGTCCAGTGTGGATATAAAAATCGAAATGGAGTTTGAAGAAGCAATACCGGACGGAACTTTGGCATACTGTTTAATTATACATGACAAGATAGTGACTTACACTCCATTAACAGGAATTGTTAAAAATGTGTTGTAAAAAACTGTTTTTTTTGCGGTCGACGCAAATGTTATAAAAGGGGGGAAAGAGAATGAAAATCTCATTATATTTCTGACCGTCGTATGGGAAGCATCGTCCGCAAGATGAGCTCTCCTACTGCAAATACTAACGAAGAAGAAACTACTCCTCCCATGGGTGACAATAGTTTGGATATAGAAAAACAAGTCGAACAAGAAATGGACGAGTTCCTCAAGTTTAAACATAAGAAAAAAGAAGAGGAAGTTGAAAAAGGAGTAAAAAGAAGAAAGATCGATGACACCATCTCCACCAATATTTTGACAGAAGTATTTCTCAGGATCTACTATCCCATCTCTTCTTGTATGACAAAGAGCGTGTCCGCCGGAGTTATAAAATCATTGGATTATTCGCCAACTGTTATTTTAAATCACGGATCTAAAATGGTGGCCTTCACTGAAATTTCCTGGGAATCGTTTAGAAAACATCTACATCTTTTGGAATGTTATTTGAGTAACAACACATTTGGAAGAAGGACAAAATTAAGTCTGCTGGAATCCAATATCGAAATCGATATAGTGAAACATCGAGGTGGACAAATCGTCCGCTTTCGAGATTTAACCAAGCATGAGATGAAGATACACCTGACAAAAGATGAATTCTACAGTCTAAGTTGTGCTACCGGTCCTGTCACAAGATATCTAAAACAGCTAATATTTTCAAGTGCAATTATAAAAGAGTATCTAACCGATACATTGGATAGGCAACCGTATGTGCCGATTCTGTACGGTCCCGTAGATACGTCCATCTTCAATAGGATACCTCATGAAGTTGACATGTGGAGACAGTTGCACAACTATCAGACTAACTACAGTATAGATGAGCAAGCCCAAGAGGTGAACGAAGAAGGCTCATTCAATAATTGATAAGTGTAGACCCTCGGGTATAAAAGAGCGTGCACCGCGGTTTTGCAAACAGTCGTTTACCAACCTTCGTCATGAACAAACGAGTTTCGTTTTCTAACAAATCGGAAGTAATGGAAGTGAGACGAGGTATAATTGAATTCCAAGCGTTCCGCGGTAACGACGGAAGTTTTATCATAAAAGAGTTAGTAGTTTTAGATATGAACACATCTGTAGTTTATCACTATTTATTCCAACCGCCACTACCGTTTAACAGATTAACTACCAAAGCGAGAGTAACGAACAAGTGGTTGATGAAATACTTTCACAACTTGAGATGGGATGAAGGTTTTGTACACTACAGTATGATGCCGCAAATCATGAATCATTACTGTAAAGAATTTAAAATTATTTACACAAAAGGAGTGGAAAAAGCCAGTTGGATACAGAAGTTTACAAACCACGAAGTGTTAAATGTCCAGGTGGATAGGGATTTCCAATGTCATTTCGGCAACATTTGTATTTCATCGAAAAACTTTAAACATCGTCAATCGCAATGCGCCTTGAAGAACGCTTATCGCTTGAACGCGTATCTCCAACAGAGTGGTGGGGGGTGGGAAGGGTATAAAAGCGAGGGGACAACCATGACCGGGCATGAGTATTACTCTAGCCACCGAGCAGTCAACACCTCACACGCAGATTCGCAAGACTAAGAATATTATCAACGAAAAAAGAAGAAGTAAAAATGGCAACGCAAACATTTTTACAATCGCTTGTCGATCAGTTCAACAAACATTCCAAGTCCACAATCCTACCCACTAAAAGATGTTCGGAATTGAAGGAAGAAAAGCATTACATCATCCACACCATCAAGAAGATGGAAACAACTGTCGGAGACGCCATCAACTGCACGCTGAGTGAAGCGCCCTACTCGCCTGGTGATGAACCGAAGTTTCAAATCTTTCTTCCCAAACGCTTCGTCCAACTTCTGCAGAACGAAGATCTACGCCTCATCCATCCCGGAGCTCTCTACTTGGCGTCCCACGGTCCGAGCGGAAGTAATTCTACAGAGCTCACGCTTCACGTCATGCCTAACGCCAACAGTTAATCTGTAATTTCATATTGTTCTTGTAAACTTTTGTAAAATATTTCTAAATAAATGAATAACAATAAAAAAAAAAAAAACACATATAAAGCAGCATATCGGTATGTGTTTGTACACATATCGGTATGCTGCCTTATATAAAAAACAATTTCGGGTGACCTTGACCTAGTTTCAAAAACTATATAAATGGAGCAATGTCCGTAAGAATTCCCTCAGTCTACGACTACCTTCAGTGCTGTACACATCTCCGTTGGTGATAGCACAATGTCTCTCAAGATCAAGTGTGCATCATACGATACCTCCACTATTACAACTTTTGAACAGCTCGACAATTTCACTAATGAATTGCGAGTGCTTCTTGCCGGTGGTTATCACTTGAACGTTGACACCTATGTAACAAACAAGAGGATGTTCTCCAAACAGAACTTCTGCGATGAAGAATTGTTCTTTCCCACACAGGCGGCGACAACATCCGCTCCATCTACTCAAACCAATGTCAAATTCCACAAATACTACTAAATGACAAAGCATGACGGCAACAAGGGTTCGCTGTAAAATTTCGCTATAAAACGAGGGATCAACTCCAACAGAATCATCATTTGCTCTCCTACGGTCGCAGCGATAACAACCACTGCCGCCATGTTATACCGAATGATGATTGAATTCAATGGGAAGATCTACGGAAAGGACTATAGAACCGTAGAAGAGATGAGCGCCGATCTCAGTGTATTGACTAGAGAAGGGTTCCAACCAAAACTGATCCTGAAGTTTCCAGAAGTGCACCCGCTATCCACTGAAGAACTCATCGCCATGGCTAGAGCGAACAAGCAGGAACAGGAACAGAATATTAAGAAAGAACCTAAAGAAGAAGAAAAGGACAAGCCAGCATCATAAATAAAAAAAAAAACATCTTACATTTGTAAGATGATCTTTTTTAAAACTCCATTTGGATGACCTTGAGATTACCCCCACCACTTTTATTGATCTATAAAACACGCTATCCTACACTGTACAACTTCATTTCTTGCCAACACTTGGAAGCGGCAACATGGAGGAGAAGAAAAACGAGGACGCACCGCGCTACTGTTGTGAACAGAAATGCACAGATTTAGGAAAATGGATGGTAGACGGATTAGCTTGTACAAAGTGCGAATTCTTCGGATCCTGTTACTGCAAGTGCAAGACAAAGCAACTACCGCCACCAGAATTGCGAACCTTCAAGATTTATAAATCACGATACTTCCACACTTGCTGTCCCCAGAAGTGTATCAAATTTCATCCGCAAAAACTTGCCACTTGTCGAAAGTGCAATGCATATTATAAAGACGACTTTTGTACATGCATCATAAGTGCGTGCAAGTACAGATCAGATTGGTCTTCTGATCCTGTTGAAGCTTCAGATGTATAGCTGTAGTCACTGACTGCAGCCCTTTTTTAAAATTCCATTTGATTGACCTTGAGATTACCCCCACCACTTTTTTTTTTACAACATATATTCTACGGATCATTCCATACGCTTCTCATTCTTATTTCATTACTCGCACTGACAACAACATGGATGATAAATTCATTTCCTTTCAACATTTAATTACCAACAGAGAAGAGATGGAAGAACTATTCCAAAACTTACTGACAGTCATTGATAGCTATCCTTTAAGATGGATCAACATCACGGTGCAATATGTCAATCCTACCACAATATTTTCATCCTCGTCATCTTCTCCTGGCACCTCCATGTCTTCATCGTCGCAAAGTGCAGAGGAAGAGGAACAGACAACTAATGGTGTTAAAATTGTTGAATTAAACGACGAGGAACAAGAAATGCAAGCTCTGGTTAAATATAAATTTAATATTTAATTTACAAACAAAGTATTACTATTTTCTACATTGTGTTACAGCTAGCGCTTATCTTCGTACGGCTCCCACAACCTATCCCGACGGCGTTTCGCGGCGAACTGCGATGACCGAAGTTCCCTCGTTCCCCACCCGGGCTTCGCCCCACCACTGTCCTCCCCCCACTCTTTTCTTCCCCCACCCGGGCTTCGCCCCACCGCTGTCCTCCCCCCACTCTTTTCTTCCCCCACCACGGTACCCCTACCGAATATAGGCGGCCGCCTCACCGCCGCTCGCCATTTGTTCGCCGACTCCCGAACGATGAGCGGCTTTCCTTTAGCGACAAGTACAAATACATTTACCGTAAAGTCGCAACAAGACTTGAAGGATATTTTTGAAACTTTGAGTGACGTAGTCAGAGCTCCCAACAACACCATCACCATGACTGTGGAGATCTCCTACAATTGTCCACAATGCGAGGAGATGGAGAGCGAGGACATCGAACCTGCAGGCGGCACTCCTCCACCTTCCGAGGCTGCACCTTCCGACACAGCTGACGATGAGGTTTAGTCGAAGACAACTGTTTTTTTTTCTTCACTCCCCACCACTCTACAATAAATATGCACTGCATTCGTCTTCGCTTCTCATTTCATCGCCGACTTTCCGACCATCAACACCGCTCCCGTTTTTTCCCCCACCACAAACTAAAAAACACGCACACACAGACATGATGGACGACGTTACGCTCAGATCACGATTGGAGGAGGACAGACTCAGACTGGAGATCAACAGGCTGCAATTGGAAACGGCGAACCAACAAGGGATGGTCCGCCTGCTGCAACTGTTCAAATGCGTACTGTGCATGCTGTGCGTCCACCTCCTTTTCGCCATCACTTTCGGCGTCTACCACTGCGTCACCGGTGCACGACGCTCCAACGCCTCTCTGCACAACAACAACGACACGATTTTAATTTAAATTGATTAAAATAAATAAAAAGAAAAAAAACACCGCCCTCGGCCCGCCCGCTCCGATCCGACCCGTCCCGAGTCCCCGCCCCGACTGAGCCCCTCGCGGCTCCCCTTTTTTAAAACTCCCTCCGGATGGCCTTGACCCACTTACAAAACACATCCATCACTGTCACCCACACCTGCCGGTTCGAACCACTTGGCCTTGAACTGGGCCAGAACCGGCAAAACCCCACTACTCAAATAAGGTAAGACCTTAGACTCTTAGAGTATCAGCTGAGAATTGTTCCAACAGTTATACCACTAAACTGCTAACTTAAAAATCGAAATTCCCTGCTTGGAGAGGGAAATACCTGGGGTGCCCCAAGGTACAAGCAACTCCCCTATAAACAATTTGTATACTTTTTTGGTGATGGGATAAATTTCCTAGTACTGGTTGTCAAAAGACGAAATGTTTCGATCCTTAGAACTTCATCAGGTCCATAGTATGCTCGGATACTAGAGTATTAGATAATATAGAGATAATACTAGAGTACATGTAGTACATGTAAGTAATACATGTACTAATACATCTAGAGTAGAGTAAATGTAGATAATACTAGAGTATTATGTAGTTTGTGATAGAGTGAGGTGCTGGCCAGCCCAATTTCAATTTTAATCAGTTTTATTCAGTTTTATTAATTTTATCACTATGACAACCTGTAGTTTTACTACTGGGACAGTTTTGTATTGACTTATTTGACAAACCACAATGTAATAATACATTGGATATATGGTAGTTATATACTATATATGAACCTGATGAAGTTCTAAGGAACGAAACATGTCGTCTTTTGACAACCAGTTATTGGACAAGGTAATTTTATCTCATCATTAATATCTTCCAATCCAGGGTCACAATGAATACTTTTTTGGTACCGTACTCTTATGAATAAATTACAAAAATCCATTGAAAATTTGCTAAAAAAACGCAGGTCTACATCTATGGTTATATTTCCTTTAAACCACGTCATATACACTAGAAGACGTATCGTTTTACATACCAAGTCACCGGCGAACACTTAAACAATTAATCAGCCTCGCGACGCGACGGTGGCGCGCCCAGCGGTGGTTCCCGAACAGGAAGTAGCCACCACACACGCAAATCAGCTGTGGCTGTAATCAGGAAATTATTAGTCAACGCTTATTTACTTTCTACGGTCAAGTGTAAGGTCCCGGGGTCGCTTTCCCTCCCTACATGCGTTTTTTGGCGCGGACCAGGGTGACGTCACTGGTCACGTGGTCACGATGACGTCAGTGGTCACGTGGGCGGGAATGCTGGGATGCAACGCTCCAATCAGAGTTTGGCACCGGCGCTGACTGTCTATCGGCGATGAGTGATGGGATGAGATTGCAATATGTAGATTAAAATACAAGGGGAGTGGTTGTTAAAAACGTTCATGAGTATATTGTGTTACCTCTTTCAGATTTGGCGATCCCAATGGCAGATAGCAATAACAAGTAGGCCTAAGTAATATTGTTCTGGCTTTAAACCCTAGAAATAGGTTGTATGAATATTTAGGTTAATTTAGGTGTCGCTCTATCGCACAATATATGGAGCAAATTCACATAGTGCCTAACAAACTATTTCATTGCTTCTGCATCCCGTGTGCAGATGACAAACTGAATCCAGATTATTCATAGAGCTACTGTATAGTCGATGCGGCGGATCTACAACAAGAAACATAAAGAAAATTGGTAAGAGGGCATTGTGGGAAGACAACCTATATTTGTGCTACCTCATCACACTGTTCATTGTTTAACTCGACCCTAACAGTGAGGATGCTTTGGAGCGAGCCTCGTCCATTGCAATTGTCACATCTACACTTTGTAAGATGAGTAAGTTGTGTACCAAGAGAGGCCGCGTTCTAAAGTCAATGATGTTATCCCGGCAGGACCTGTAGCTGCAGGAGCCTCTTATCAAGTGGCGGCGGCGGCGTCTCGGACCACTTTCTCCAAGTGTTGACGGTCAACAGCTGGAACAAAGGAAGTGGAGTTACATGATGCAACAAAAACAGCGAGGACCGGGCCCTTGACCGCAGCGGCGCGGTCGCCACCCTTCACCGACCGCGGCGGCGTGGTTGTGTAACCGGTGGTTGGTGGTTGGGGGCTCCGCTGGACACTGAGTGGAGGTGGCAACTCAAATGTTACCTATTGAATCCACTCCGAGACATCGGCGAAACGCAAAGTAATTGCTTAAAGTATTTGTTTGTCAGATACTATACAATCGAGCTTTAGAATCAGTCATAGCTAAAACAGCATCCATTTGCTTGCAAATCTCATATGGAGGAAACCCCTACATACTAAAGGGAATCACACAAAAACCTTGATAAAACTTGACTATGTAGAAATTAACTTATATTTGCTTATAACGCCAACGCCTCAATGACACCTCAATCCTATGATAAAGGGAGAAATCAAGATACAGTATCACCAAATTCCATTGGAAATTTGCTAAGTAAGCAGCAGGTCTCCAGAAGGGTTATTTTATCAGATGTTGACAGTTATCATTTTTTTTAGACTCCTACATCTTATTATTTGCTCTACCTGAAGGTGAACCAAAAGAAAATAGAACTTTAATCTGGAACAAACAGTGTGTAAACCACACGATGTATAATAAATTTTAACGTCCCTTTTGAAAGAAATTCAATAGTAGGGTTTATTGGAACTAAATTTTTAAAGTCCCTTTTGTTATTTTTTTAATTATAGCTTGGTAATCAACTAAAAAGGCAATAATTCAATTGGTGTATGAAAGAGAATAGGCTAAAGGCAGGGGTCAAGACATGCAATGCCCTCTATGCACCAAATTTTCATTTGTACCTATGACATCACAATTTACTGATTTTGATAATGCTAATGAAAACGTTATAGGTGCTATAGAACACCTGGTGCATAGAGGGCGTTGCGTGTCTTGACCCCTACCTTCTCTTTATTTATCTTAGGTTCCTTGGGCTAAACTAGTATTTTAAAAGGAATTTAAAAAAAAAAAAAATCGTAGCTTTGCTCTTTGAAAAATCCATACCTTTAAAAATTATCTTGAGGCTATAGTTTGTTCCTGTGAATAAGTTTGCATACCCATGTTAAACCATAGGAAATCAACGTCGTGAGAGTATTCAGGACCATTCAGAGTCCTCCCTTGGAATGTAAATTAAAAAATATATATTTTTTTTTATTTGTTGTGATTTACTTTATATAAAAACTTTTTCCAATAATTATCGTAGAATTTCAATGTTTAAGAGGTCTCAACTCTATTTGGGAACATGTAACCGACAAGTAATCCAGTCTACCAAATGAGAAAATGAGTGGTCTGTCATTGCTCATTTCCTTAAATAAAACATGTTCAAGACAATTACAACATTCTTCTTGGAATGTGTTTGTTTAGTTGTCGAACATAATTAATTAATTGTAAAACAATTTGAAAGCCAGCCTTGATGAGGACTGGTTTGACAAATCCCTATGTTAAAGATGTCCAAGGCATGTCAACAATGACGGGGGTAAGCAACAGCTGGGAGATGTTCATGTCCGTTTCCGGTGCGCAGATGTGAGGAAGTAGTGCCAACCTTGCCCCGCCATATACGTGAAAACGCTCTGTTTCCTGTCCATCGGTGGACTTTCTCCTTACGCAACCCAAGGTTACTTCGGCTGCTGCACTTGTGGGCCAATTATTGCCACCTTGCGTTGTTTGGCTGCCAGTCACCGGTAGAATTGGGCAAACCAAGGGGAAATAACTTCAAACATAGCTGAATAGCCAGAGGGTTGGCCGTTTAAATTAGTCTGTTGCGTGGATTGTGAAACTTTGTAAGAGATTGTGAAATTACCAAATGAACGAAATATTTTAAGTAGAAATAGGAGCTTGAAACTTAGATAAGACAGCATTTCGGGTGATTGAAATACTAGAAGTTGAGTGGACTTTATTCATTTAGCAGCTGAACAGAAGGCCCGGAAAATATTGACAACTTACACTTTCTGCTAGCCCACTCTGTGAACTCTGCTAACATTAATAGTATATTTCGTCACAAGGGCCGAAAGTTTTTGCGGCCCCGAGATCGTGTTTCAAGTTCGAGACGAAGTCGAGAACTTGAAACGATCGAGGGTTGGCAAAACGCTTTCGGCCCGAGTTATGAAAGATATTTTTCATCACACTACACAATGCAATAAATTCTAAACAAGTGAAAACATTACTTTTTCGTTCATAACAAACAAAACATAACATCAACTAACCTAGCGAGATGTACTGCTTGAGTTTCCGGTTGCTAGGCAACCAATTCATTTCATTGTTGCAGTCACATGTTTTTGTGATACAACGTGTTGTGAATGTTTTTATGTAAGGTCTAGGCCAGCTGATTTTGCAGGCCTAGGCCGGAAAATTTTGCCGGCCTAGGCCGGCAAAACAGGTGTTTCGACGGTAGAAACGAGGGTCGAAAACAGATGATATCGATGTAGTGTGATGAAAAAATTATTCTCAGGAATCAGAGTACTCCAGTGAAAGTACTGCACAGATTCCAATGTTGCTTGCAATACACAAATTAAATCCAATTTACAATAAAACAACGTTTGTTCCCATGCCAGTAATTATGTTAAATAAGAGGTCAATAGCAGCGTTCATCGAGTTGCGCAATTCGCTTTCCCAGGGAAGCTCCCATTGTTGATATAAAGAGGAAACGGAAGATGCCCGGACCTCCCACGACCTGCATGATGCCATCGGCCTCGGCTAACAACTTAGCCAGTTAGTCGAGCCTGTTGCGAGATGCTGACACCAGAGTGCAGCTCTAATTGACATCTGCATGCATTACAACTGTGTTTATGACGTGATGTTGGCTGAGAGACAATGTACGGCCGCATTGCTCGGAGTTATATGGCATTGCTAGTGCAACATCTGGTTAAGGTTGATCACTTTATCTGTAGCAAGGAATCTGAGCTATCTACATCGGGATATGAGGTTAATTTAGAGATTGTTAAACAATTGTGACGGTAAATTTCTCAAATAGGATGAACAAAACGGTTTTTGGGGCTTTACCTTTCTTTTTTTGTCACTTATTTCTTGTATACAGTAATTTCTCTGAGTTTATAACTAGTTAAATTTGAAAACTTCATGGTCGAATTTTATTCCTAAAGGAGAACTGCGCATGAAGGATTTAGGTTCTGAAATTCCTGATATATTTTCCTAAATATTTCATGCCTATATGGTTTTTTCTGCAACTTATGACTTTCGTAGCATTGTAAGGAAATGTTCCCTAAGCGCGTGTTAGATCTCTGTAGCGAGGGCCTTCTTGTGGATCAAAGAAATTATTGGATTGGTATCTCCCAGATAACACCTTATTAGTTTTGTAATATTGATGCCAACACATCTCGATGTATAAAATTTTAACGCCAGAAAAACATAAACATCTATTACACTTATTCCAACTGCCAGGTTGGAATAGAAAATTCAATCCTCAACAGATAAAAAGAAATACTTTTCACAATTACGCAATTTCAAATTCAGTGGTAAACTTTTTTGCAGGAAAAGGAGCCCAAAACCACAGCGACAGCCAAATTACCGTTGTCCCCAGGTTTTGCCACATTACCCCAGTCAGACTCGGAGTAGCAAGTCGTGTTCTTTCCGAGACCAATCCGCTAATACCAGACGAATATTACTTTCTCATGCTTCCACCGACACCGCCACCATCGCCTCTCGCACTCAGGCCTGTTTATTACTAATAAGACACGCTCGCAGTTCTCGCTGGGGTGCGAAGATATTTTCCACCTTCTACACCCATTACACGGTCCGTTCGGTTTATGGCAGATGAGGTTCACACTTGGTATATCTAGATATCAACGATTGTGTAAGATCTTTTGTAAGCTGTGTGAGATTATTTGAAGTCTGTGTTGTGCTTTTCCATTTCATATCAGAAGAAAATTTTACATTATATAATACGGTATGGATTGTGATGTGTGGTTTTGTCATTGACTTGTACAGTTGTGCTCGTTCTGCACTTATCCTAAAAAAATGATAAGACACATTGTCAGAGTTTGATGTAGGCTCTACATAAAAGGAAGCTTTCCTTCAGCAGGATCATCACTTTTCGTGTAAAGGCGACGAGCAGTAAGGTTCACGAAAACAGTTCAATGGTAATTTTAACAGCCTTTCCCTCCTGATCCCCTCTCACCCGGGATGTTGTCATTTGTGGTTATGTTAACCGTGTATAATATCGTATAAAAATATGTTTCTGAATAGATTTGTCATCAATGCATCAATTCTCATCGTACTATTTTCGTGGACTTTCATATAGCAATTAACGTTAAATTGTTTCTTCAACTTCACCTTTACCCAAATGTACCCTTCTCTTAGAGTCCACTATTATACAACCCAAATTAACAATCAAACCCTGGAGTACATTTTAATGGAGAACGTACTGGACAGTCCAGAACGGCCTTTCCGTGGTCACTCCGCCCTCCCCCCTTCCCCCTCCTTCTGTAACGCCACTCTGGTACTACTCTCGTACCTGTCATGTCATCCAGGTTTACACCAGCGACCCCGTGTCTTGATGGGAGAAAGGTCGGCCCAAGACCAGGAGGTCTTGACGCGTGTAGGTGCTGACATCAATCGTATGTTCCATCAATCATAGCCTCGGTGTCCCGCAGGGCTCCACGCTGGCGCCCCGCCTGTTCGCCCCGATCATATCTGCCTTTCTTCCGGGTTGGCCCAGCCGTCGAACTTGTTCTCTGGTTATTTATAAACACTCGTCTGCATGTTGCTTAGGTGTTTTGGGTTATGTAAAAATTAAGGCGGTTGAAATTTATATGTAGGCGAGTCGAAGTTGTCAAGAAAATAATTTAATTACTACCTGTCACAAATTTGTTCAAAACTACATTATGTCTTAGTATATCACCTTTCTCTATAAAATATAATTAAAATTGCGACTCTTTCAAATTTACGTCAGACGTTCTTCTATTTTTGATCATTAGAAATTTGTTGAGTGTTTATGTTAAAAGCCATCTACAATTTTTCAAACTCTTTAGAGACCATTTTCATACTTTAATTTTTTTATAAAATTTGTTTTTAAGAAATAACATATGTGAAAGAGATTCATAAAGCCAATAAATAAAAAAAAATAATAAAAAAACCAATAAGACATTTCCTTAAAAAATGTCTTTTATCATTGACTATATACACTGAGGTAAAGTGAATCAACTTCTCATCCAATGAATTTGGTTTGATAACGAAATTTGGAAGGCTTGAGTTCGACGTGCCAGAGTCGCTACAATCTATGTTGTGATTATTCAGCTTGGATTTGCAGTGCCGCAAAAACACTTTTCCACTACATAAACAGAACCATCAGTTTAAAAATGGCCTTGTTCACGATCATCCACCGCAAAAAGGTTTATTTATGTTTTGGCCTATCACGTGACGAATCCCACAAATAACGTGTCTGGAATTTGTCACGTGACAGGCAATAACAAAGATCCCGGGTAACACTGATTTACGATTTAAGTTTCATAAGTCACTTTTTCTTCATGTTCGCCGCGGGAGATCCCACCACCGTAAATTGGTTAAATAACTAATAAATGTTAAAAAAAATAACTATTTTAAAACTTAGTTTAAGACAAAACTACTTTTCCTGAATCTGAAGCTGTTTATAAACTTAATTCTAGGCCAAAGTTTAAGCAAAGTCTACCCGTAAAAATTCAAGATCATGGAAAATACATCGCCACAGACATTGCTTGAACTATAGTATAGCATAGGATTGTTCCAGGTCCACTAGGAACCAAGGAACGGAGAAAATTCCTACTCACATCACCTGAAAGATCTCATATAATGGCTTCAGCTTAGATGGTCGGCTTCTGCCCTAATTTTACGTAAGTGCATAAATACCGCATAAATTCAACGCCTTCTATAGTAATCCATCAATTATCTTAAACGATCTGTATGTCAAAGTACCCCTTTCATTAGACTACCTCTCAAATCAAATCACCAAAAAACCCTTACATCACAACGTTGTGCAAAGCAGATCCACATTCTGGGTGATAACACTCCCGGTAGACCCAGGTGCAGATGAAAGGAGTCCGCACACTGCACACTGACCCACAGCCTCCTCCGTGAGCGCCCCGGGCGGACTCCACTTCCTCCTTACTTCCTGCGGTACCGAACAACCAGGAGACAGAGTTTCTCTGCGACCGGTCCCGGGTTGAACTGGTTCTCCAGATTTATTTTACGAGTTTCATAACACGATTGTTCTGTTACCACACACCCGCTCGTATAATTCTATATGTTTAGATATAATAATACAGAGGTGTCAAGGAGGTCGTTCGTCTTTCTCCGGTGAGCACCGTCATCATCTATTGTACTGTGACCCGCTCGCTTGGCATTTATCTTACAATTTAGTTTTCAATAAGATATCGAGGGTGGTTGTTAAAGCTGACACAACGTTACGTGATATACTTTAAGGTTGTTAAGTGTTGCACGTTTATTTTCTATTTTTTATCTCGAAGTAATATCTCAGAAGAACATCACAGTTTTCTTAAACACCTACCTAAAAAAAGTATAATGCTGCAACTAACTACATTATATAACATTTCTGATACTAACGCACTATGGTGCGCATTTTACGGCGAGTATGACTGAAAGTAAGTATGGATCAGATGAGGTGTAGAAATTACTGACAACGACGAGCTGATTATTCGCCGAAATAATTAATTAACAAAGGCAGCTAAGTCCAGTTTCAAACTTTCAAATAGTTACTAAACTTCTTTGTAATCAAACTGGCTATATTTGGATTGGATGGCAAACTCTTTAACCACTCAGATGCCCATCCAAAACGATATCCTCTAGTATATATTGTATACATGTAGCTAGATTAAATGTATAAATAATTTTAAATTAAAAGACAGGAAATACTTAGTTGGAAACATGTTTATAAGTTACGATGAGTGCCTATACGGGGAAGTAATAAACTTAAACAAAATTGCTGAATCAAAACATTCTAATAGAAAACTAATGTGCAGTTAGTCTTGCATGCAAGCAATTCCATCCACATTATGCAATTGAAATATAGTTTTTATGATGGCAATAACTGACTCATACTATTAAAAACCAACTAACATACATTTCTATCTGCAGGGGTTTCTACTCTTCGGTTTTTACTTAATTTTTATGAGTAAATATTTTAAGGTTATTTTTTATATATGGAGAGAAACATTTATCCCTGAAAAAGAGGATGTAATGAAGATGGACTAGCCAAAAGAAGTTGTCTAACATCTTAATGCCTATTTCTCTACCACATCAGAAGAGACACTGAGGATTGGCGTGTAAAATAGAATAAGAAATTCCCAACCTCCTCTAACTGAATGTAAACTAACATTAATACCAACAAATAATGAAAAAAGAAGTTAGAGAGTCTATTTACTCTTAAAGAACAAATCTTCAAGTCAAATTGATTAGTTCAGTAATATTAGTGAAACAGTGTGCTGAAATACCTTGCACAACCTCTAACCTCAATTGTAAAAATATAATATCAACTTGGCATTTTTACACTAGCGCTAAAATTAGCCAAGGTTTATCCAAATCTGAAAAAGGAGATCCTACCCAGCTAAGTAACTATCGATTAATTACTATAATCTCCATATTTTTTAATAATTGAATAAACAATTATAAGCTGAATGAGCCTGAAATCACTTAAATGTACTGAAACTACTCTGCAATATAGTTTTATAAATGCCAAGGCCAACAGCATAGCCATAACCTACTTTGTTGGGTAAACCATAGATCAAGTTGACAACAAGAAGTAACACCTCAGCAATTTTACTGGGGTACTTTACAATTTTTTACTGTCTTGGGCATGAGATCACACTGGACAAAGTGCAGACTATATGTTTGAGTCCAAGACACTGCTAAAGACAGGTTCCTCAGCTACCTATCAGACAGTAGGCAACTCGTAGAAATGCATTATAAAAAAATTGAGTGCTATACTTACCTCAAGATTAGGGGTAAAGCTACCGACAAGAGGAGTCCCTCAGGGATCTGTCCAAGGGTCAGTGCTCTTTATACTCCTAACTAATGACTTTCCAGACTTATTCAATGAATACAGTACAGTAATTATGTATACCAAAGAGTCGACAATCCTTTTCAACCTTGACTTTCCTTATAACTTCAGTGTAAATTCTTAAATAGCCCTTAATATAACTTACTTAATTATACCGTTCTTTGAATAAATTGGCTGCAAACCCAAAAAAAACCGAACAAATCGCCTTTGAACGGAGTGGCCACCGAATTCCACCACTGCCTGGTGTCACCAAGGTTGAAAAAACGGGGCTTTTGCGCAGTCTTCTGAATTGATGTTCACCTCTCCTGTGAACCTCACATAAACAAGATCTACAAAAAGCTCGACTCTGCAGGGTGTGTGATAGTAAGGATATAGAAAATATGCTGCCCTGCCTCCACAAAAGCAGCATATGTATAATTTTGTTCTCTTCTGGAATCCCATCACCTCAAGTACGGGATCCTCTGGTGGAGAGACAAATCTGCATTGAACATCGGTTAAAGTCATGGCTGGTGTAGGCCCGTGTGATAGCTGGAGGCGTGCCTTTAAGGAGCTGAAGATAAAAACTGTCATAGCTACATCCAAAAAGCAATTCTGTATGAGAATTACTTGGATTTACTTACAAAACAAGACCCCATCCATACAATACCAGACACAAATCAAGTAACCCAGACATAAGTAATCGAACAACGCTCCATGAGAAGAAGCCCATCTCCACAGCCACCAAGCTCTACAAAACCCTTCCTCCAGACTACAAACAACTCCAAGACAATGCCTTGAAGCATAAACTCCACTACTGGTTGATTGACAATCCTGTCTACAACATCCAATAGTTTATTAACACCATTAAATAATTTTGTCACATTATCTTATCTAAATTTGTATCCTGTATGACACTATAACCGTTCTCAAATTTCATGTGATGATGCATTTCTGATTTCTGACAAACTACATTATTTAATAATGGGGAAAACAACATAAACAATACAAAATTTGACAAACTTATAAAAACACTCTTTACAACAATTTTAATAGTATGTTAAGAAAACTCACTATTACTACCAACAACACAATTACACTAATAACGTTTACGCACAAAACGTTCTTTGCACATAAACAATCGTCGTAAAAATAAACTTCAGATAGGCCTATATGTTTTAAAATTGGGACGGTAACCAGAAGTTTACATTTAAACAATATAGTTCGTCTTTGAACGATGTATGTTGAAAATTTTCTTATCTTGTTCCAGTCCTGACTGCAGTGACAAGACATCCATGCAGACAATATGACAGCTTGAACAATAGGAAGATTCAGATAACAGCTGATTATGGAACCAACAATTAAATCAGTTGCAGGGTTGCAATACAACAAAGTGCAACAGTTGGCAAACCTTTTACTTTCTCCCCCTATACCATAGTATATGGAGAAAGTATTGTTTTCGTCAAAATTTTCGAATTTGAGTTGTTGGTGGATTTATCCATTTTGGTTCCCCCTGAGTCCAAAAAAGTGGTTTTCGGAGTGATGTCTGTCTGTGTGTGTGTGTGTCAGGATGTAAACAGAGCTAGAGAATGCCCTAATTGTTCGATTTTAATGAAATTTGGTACATAGGTCCAAATCCACGATAATTCCAGGCGTTTTTTTCATTTTTTAGAATTTTTGATTTTTAAGGGTATTTTACCCCCAAAAACCCTCAAAAATCGTCAAAAATCAAAATTTCTCAAAAACGGCTCTAACGATTTTGATTAAAATTTTTTGGTTTATTAAGCTTAAAATGGCGAATAAAATGACACCACCCGCATCTCCGAGAAAACTCGCGTTCAAAAGTTATGGAGTAAAAAGTGTTTCAAAAATCAATTTTTTGGATTTTCAAAATAGCTGTTGTCTTGAAATAAATTTTACTTATCACCATTAAATCAAGCTCAAAAAACTAAATAATCTAGTATTTTAAATTATTGCTTTACGTCAAGTGGTTGCGGAGAAAATTCCATTTTTCGTTTAGCGGTAAACGCAGTACGTTGTTAAAAGTCACAGACGCGCGTAGGGTCAAACGAGCGCTGCTCAGCCGGTAGCTATCCGACTGAGTCATCAAGACATTAATGTTTGAAGCTTTTAACATCTTTTATATATTGTTGGGAGAAAGTATGTGTCAGTTAACTGATACCGTTTATTTATACTGTGGCACTATTGTTGAATATTCAGTTAAAATAATGATAAATAATTTAGGAAACATACACAACCAATACCAATGCCGAGGAGACCATTTTTGACACGTTATCCTGACAAATTTGGAATTTTCTATCTAATTTAATTATCAAGATGCTGATGAGTTCAATCAGTAGTTTGATAATTTTATCAAATTAAAATTTATTTATTTCAGACGATTAGAAATGATTTCTCCTCATTACTCCAAATATTCCGTTCAGTATAAAAATGATAATTTGCTTGGTAGTTTGATGAACTCATTGACAATCTCGACAGTCAAGATAGTTGTATTTTATCAACATATAGTTGTTGTAGCCACACGATTACCATTAGCCTTAAACTAAAGGGTGTCCATAAAGTCTTTCCCCGATTTCATAGCTTTGATGTTTTGACACCATTACAGGAACATACATCTTACAGTCTTGTTTTCAAGAGAATTTAGTCTAGGTTTTCCCTCATTGATTTGTTAGTACCTAAAGCTCGGCTGATTGACCACAATGCAGTTCACATAAATTCACAACAAAATCTAATCATCGTGGCCTGATTATATTTTAATGCCACCTCGTTCACGACAATTGGCCTCTCTAGATTTCTTTATGTACTGGTTTTTAAGAGATTTCCTTTTATTCTTCCCGATTACGAATTTAGAAATTCTAAAAAGAGAGAGAATAATAAATTCAATTACGTCCATTACTCAGGAAATGTTAACTAAAATAAAAATAAAACTGTTGCTAATAAAATTAATAAAAAAAGTGGCCTTGAATATTTACATGTAACCCAAGGCGCACATGTAGAGTAGTGTTGAGTTTGTGTATACAGTAGCTGTAAAAAACTTAAGAAGTCACTTATTAAAACTGTACATACAATATCATCCTACCACTAATCGTTTTCATACCATTCAATTTCTTTATCAGGGCAAGACTTTATGGACACCCGGTATTTAATCATCGTATTTTGAACTGTTTCCTTTTCGTAGTCTACTCTATACTTTTCTCTTAATAAATTGTGCTCTAGCATTACTTTATACCACGTTACGCAGTGAACTATGGTTCTCCTATTAAGTCAATTAGTAGAGGAAGAGGAAGTAGTTATTTAGTGGAAGAGGAGTTGTAACAAATCATTGTTGGAATGGCGTGTGGTTTTATGGGAGCATGAGCGCAACGGGTAAATCGTTGCGTTTTTCTCTTTAGTTGGGCTGTTATACAGACGTTTTATAACGGTCTCTCAGGACATATTAAGGATACAATCTTTCTAATAAGACTTTAACAATAATTTAACACTACCCATAAAAACATTTACTATGCTATCCGAATAATAAAAAAATTACAAATAATAAAAATTATTCAAATTTTTAATTAAAATGTACGTTATTAATGGATCTGCAATGTACATTATAAAACCTCAGGATCTGCAGAGAATTACTGGATTGCATTACTGTAGGTGACAAATTATTATTTATCATTGCAAATGAGAAAGGAAAACTGTATAAAACAAGTTATCATTAGAAACGATTATATAATCTCGTTACGTTCCAATTGTTTCTTCAATAAATAGTAGATCGTTGTTGCCTCCTTAACAGGTTCAACGAATAAAGGCAGTTTTTAACAAGAACTTTTTAACATAGTTTTATAAATATTTTCTTTTGAAACGTAAGCTTAAACATCTGCCAAGCTTTAATGGTTTGATGTTATCAAACGTGAAAATTCTAGTAGGAAAACTAAGCAGGTATAGGTAACGTCAGAGATCTCGGTCCACGACGTTCCACAGATATTTAGGTACCAACTAATGTTAAACGATCATGTTGTCTACAAATCGAATTCAATAAAATTTATATCAATGACTGTAATATAAATCATAAATTTTTTGAAAACCATGACTTTTCGACTTCAAAGTCCCGAATAGATGTTTGACGATACCTTGAATCTGAACTTCGTATCTACCGTATTGGACTACAAATCAATGCTTTATCGATGAGGAGAATTTATGTAACCATACAATTTAAATCTTACGGCTGTTTTCGTGAGAGAATATATCCAATCATCTTTCGCAGGGTGTTCGCTATTTAATAGAAATTCATAAACATCACACAAAGCTTGTAAATATTTAATGGAGACATTCGATCCGACGGTTATCACCCGCCGTCCCATAAACATTCCGTGAACATCTCAGCCAAGTTTTCAGCGACCTTTGCTCCTGGCACTCTCAGATTCCCAAACCCGTTTGTTGGGCCGATGTTTTTTCAATCAGTTTCGACAGAGCCGTCGGTGTCGGGAATATTCCCCGCAATTGCGTGCTTTCACTGGCCACTCTGATGTAACCGACAAGTTCACTTTCGCTCCCAGACCGGAAATATCAAGATCATCGTACAAGTTCAAACACACCAAAGGTCATTTAGTTTTGAGACACTTTCCCTCTCCGTGTCCGTCGTCGTGTTACAATTAGTTCGGGTGTCTTCCGCTACACGATAAAGGCGTTAGTGTTGACCCGGGGTTATCGACGTGCTTTATTGTCGTGGGCTTGGGATAAACTGGTTATTTAAATGTGCAGAAATCGACGTCCACAGGTTGTGTGTGGCCTTTTGAATTTTAAATCGTGAAAGGAAATTTATAAACAATGGCCGGTTTGGATAATAGTTTTAGTTTATGCTGATCACAGATTAAAACTCACGCAGTGTTTTTCTAATACGAGAAATAGAAATAGTTTTTGAATCTCCTAGACGGCTTCATTAAGATCCACCTTTTAAGTCTCCGGATGGGATGAACTGCAACAGCTGTTAGGTATTAGTCCAAATCGTACATCGCCCGGAACGAGTTAGTGTGGTGGTCGTATGCGATTTAACACAAAAATAACTAAAAAGAACTGCATTAGACCTATAAAAGGAAATTTAAAATATTGCAGTTATATAATAATTATATTGGTAATATTACATCAATATTGGTTGTAACCAAGGAATCTAAAATAAATAGAGAGAAGGTAGGGTTCAAGACACGCAACGACATCTATGTACCAGGTGTTATTTTGCACCTATGACATCATCATTATCATTACCAGTATTAGTGAATGGTGATGTTATTGGTGCAAAAAACACCTGGTGCATAGAGGTCGTTGCGTGTTTTGACCCCTACCTTCTCTTTATTTATTTTAGATTCCTTGGTTGTAACCAACTATTAATCTATTAAACAAGGTAAAATTGTCATAACTGTGGTCAGTAATTATTTTGAATTGTTTAATTTGAGTAATAGAAAATGTTTTTGTAATCTAAGACAAAATATTGTAAACGCGAAAACGCAAACATTAGTGGTGTTGGTAAAACATTGCTACATAAACAAAATTATTTGGAGATTAGAATACTGTTTTAACATAAATAATGTAGAAGGGTTGGAAACTAAAGAGAATCAAAGCACAATGCAGTTGGCCTTTCAACTGTCGTGGGAGGGTTTTAAACAACCTTAAATGGTGGCTTCTCAATAATCCCCAAAATCCGTTGGCATAGCGGAATTCACATTACATAACAAATCCCAAACCTCTCATTCCAAATTTCGTTTTAGAACCAAACCAAAATCACGTATGACAACATAAACGCCATCCATAACGGGATTCCCAACCGCTTGCTGTAAACGCTTTCACCTACAAAAACTACTAAGGCGCCGAGCCTTGCACAAGCTTGGCTAATCTGCCGTAGGTAGCGCCAGCGTCGCGCGCCCAAACAGCTGAGTAGGCGCTAATGTATGTCAGCTGTCGACTTTATCTGAAGCCTTATTGTTTAATCACCCGAGTGCTCATTTGTTAGCGTTTCACTCACCGCTCCAATATTTCATACTCGGCGGTTTTGATAATTCATTTGTTAATGATACGCTGCGAGCGCGAGCGGTGCATGGGTTTGACTTATAATTAGTCACGACTCGTGTGGTTTGTTCCTGAAGCCAAATTTTGCTCACATCTTTATTAGGGTTAGGTGTGTTTATTGTGTGTGGGCTCGCCTCTGTGTTGGCGAAAGAGTTTTGCTATTAAACAGTTGTATTACATTTTTAGAAAATGGTTTCTTTGGTACTTAACTAGGTATACAATGCAGTTGTCTGCTTGCAATATCGAGCGGAGCGACTATTTTTTTAATCAATAATAGCAAATGTTTTATAGGTTATTCAAGTGAGCTCGTTCGCTACGCTCACTCGCCGTCAATTTAGTTCATTCGCTGCGCTCACTCACCTTTTGGTTCGGCTCATTCGCTGCACCCACTCGTCGCCAGATTTAGGTTGTTCGCTGTGCTTACTCGCCTCAAGTCAGCAATACTCTAATAATTTTTGATTTCGCAGGTTTGCTGCGATGGGGTATTATATGTGTACAAGATATTAAATGGTGTGTCGTCCAAGATTTGCACCTCCTCTCCGTAAACGTGGCATTTCATTAACGTTCAAAAATAAAAAAAAAACATAAAAATAAACAAAACAACAATTATTTCACATAAAACTACTGTATTCACAAACAGCCGATAGTAACAGTCTGCAGTTAAATTTGATCCTTATAACAGCTGTATAATCAACAAACGGTAAACAAACCAAATAAAATATTTCTCCTATTAAAACAACATGGTAACTTTAAAGGGCCGTAGGGCAGAACCCTTATGTCCGATTTGGACCATTTCAGATTTATACCTTCCCATAGATGGTTACTATGACCGAGCAAAATTTCGTGAGGATCACTCCGGCCGTTCAGGAGGGGTACGTGTAAATAAAAAGCCAGAGTGTAGTATAGGAGCTTCGCTCGCTCCGCTCAACTAACTGAAGATAGGTTCGCTCAAATCCTCAAGAAATATCAAATTTTTTATCACTGGTTGTAGCTTCTTATTGATGTGAATATAAAGAGATAACTATTTTATTATTGTGCTTCTTTTAGCTTCACCTGCTAATAAATATTCTGTTTCCACAAAATGTACACTAGTGATAATTCCTCATAAAATACTTTGATCAAACATTCATAATACAAAACAATTCACTACCCCTTGCCTTTCATTAACTGCGGCTGACAAGTGTCAGGCTCTACGTTATAAGGCGTCTATCCCAACAAGACATTCTAACCGCCAAGACGAAGTAATTGGCTAAATAAAACATATGTTGTTGAAAATATTATGTGCTACGTATTTGAAAAATTATCTGGTTTTCTCCTTTTATTTTTTATTGTTTTGGGCTATCTGAAGTTCATAGACTAGTTTTTCAATCAATAACGTCTTTTATAAGATAAAATGCTCAATAGCTTTTCTTTTTTATGTGTTTTCAATCATTTTAAAGTTACGTTTTACCCACGCTGTAGGCTACTAGAGGACTAAAGTTGAACCGAGAGGAAGAATTTATAGCCTGCCAACACTTATCGTTTCATCTACACAGTTCTTTTTATTAATTACATTATGAATCTCAATTCACACAGCTAGAAGCATACTCTTAAGAATAATCCTCGGCATCATTCTCTTGCTACTTTAGCCAGTGTCATACCAGAACCCACGACACATTGCAAGCAGTTTTCTCCAATGGAATGTCCTCAGTCGCAACCGAGACCTGATGAATATAGAGTAACAACTCAACTGGCGACTAGTGATTAGAGACGAAGACCTCTGGTGCAGAGAAAGAGAGAGGAGAGAGAGAGAGAGAGAGAGAGAGAGAGAGAGAGAGAGAGAGAGAGAGAGAGAGAGAGAGAGAGAGAGAGAGAGAGAGAGAGAGAGAGAGAGAGAGAGAGAGAGAGAGAGAGAGAGAGAGAGAGAGAGAGAGAGAGAGAGAGAGAGAGAGAGAGAGAGAGAGAGAGAGAGAGAGAGAGAGGACGAGGATGACGAGGCAGAGATAGAGAGCGAGAGCGATGATGGACGACAATGTGAGTGACAGCTGGGAGATGGTCTTGACGACTCCATCTCGGGGACACAAACACAACCTACAACGTACTGGAAACATCCTACAACCTGACGCGTCCAGGGCGGCACTTGCGCAATACTGAGCGATGCTTCTGGCTGAAGAAAAGTGGTCTTTGTCATTAAAAAGTCAGTAAGACTGCTAAAAACACACATGTGTTGTGTTCTTATAACTAAGAACGTACGGCTGAAATCCTGGATTACAAAACCGGTTATTTTAGATAGCACGATAAATTCTGGGTTTGACAAAATTATTTTGGGACACTTAATTTAGATGGTTCGGGGGCTTTGAAGGACTGTATACTTAATCTTTGAACGGCGTACTTAAAATTGTACACATTAAGGTATTTTTTTATAGAACTATAGTCTTAATAGTAATAAATCGTCCAAAAGCTGATTATAATGTGATGCAATATCGTAACAAGGCCTTGAAGCTTTAACCCCCTTAAGGATGTAACCGCTTCGTTTAGCGCGAGGAATACATTAGAAGTAGAGATACTCTACTGCAAGCATTTGCTTTACACAGTAAAATGCTTGGCATCGACAAATCAAAACAGCCAGAAAACCATCTGTCGAGCAGAGCCATGACTCCATCACGGGACCGCCGACGCCGAGCGACGTTCCACGGCCATCAGCTGACAGACGAGACGCCCTCCGCTGTGATGGACGAGGCTCTAAACTGACGGGATGCAAATTTGGCGGGAGTGACGCTGACGGCTGACGGCCCGGGCGGTAAAGTTCGCCCACGTGGGGGATCCCCAAACTGGAAATTTTGGCTTTGCAACTAAGTAGGACTAAACCTCTTGTTTATATATTTTAGCATTTGGTTGGGTTTGTCATTTTTTAGGATTTGAGTATTTGGAGAAAACCCAAACTTAGAGGCGAATGGGCTTTTCACATAGTTTTAAACTCAAACTGTCTATCTGTTTTTAAGAACATAGGCTGGTTAGTTTACAAGTTATTAACTTAAGAAGGGTTACAAGTGGTATAAATTTGTAAAATCGGGTTACAAGTGGTATAAATTTGTAAAATCTCTATGAAGGAATGTATTTAATGTGGATGAGGGGTTTACAGACATCATCGTCGATTTACAAAATAACTTAGTTACGTGGTTGAAAATCAGTTACTTTGGTAATTTAACCGTATTCAGTCAATTCGAACAAAAATTTTAGTTTGATAAGAACATCTTATTCTAGTATTTTAGAGATTAGGAAATTTCCATTACTATGGATATGAATGGATCCAAAAATGGTTCAAAAATATTGGTGGATAAGGGGACCCCAACTGCACCGCTAAGCATTTCTGCCTCTAATGGACATTCTGCGAAAGACTCCGAAAGGATGGGACGTTGAAAAAGTGGAACGAGTGAGAAACAAAACAAGACAACAGATCATCAACAGAAGGCCAACTCCGTGCTCCTTTGTCAAATGATTTTCAGGTTCAAAGTCACTGCGCTCTAACCTGTAACAGGCCAGCAACCCGATTGTCCACTATGTCCCTAAGCTTTAGGTCTCAATGTCTCAAACACCATGCTGCCCAGAACATGGATGGGACATGGGGAAGGGAAATTGTCGTAGTAGAAACTGGTATAGGGCCTAAAACTTATTTTAATGAGCGCCCCAACCTCGTTTTATGAAGAAGCTACAAACTAGCGGAGACAAGTAAACTCTACACTGACAACTGTACGCAAACGTGTCAAAAGGAAAGACCAACATCAGTCAAGAGTCAAAGAAAGTCACCGCCCCGCACACATCTTGTCGCGCCTCGTTGTCAGACGAGTATGTCTGTGTGTGTGACGACGGCGTGACTGTGTGACAGCTTTGTGAGCTGACGTTTACACGCCGCCCGTCACGCATGCCTGTAGCTCGTGCCGGCCATGTGTTTGTTCTTCTATGTCAATATTGACGCCGCCGGTGAGTGAGTGAGACGGCAACATTGTTTGTCTTGTGTTACAGTTGTTATGCTATGCTAAACGATTAGTTTTCGGTCTCGGTTGCAGCGAGTTAGACAGTTAACTCTAAGCTATTTTGTGACACCGTTGGGATAAACAACTATATAGGACTACTCTTCTATATCAGTTGCGTGGTTGCAGTGAGCTAGATAGTGACGAATAAAATATCTTGTTAGTTAGTTTTTTTTACTACTCTTTTCTGCATCAGTTGCATCAGCGAATTAGACAGTCAAACGTAAGCATACTTTTCTGTAGTTGCAGCGAGTTAGACAGTAAATCACTGGGATATCTTTTAAAATTGTTCTTTGGCTAAAAGATTATCTTTCGTACTAGTTTCAGCGAGTTAGACAGTCAATCACTAGGATATCTTGTAGGATTTTTGTTCGGCCAAACGATTGCCTTCGTACCAGTTGCAGTAGGTTAGACAATCACTAGGATATCTTGTTGAATTAATCTTTGGCCAAACGATTACCAGTTGCAGCTAGTTAAATAGTCAAGCACTAGAATATCTTGTAGCATTGTTGTCTGCCTAAAGGATTACCTTTCGTACCAATGTCAGTGAATTAGACAGTCAACCAATAATATATCTTGTTGATTGTTTGTTTGCTAAATAATTACTTTTCTGTATCAGTTGCAGCGAGTTATAGATCGTCAACCCTGAGCGGAATTTATATTTTAAAAAGTTTTTCTTTGTTGTCTTAAAAAACAGCTAGCATGGGCAAAAAAGGTTATGTAAGATATATGTAAAAATATCGTAATATTATACTAAATACAGCACTTGAATAAAAGTAAAATATCACACTTACAATAATGAAACACAGCAACAAATCAATAGTTGTTACAACTCATTCATAAAAGATCATCAATGTGAATGGTTGGCAAGAAAACAAAACAAACAGTGCAATGAGCAGTCACGCGCGCTGCTCGCTGCACGGTGGCGCCTGGTGCATGCTGCATACTGATCTGTCGGCACTGTGGCGCGTGGGGACACAACAGTGAAAAGAGCAGCCACGCTCGCTGCACGCTGCACGGTGGCGCCTGGTGCATGCTGCATACTGATCTGTCGGCACTGTGGCGCGTGGGGACACAACAGTGAAAAGAGCAGCCACGCTCGCTGCACGCTGCACGGTGGTGCCTGGTGCATGCTGCATACTGATCTGTCGGCACTGTGGCGCGTGGGGACACAACAGTGAAAAGAGCAGCCACGCTCGCTGCACGCTGCACGGTGGCGCCTGGTGCATGCTGCATACTGATCTGTCGGCACTGTGGCGCGTGGGGACACAACAGTGAAAAGAGCAGTCACGCTCGCTGCACGCTGCTCGGTGGCGAATGGTGCATGCTGCATACTGATATTGATTTGATATTGAATTGATTTTGTAGATTTTCAATGTGCTAAATTTAAGTATTTTTAATCCTAAATTATTAGGGTCAATAAGAAAGATATCACTTTTCCATTTTCTGTGTTTTTTTTTCTGTTAAGCCATTAGTCAATTAGTACAGTTAATTTTATTCGAAACACTCCAATTAATGAACCTTACGTTCCGTAAGATCCCGAGACATGTTGCCCATAAAGATAGCATCTTCGTAACCGCGGCGCATCAAAGCTGGGCGAGTTGCGCTGTGCAGTTGAGTGTTATGCCACCAGGCAGCGCGGTCGGCGCCAAACAAGGGCTCTCGGCAGGCGCGGCACGCCGCACAATTAAGCCCTGATATAACCCCGACCGTGACGTAACAGTTGACCAACCTTGCTCGTCCCGTCATCAGCATTCGCCACGGCGGCGTTGCGGCGGCGACCAAATATAACAGCGGGATATTATGTTATTATTCCGGCGATGCGAGCCTTCCTAGTTTTTATAAGGTGAAAGCTCCAATACGTATTTCGGGTTTTAATTATTGATTGAAGGGGTTGGACTGAAAGAATGTGATGATTTTCTTGTACGAAATTTAGCTGCTCTTTTCCCTTTATTTGACACGTTTTGTTTGATATTTGGTAATTTTATTTAATACTTTTTCACCTTAGATAATGACGTTCATCAAAAATGTTTTCTTGGCTCTTTTCGATACAGCCTTGTAAGGATGAAGTAAAAAATCCAATCAAAAACATCTTTATTTTCAGGGATGCCCATCTCCCCAAAGCCCCCCAAAAGGCGCGTCCCCCAAAAGGTGTTACCCCCCCCCCTCACAAAAACGCACAAGTTGGCATTTGGAGAGTTATCCCTTAACTATATTATATACTCTATTGTACTTCTTTTTGAGAACTACACTGTACTTGATTTAATATAATCCCTTTTACATATTTAGAGCAACATTAAAACAATTTACAAACTCATGTAAATCGGCCCAGTAGGAGTTGCAGACGAACTGTCCAAAGGTGTATTTTTACCTTACTTTTTAAAATATATAGATGGTTGAAAAGGGCCTTCGAGAAACGTTGAACTGCGTTGTAGAAAGGTTGTTTCATTCAATTTGGTTTGTTAAAAAGAATAATCCAGTTTACCAGTTTACTAATCTTTGAGTTGTATGTTTTGATACTGTACGATGTCCTACTCCATTTACACTCTAAATAAACGTTTCACACCCTTCAAACAAAACTTTTTCCACGCTGCCGATAACGACTTTTGATAATCCCCCCAACCTGACCGCAGAGGTAATTTACCTCCACGGGCATGCACCATAAACTCCCCACAGGTTCCAAACAAGGACATGTGAATTTCTTGGTGTATCTCCAAGTAACTTTTCCAGTCGTAACGTTGGCAGCGGTCACTTCCTCGTGATTACAGAGCGGGCGGGCCGAGTTGCGCAGTGCGCAGTAGACCCAACTACGCATGCGTAGTGACCAAGCAAGCACAGGCCGAGCTGCGCAGTGCGCAGTACGCATGCGTAGTGACCAAGCACGGTCACGGCGCCGTCGCGGTGATACATCATCTGTAACGGTGTAAATTCCAAACCTCAGTATCAGAAAATTTCAGGATCAATAATCGTAACAGCACTTATTTAACAATCCTAATTACTTAAATGATAGATATGTTGTAGCCTATTTTAATATGAAAATTCCCATGAAATAAATATTGCATTATTTATTAAGTCCTGGAATAATAATTATGTGATTAGTGAATGGCTATTTTTAATTTTCCAAACCATTAGGAGAGCTTGAATAATGTCTTCATCATAATACAATATTTTTAGTTTAATTCAAGCCTGTTCTGGCCTACATTCGAAAATACTGTTAACATAGACCTACATTAATATCGAATTTTGCTCAAAATTGGCATTTACCCGATAATACATCAATACGTTTCTAGATACAACAATTTTGAGCTCACCTTCAAAGTCAGTGGAATAGAGAACTCGCCTTCAATTTCTAAATTTTGTCCAACCTATACAATGTTCGTACAATGTGTACTTTATTTAAGTCATTTATTTTTTGATAAAATACTCATTTCCAAACTAAATCCCTTCTTATTAGATAGAAATTCCTAAAACACATCGGTTTTCCAATTACCCTCGTAAATCCATCGATGGGTAAATTTTGGGAAGGTGGGGGAAGTAGCATCTTTTGACAACACTGATTTTGATATGGCTTGAGTACAGTAAAATTACATTCATATAAAAACTTTTTACTTTTTTATTTTTTTACTTTTTGAAAACTGAGCACTGCGTTCCACTGTCCCAGAAGAACAAACCAATGATCCAGAAATCAAAGAACGTGTTTACCTAGTATGTACATTCAGGAACAACTAACTACTTGAACTACTGTTTGATCTAAAGAAAATTAGACTCTAAAGCATCTTCCAATTTCTCATCTTAAAATTTTTTATTAATTGCCTTATTTCGAATTTAAATCCAAGCTCTTAAACTGCTTGGAACGTTCAGTGACCATATCCGAAATAACACCATTGCACAAACAACAACGATAATATCGAATGTTGAGTATCGATACCACACCGCCGATTGCTATCGCAGCACAAGCAACACTACGCAACCACAGTCGCAGTGGCGCTCCGGCGGTGAAAGTGGTAAACTACACCTGTTCGTCTAAATCACCACTTCCACTACGTAACCTTGGCAAAGACATTGACTCCGCTAGAACCTTCCGCGGCCTTTCTCCAGCGTAACAGAGATGATCGCTACATCGCTACTTAAAGAGACACAGGTCATTTTAACCAGCAAGTGGATAAATAGCAGCTGCAACTGTAGCTTGTGAGAAGTGGAATTTTCGCAGCAAATCAATGTAAATGTCTCAAATTATATTTTCATCGCATTTCATCCATCGATATCACCTGTTTTCGACACTCACTTCTACCAACGAAATACATGTTTTCTCGGCCTAGGCAGTAATGAAACGGTAATTTATTCTTATTAAGGAATGAATTGCACACAATCAGCGCGTTCACAAGCATCCACCGCAAAGCGGTTTGTTTACGTTTTAGGGGATACTCAGATACTCTGTGGGATTTGTCACGTGATAGGCAAAAACATAAACAAACCACTTTGCGGTGGATGCTTCTGAACGCACTCATTGACCTACTGTCCTCACTAAAAGATTTGTATAGGATTGTTAGTAGAAACTATATCACGTTATTATTAACTAATAACTACTAGCAACTAAGCTAACATCACTAACTAGTCAATAACTAATTAGTCATTAACTAATTATCTTCTAGTTGTTATTAGTAACCATCTTAGTTGATAGGTAATGAAAAATTTAATATCATAAGCATTTATATTACATATAACTTGATTAAAGCCTAAATAGTTAAAGTATTAGATGTTGATTGTCATATTAGAGTGCCATGACAAAAACCCAAGACACAACTTTTTATACATATATCTTATTACCTCGTATTTTTCAATGTTGGTGTCACTGTTTCCCGCGACGTCACGACAGCTGCAGCCGCTGAAGAATGGCGGGAAGGTAAACAGTCAGCTGTTTTCTCTAACGAGTCACATGTCCGCTGTGATTGCACTTCCGCCGGTCCGCCACTTAACTACACAGCCACACAGACACCACAGCACACACGACCGCCACAGCCACCGTTGATGCGGCTGATAGGCAGTGTTGTTCTGTCACTTTCATACGACATGAATTTACCTAAAAGTCCAGGCTCTAAACAGGTTGAGCATGCACTGAAAGTCTAACAAAATTTGACTTTTGATTATTGAATGGGATTTTTTATATATGTAAAAACGATACGAGGGACACCCCCTAGAGGAAGTCGTAAAGGAAACTGTATTGGCCTATGTCATGTTATATATAATTTTAAAGGTCTTTGAATTTAGATCAAAATGCCACAAACCTGATCCTAAAAGGTAGAATATAACGCGAGTTATAGCGTTTTGAAATTTCGGTAAAGTTTGTTTATGAAAAGTTTGACTGACTGCCTATACCATTTCTGACATATACTGAAGATTGTAGAGTACTGTGACTAATTTGAAGTTTTTAGCGAATTTCCCTATAGGAAATACGCTATTACGGAAATAACTTTCGAACGGAACTCAGATTTTGATGAAATTTGGTACAGGGGTGTAAGCCAGCTTCTACTTGGATGAGTTCGCCAACCAGAATGGTCGGACCATGGGAACGGGGGTTTTATGGGGTTTCAAAAGGGTGATAAATGGCTTTTTGGCTTTTTTCTTTTATTTATGAAATTAAACGATTTTAACTTAGACTATTTAAAAGAGCTTAAAAAACAAACAATAAAGTATGTAGAATATCTTACCTAGCTCAAATGGTTATGGAGAAAATCCAAAAACGATGTTTTCCATGTTATTCTTATGGGAAATCAACAAAACCTTTTTACTTGCTTATTTATTGACGTAACTTGATAAACTTTGGTATGTATATTCATTAGGAAGCGTTTAACTTATATTTGCTCATTACACCCATATGGCGGCAAACCTACGTACTTACCAATATGGGGTTTGTGGGGAAATAAAAAGAACATCATAACCTGATAAAATTTGGTAGGTACATTTACTAGTTAGGGTTTAACTTATATTAGATACCAACAAAACCCATATGGCGGCAAACCTACATACTCTCATCCCTACGGATTATATGGGGAAATAGAAAATATACCTAAATTCCATTGGAAATTCGCTGAGTACGCAGGTCTGCTGCGACGGGGGTATGTCATAAATGCAATACCACTCACAGAGCAGAGTGATACTTGTAAACAAAAGCGTGTTACTCCGGTGTTAGTTAAATCAACTCAATGACCTCTAAATGCCTTGACAAACTTCAAGGAGTACGCAGGCCTCAATGGAGCATGCCTGCGGTTGTTTATATCCGTGTTTATTGAGGTGTGAAATGAGCGGACGGTAACCGTGAGCTGGCCAACGCCAACGAGCCGCGGTTCCTCGTTTACGCTTATGGGACAAAAACACTTGTTCATTGTTTTCTGCGGTAAAAACTCCGTAGAACCAGTCTTAGTGTTATTGTCCATACCATTATTTACAACATGTCTTATCCATTTTCAAGTAATAGTAGATTTCTGATTGTTTAAATTTGAAATTACCTGCTCGTTCCTGAGTTGAGTATTTAAAGGTGCATACAAAAGCAACTTGGCGGAACTAGTAAGGATCATGGCAGTGAAAGTTGTCTAGTTTACTACTTAAACACTATTTTACCTTCACGCTTATAAAACCTGCTTTTCTGGCATCTCCAATTGGAATTCCTCTTTAAAGTAGCATTCACAGTTAATTTTACGAAAAGAAGGAAGACAAGGAAGACAAGGAATAAATTATATAAATTATAATCTTAATTCTGTTTGCTTAAAATCACGAGAAATACATTACTACATAATGCACATGGTATTAGAATACGTATAAATCGCCCTACACTAGTAAAATTAATAAAATCGAATAGATTCAATTTTTTTATGAAACGTTTAAAGTAAAATGTTTAACTGAAAATAAATTTAGCTGATTACTTTGTGCGTTTACTGAGTTGCAGTTTATTAACATCTCCTACACTGAAGGAGTTCAAATAATATTCTATTATTGCAGTTATGACATTTTAAGAGATATTACACACTATGTAGAGGTTTGCAGTAAAGTATTTAGATCGCAAGTAGGGCCTACTGTTGAGAAAGGGGGTTTTCAACTCAACAGACGATTGACCCGTCCATGCTGGGAAACTAAGAATACTCTTTTGGCAATTTTGAGAATTTGATTTTGCAAGTCATCCCTGTCGGCCGTTCCCTGGCCGGAATCACTCAATTGCATTACGTCACCAAACCTCTAGCTGGTTAGGTTATGCATTGACGACAGCGGTTTTGAAGAATTGCTAACGCAACAACCATCATATGAAACTTCTTCCTACCTCATACCAGATTTGCACTTGCTTTACAGTTGACAGTTTACAGTAGTCGGCGGCAATAGAGTAAGCGGGTCAAGGTCAAGTCACCTGATAACTTTTCTCTTTTAGCTACCGGTACATATTTAATTTATTTATTTAGACTGACCTTGAGCAAAACCTCTTAGCCAATTACGTCAATTCATTACGTCATTTAAGTAGTTTGAGGTTATGATGTGAAAAAAATGAAAACAGATATATGCTACTGTCAGTCGACAGGGGTTTCATCTGTCTTGTCATGACTATTTGTTTACAACAACAAAAAAAATCAAAACAAAATGATATGTTTACCCAAGGTGTATAAATAAAAAGAACCTTCTTTTTATACACCTTGATGTTTACCGGCTACACATCGCCATTTATTTCTCCATTTTTTGGTTAGGTTACTTCCTACAAAATAAAATGGTGTTTTGATTTGTTATATTTGTCGTTATGAGTGTTTCAGTTAATTAATATTGCAGCAGATTTCTTTCTTGTTTATGAAAGTTTACGTTTATAAAAATGTTACATTGAATTTGTCGGTTTTAGAATTAAACACCAACTATATTAGTTCTGAAATCTAAAGGACTTAGTTTAGACAAAAACGCAAAATAGTAACCTGCAAAATTACATAACCTTGGATGATTATGGAATGTGAACAAAAACAAACAACAAATATTGTAAACATTCAAATTTTTGCTTTAATTACCTTACGTCACTACATAGCCGTCCGTAAATATGAAATTCTGGGGGGCATTTTTACCAGCACCCTCTAAAGCATAAGTTGGAACTAACACACCAGCCTACTTAAATGACGTATGAATTAATTTCAGTCGTCTGACCTTCTCTTATTTCTCTAAAGGAGGTGTTGCCTTGAGTCGCCGGTTCTATTGATGCCGACTATAGTAAGGTTATGTAGTGGTAACTCTTCATTCTGTTTTCAGCAATTAATTATTGTCAACACAATCATCCTCGTCACAATCAACAATCCCTTCTTCCTATAAAAAATCACACTTGCTCGTAATCATTGGTCGGGTTCACGTTCATCCACCGCAATCCACCGCAACCGGGATTCGGTGGTTTTTTTTTGCGGTTAGCAAAAAAAGCACGTGAACGTCAACAATCAAAATCCCGGTGGGTTCATAAGACGGCAGCAAAATGACGTCACTAGGATCCACCAGGATGTATCACGTGTCCATTGGGATTTGTCACGTGATTATCTAAATCCCGGTTGCGGAGGATGAACGTGAACCCGACCAATGTATCTAGAACAAACCAAGGTAGGTGACACCAACAGCTGATTGAAGCTTTCCTGCACCCTTCCGGCACCTTTGACGTCATGTTGTTTATCTTGACAGATCTTTGGTTTGCTTTGAATATTTTGAATGCTACACCTTTGACGTCATTGATTTTGTTATTGTTTTTGATGATGTCACCTACCTCCTTCTCATTCTAGATTTCTAGCTCGTAATGTTATGTAGTGCCACCCCTTCTTCCTCCTCCCAGCTGGCAGCAAGTATTGCCAACTCAACAATCCTCATCCCCAGATCGATTGCAGTCTAGCCTAGCGTGTACTTTCCCCTCTCAGACTTGATATGGAAAAGATTTGAAAGCGCCGCATTCCCTCGGTGATGCGGTAAAACGAGTTGTCGATGGCGGCCCCTCGCTCGGCCGGCCACGATATTGATATATAATGTGCCCGTGTAATGCCAATCTACACGCAGAAGCCTGAGATTTCTTTGACAAAATTAGATTGCTTGGACCAAAGCGTTAACAGTTAAAATCGGGAATCAGTTGCTGGGAAGCAGAGGGTTTCCAGTTTCCAATGACATAACCAAACTAGCAGTTTAAAACACTAATTACGACAAGTGGCATTTTCCCCCTATTCATAGGGAACGGTCCAAACTTTTTATGTTATATACATAGGCGGCTAAAGGGGGGCTTGGGGGGGCTAAGCCCCCCTATATTTCCTGGGTATAGTAAAAAATCATATTACATAAAAAATAATTTTATATGCCGACTGGCATTTCTAAAATGCAATTTGCCAGCAGAGACTGTATGAAAATAAATATTTTTATTTGGTGCATTTATTCTCTTTCATATCCAACTAAAAAGTAGATCAGTTTTCTCAGATGCCAAATAACGATCTCTAACTATTTTCCCCAATGGGTGCCTGCAAATAGACACAATTACCCCAACCCAACGGTGTTTGCCGCACGGAATAATCTCGTATTTCTCGGTTCCAATGCAAATTTCCACGTTATATTATACAGCACGCGGGGTTAATGAACAGTTTGATAACCCGGTCCAATTTAAGAGGCGGTGTTATAATTTAGCCACGTATGTTTCCGGTGTTACGCAACTGTTTCCGGCAGCGCCCGCCTCTGCCTCTCTCTGGCCGCCATTTGTCGCCAATTTGTCACAAATAACAGAAAGTTCAATTTCTCTGGAGTGGCCGGCGCGGCGCACGCACGCCAAAGGTCCGATGGGTTGGAAAGCGTCTTGGGTGAGACTTGCCATCCCTCCCTCGTGTTGTCACGAAAAGATCACCACAATAAGGTCAAACAACTCCATTGATATTCTTGGTTTTGAAATGAGAAAATCAAATCTTGGCTGCTCACCTCAATGACGATTTGTTCCAAAGTAAGACTAAGAAAGGTAAATATAATTTGAAAAGGATTTAAAACCCCTCTCTATCTGGTCATCCGACTAAGAATTACTGGAAAGCTAATATAAACAATTTGGATGAAAAAGTAAAGTAGGTCAGATCTAACCCCACAACTTTCTGAGTTCCGCAAGTGCTTTTTCCACCCAATTCGTCTTTTCACTTTGTAAGTATAGGTACTAAGAAAAGATCACCTAGTAAGATAACACCCTTTCTTCGCAAGGAACTTATAACTACAGGCTTACTTATTGTCAAACGAAATCCGCTGTAATCCCAAAGACGAGATAATAAACTTTTCGACAATTTGTACGGTATATTCCTTGATCAACAAAAAAATGGTACGGTATATGCCAACAATCTCTGAAAGCCATAGTGAATTGATAAAAAAACCAGCACATTTGAAGTTTGAGACTTTTATTTAGTAGGTGACTACTCATAGAGATTTAGACTTAGATGTCAAATTATGTTCCAACCATCAACCAATTGCCAATTATGTCTACCTTAGTTTTTCTTTTTCTTCCCGTTCGACAACGGCTTGCTAGGCTTACAGTTGCTCTGAGGATAACGTATGACCAGGGACGTATCCTCTACCGGGTAGTTCTGCGGGAACTTCTTCATGCAAGCGGCCGCCATTTTGGGCTCCGTATAGTTTATGAAGGCGCATGAGTTTTGATGCACTATGATATCGCCCTTGAACTTTCCATATTTTCCAAAAATCGCTTTTAGCTTCTCGGGGGTGACCCTTCTAGTGACGTTCCCGACCCAGATGGAGCTGCTGTTGTAGGGGTTGTTTGGATCGGTGTACGGGTCGTACTCCGAGTCTTTCTGAGCCCTCACCATGCTACACGAAGACGGAGAATTTTCAACGTTCTCTTCATCTGAGTAGTAAATTTCACTTTTCGGAAATGACTTAGCCCCCTTGCGGCCCAAAAGATGCGACCCAACTTCCAAAAACTGCGCTGCCATTTTGGTGTCGTAGTCCGTCAACTTGAGAGCTGTCATGGCGTCTTGCACCCAACACTTACCGCCTTTACACAGAACAGTTATCTGCACTTCAGTTAATAAAAATTTTGCCTCTTCGCATCTAGGCTCAAATTTTAAAAACCGCCGTAAAGCTGATTCCGCTTCTTTATATTTTTCCTGTTCTATGAGCGCTTCCGCTTTGCGATAGTATCCCCTTGAAAACTCCGGGAATGATTTTACCATAAATTCAGCGTCTTTTAGGGACCTCTTATAATCTTTTAATTTGTAATAGCAAAAAGATCGATTATTATAAAGACGTGGGTCACTTGGAAATTTTGCGATAGCTTGGTTTAATATGGAAATCGCTCTGTTGTAATCTTCAAATAACGCCTTCTTATACGCTTGGTTGCCTAGTTCTTCCACGTTACACATAGGAGGGGATTCTAAGTGGAAATATTTCAATGTCACTGTTAAAGTGTTTTTCAAACTGAAAAATGTGCGAATGTACAGGGAATTTGGAATTAAAACAGTATAAACAAAAGAGGTTATAGTTTTAACAGGTTATAGTCTCAACAATACAGCACGTAAACGTTGATCAAATGTTTTATGACAGTGAATCGATCCTCTTGTGGGTTCAAATGTTTATCCAACCATGTTAAAAATATATTTGCATCAGGTGTTCACCAACACCAGCTACTAAACCCGCAAAATCATTATTACCATTGACTTTTTACACTACGTGAGTGTACAAAGTCAATGGTATTACATAATGAAAAATTCGAGTATTCCCATTGATCAAAAGGTGGTGAATTTAAGAAAATAATTATCTCAAATTTAACTTATTTAACGCTTAAAACAATATTGTATAGAATATGGCGTAGAAAGTAATGAGAGTTGTCAATATAGGAAGACGTAGATGGGTTAAATTATAGCTTAAATGGTTTACGGATTATTTATCAAGATAAAAATTTACGTCAATGAGGAATGTAAATAGGAGAAAAAGGAAGAAGTATCACAAAACAAAAGTTATACATCAAGGGACAATCTAAACCATGCAGAAAATGTTCATAAAACGTTATTGACTCACATTAATTTGAGACTTTAACCAAATCAAACTTTATTTTATGGTAAAAGTTAAAGAACTAAAGTATGTTTATTAAATAGCTGAAAAGCGTGTAATTTCATGTAAATTTTTTAGCTGTGAATAAAAATGAGTAAACAATTATTAAATGTTATTGTTGGCTCCGCTCTACCTTACGTTATACTGATGCCGCCTCACGGTCTAGCGCTAGACGAATTTGATGGCTGCAGCTGCAGAGGTTGACAAGAATCGTGTTTTACAATTAACTAATTAAGATAGAGATTTGCTCTAAATTTCTTCTAAAATTAAAAAGATGAATAATTTTTTTGCGGCTACAAGTAGTGGGGAATGGCTACAGTTGGCTCAGGTCAAGGTCAGGCGGTTGTAAGTGTTGTAGGGGTAGTAGCGGCTGGGGTTTTTTTGACAGTGATGGGTGGGTTTTGGAAGTGGGTCAAGGTCATCCGGAGGGGTTTTTAAAAAAGGTGAGCCCCGAGGGGTTAGATTGAAGGTGGGTAAAAATTTATTTAATCAAAGAAAAGTAGTGGTTTTATTTGAGGAAGCGTTGGAGTGTTGTTTACTGGCGATGGAGTGGTAGATGCCAAAGGTGATAGCGATGAGAAGATAAAAACATACTATCCACAGTACGCATTTGAATAGTCGTAAAAGCTGAATCATTTCTTGTTGATTCTTTGTTTCTAATTGTAGTCTGTTGATTTCGAGTTTGAGTTTATCCTCTTCCAATTGTGACGTAAATGAAAAATCATCCATCATCTTCGTGTATTAAATGTATGCAGGTAAAAATTGGAGCGGTGTTGATGGTGAGAAAGTTGGCGATGAAATGAGAAACAGAGATAGGGACAGGTTATATATTACTGTAAAAATAGTGGGGGGTAAAGAAAATAATTGTAGTCGACTAAACATCATTATTAGCTATGTCGGGTGTTGCAGCTTTGGAAGATGGAAGACTATTATCTGGCAGCTGTAAAACTTCGACGTCTTCGCTTTCCATGTTTTCGTAATCAGAAGAATTGTAGGAAACTTCCACAGTGATAGTAATGGTGTTATTTGGAGTGTTTATTAGATCACTTAAAATTTGAAAAATATTTTGTAAGTCTTCCTGTGATTGAATAAGAAAAGTACATTTACTTGTTGTTAAAGGAGAGGAGCTCATTGTTCGGAAGTTGGCAAACAAATGGTGAGCGATGGTCAGAGGGTTGCTTATATGTGGGCAAAGGTGGTGGAGGGGGAAGTAGAGGGGTGGGGGTGGTAGAGTGGTGGGGGAAGGATGATATAATCATATGCGAACCGGCGGCCAGAGCATTTTGCCGCAAAATCCCATTTGGGTAGGTTATGGGTGGTGTGTAGAAATAAGTATTAGCTGTAATATAAATTAGAAACACTAATAATTTTTATAAATTAAATATTAAATTTATATTTAACCAGAGCTTGCATTTCTTGTTCCTCGTCGTTTAATTCAACAATTTTAACACCATTAGTTGTCTGTTCCTCTTCCTCTGCACTTTGCGACGATGAAGACATGGAGGTGGCAGAAGAAGATGATGAGGATGAAAATATTTTGGTAGGATTGACGTATTGCACTGTGATGTTGATCCATCTTAAAGGATAGTTATCAATGAGTGTGAGTAAGTTTTGGAATAGGGCTTCCATCTCTTCTCTGTCGGTAACTAAATGTTGAAAGGAAATGAATTTATCATCCATGTTGTTGTCAGTGCGAGTAATGAAATAAGAATGAGAAGCGTATCGAATGATCCGTAGAATATATGTTGTAAAAAATAAGTGGTGGGGGTAATCTCAAGGTCAATCAAATGAAATTTTAAAAAAGGGCTGCAGTCAGTGACTACAGCTATACATCTGAAGCTTCAACAGGATCAGTAGACCAATCAGATCTGTACTTGCACGCATTTATGATGCATGTACAAAAGTCGTCTTTATAACATGCATTACACTCTCGGCAATTAACAATTTTTTCTGGATGAAATTTGATACATCTCTGGGGACAGCAAGTGTGGAAGTATCTTGATTTATAAATCTTGAAGGTTCGCAATTCTGGTGGTGGTAGTTGTTTTGTCTTGCATTTGCAGTAACAAGATCCAAAGAATTCACATTTTCTACAAGCTAATCCGTCTACCATCCATCTTCCTATATCGGTACATTTTTGTTCACAACAATAGCGTGGTTTGTATTTGTCTTTCTTGTTTTCCATGTTGACGCTTCTAAGTTTAGCCAAGAAATGAAGGTGTATAGTGTAGGATAGTGTGTTTTATAGACTAGAAAAAGTGGTGGGGGTAATCTCAAGGTCATCCAAATGGAGTTTTAAAAAAGAACATCTTACAAGTGTAAGATGTATTTATTTAAGATAGTGAGTTTTCATTCTCTTTTTCTTTCTTTATATCTTGTTTGTATTTTTCTTTTTCTTCTTTAGCCATAGCAATGAGATCTTCAGTGGATAGTGGATGTACTTCAGGAAATTTTAGAATTAATTTTGGTTGGAATCCTTCTTTAGTCAATACTTGAAGATCGGACGTCATTTGTTCTACACTTTGATAGTCTTTTCCGTAGATTTTTCCATTGAATTCAATCATCATTCTGTACAACATGGTAGTGGTAGTTGTTTTCGCTGCGTCAGTTGGGAAGCAAATGATGATTCTGTTTAGGTTACGCGTTCCTTTTATAGATGCCACAGCGACCACTCAATATTATTCAACATTAGTAATATTTCTGGAACTTAACATTACTTTGAGTAGATGGTGTTGTAGTTGAAGGTTGTGTGGAAACAAATACTTCTTCATTGCAGAATTTTTGTTTAGGAAACATCCTCATGTTGTTAGCGTAAACATCAATATTTAAACGATAACCACCGGCAAGTAACACTCGCAATTCATTAGTAAAATCGTCAAGTTCTTCAAAAGTTGTGATGGTGGTAGTATCATATGATGCACACTTAACCTTAAGAGACATGTTGTTATTTGTAATAACTGGAAAGCTAACAGAGATGTGTACGGCACGAAAGGTAGTCGTAGACTGATGAGATCCTTAAGAAAATTACGGCCTTTATATACCCTCAAAACTAGGTCAAGGTCACCCAAACGTGTTTTTAAAAAAGCAACATATCGATAGTGCAGAAACACTATCGATATGTTGCCTTTTTTATTTTTTTTTTCATTTTTATTTTTTATTTATTTATAATCAGTTACATACATGTACAACAGTATATATAAACTACAGATTAGTTGCTAGTAGGCATAACATGAAGTGTAAGTTCAGTAGAGTTGCTTCCGCTAGGACCGTGAGCTGCTAAGTAGAGTGCGCCGGGGTGAATCAGTCGTAAATCTTCATTCTGCAGCAGTTGAACGAAGCGTTTGGGAAGAAATACTTGAAATTTTGGTTCATCACCAGGTGTGTAGGGTGCTTCACTTAATGTACAATTGATAGCGTCTCCAATTGATGTTTCCATTTTCTTAATAGTGTGAATAATATAATGTTTCTCTTCCTTCAATTCTGAACATTTTTTTGTCGGTAGTATAGTAGATTTAGAATGTTTGTTGAATTGATCAACAAGCGATTGTAGAAAATTTTGTGACGCCATTATCTTCTTCTTGCTATTGTTCGTCTTCTTCTTCTTGTGTTTGCGTGTCAGAGGTGTTGACTCCCCGGAGGTTCGAGTAATACTGATGCATTGTCATAGTGCCGCTCTCGCTTTTATACCCTTCGTTTCCCCCACCACTTTGCTGTAGATAGACATTTAAACGATATGCGTTTTTTAAAGCACATTGAGACTGTTGATGTTTAAAGTTTTTAGATGAAATACAGATGTTATCAAAGTAGCAATAAAAATCTTTCTCCATTTGCACATTTATTACTTCATGGTTTGTATATGTTTGTATCCAATTTGCTTTTTCCAATCCTCTTGTAAAAATAGTTTTGAACTTTTTGCAGAAATGATTCATAATGTGTGGCATCATATTGTAGGTTATAAAACCTTCATCCCATCTTAGATTATGAAAATGTTTCATCAACCATTTGTTTGTTACTTTAGCTTTGGTTGTTAATCTGTTGAATGGTAAAGGAGGCATAAATAAAAAGTGATAAACAACAGATGTTATCATAT